>JARLTB010000346.1:535000-1135000 GCA_030141615.1 Unio pictorum
ATCCCGGAATATTTGAAACACTTGGTAAAAACTATTAATAGATAAAATGAAACCGGGATGGCCATTAAAATAATACATGTGGTACTGCTGTTTTAACTTCCTTAAAATTAGAAACTATCTCACCAAACAGCCTTTTGCTACCCACTATTAACACAGAGTAAACCCCATAACAATGAGAATTTTGTAGGTGATTATAGGTTTACGTGTAAAATGTCAATTACTCGACTGTTTTATATTCTGGCATCATATACAGTGACGGATAAAGCTTGCCTCTCCATCAGAGACCGCATCAAATTGACATCAGAAAACGACGCAGTTCAATGTTAGACGTAAACTTTAATATTCGCACAAAAATGTATCATTTTAACCCAAATGTTCCCATTACGTAAGCTCTTCTGTTCGTGAATTTTTTCTTACACACTTGACGTTTAAAAAAATCTATATATTTGTGTTATCTTCATATTTTTTCCTTAATATTTTCAGATCTTTGCCATAGTTTCCTTAATGGTCGTCTTCATTTCCATTACTGTTTTTGTGGTGGAGACCTTGCCGATGTTTGATGACAATTTTGTGCATGCGCCCGACAGTTCAAGGAACCTCACTAGCGAGGACCTTCGGCATGAGTTAGATATTTTTACCGAGATTTCTCCAACAGATATTTTACTGCTCATCGATAACATCTGCAACTTATTTTTGTTTATCGAGCTGATTGTCAAACTTTTGGCTTCACCAGACAGACTGAAATTTCTTATATCACCAACTACACTTATTGACTTGTTCGCTCTCGTACCCTACTACATAGGAGTAATGATCGTCATGCTTCACGCAGACTCAATCAAAATTTTGAATATCATCCAGGCACTTTTCGCCCTACGAATTCTCAGAATATTTCGAATATTTGCACTAATGAAGCATTTCCTTGCATTGAAGATTCTGATGTATACCATTGCTGCCAGTACGAAAGAGTTACTTTTGTTACTGATAGTTGTTCTAATTGGAGTTATAATATTTGCGTGTATGGAGTACTATATGGAATTATTTTCTGGAGTTGAAACAGAAATAGTGCATATACCGATGGCATTTTGGTGGGCAATTATTACCATGACTACAATTGGATACGGTGACGTAGTGCCAAAATCCCTGCAAGGTTATATTGTGGGTGCATTCTGCGCTATCAGCGGTATTTTAGTCATAGCCCTATCTGTACCAGTCATCGTAAATAATTTTACAGTTTATTATGTGCATGCGCAGGCTAGAAACAAACTCAGAAAAATGAAAAAGAGGAGCGAACAGGCACAGAAATGGAGACGTTTGAATGAGGGCATGAAAGAAAGTTTGAACAAAAGGAGCATTTTTGGAATATTCCTGCGAGAGAGAAAATCGAATTCTGTTGAAGCATTCGTACCAGAGGAATCCAATTCTGGCAGACATAATAAGACATTTTTATCTGTAACCAAAATCCAACCGCTGAGAACCGTTGAAGAAACAAATATAGATAACAAGACTTCCAGTTGTCAGAGATGTGAAAAATAACTAAACTAGAAACAGTGTTCTAGATAGAGATCTAGACATAAATGATATAAACAATGCTCCCAAGATGGAAGGAGAAAACACTAAGGTTTGATGATTACTGAGCGGACAGGATCGAATACTTCACAGTTAGTGGTCATCATTTTGACTTATATCAACAACTGTCTTACTCTCCAAAACGTAATACTTTCCCATTCCTGAATTCTGCTGGAGCGTAGACAAGCGCCTGGCAAACCGATGTGCTTTTTGACAATTTCCATTTTCATCCGTCGTAGCACCTTCGAAGGTGCATGGTTCAAATCGTAAATTAAATGATTGTTATTTTACCTATAGGGACGAGTTTTGAATCGGGTTGATGATTTAATAAATTATATATAAAAGATAATCGGGACGGATATTTCGGAATATTTGATTTATTTAAACATAATAACGCACAGACTCGAAGATGCAAACAAATTATACAATGATAAAAATCAATGATACAATGATACAAAAACCCCAGAGAAATATACAAAAACGACGAATACAGTTCACTCACGTAGTAAACAATGTAGGATTACTCGTATAGTAAAAATATATACGCTCAAGTAGCGAAACTATATTTGAAAATAATAAAGGGACAGATAACGACTTATCTTTCCAGTCCCAAAAGATATAGTGGGTTCCGCAAACCCATATTAGCCCACGGCTAACAAATTACAAATAAATAGATATAATCAACTATTAGTATACAGCTCCACAGCTGGTACAATTAAACTTGACAATTTCTACAGACTCTGGACACTCGGAATACTACGAAACATTAGACCCTCCAGATCCTCCAAATATTAGACCCTCCGGACACTCTGGTCATTTAGACAGCTCTACAGCTGGGTCACTCTTGACATTAGACACTCCGGACGCTAGACATTAGACACTCTGGCACATTAAACAGCTATGGACACACCAGTGCATTTAAACACAGCTCCCAACGTTTGACAGCTCCGGACACCCCGGACGTTAAACACTCTCGGATCAATAGCTGAAAGTATACCCGACACCGTGTACTAACCTTGATACAGACATAACGTAATGATGTTATACATGGTAAATTATCAAGACTATATTATTATCACAATTTCAAAATGACAGGTTCTATAGTAAACCTTTCCTATTCGATAATGCTGATAGTAAACAATTCTATTTTTAAAAAATATAGCTTTACATTACTTCCTTCGATGACATCACACACTAAATTTAATGCAATCACCGAAGATATGTTCACATTATTTGAAGCGATATGCCTACCACCTCCATCTGGGTCATTATCATGCGTCAGGATATTTGTTTGTTGTGATGTTGTTTTTTTTTCCTGCATCGTGTATTCTTTTGAAACCAACATCGATGGTATCACTTAGAACTTTTTCTATTTTTGGTACGTTATATTTTGAAAGCTTAAGTGTTGAAATATCTTCTACGCGGATTTTATACTTTGCTGCAAACTCTGTTTTCGTTTTAGGATTACTGTCACCTAATATTTCATGAATAATTTGTGAATGAAATGTTTCCATGTCATTGATGATTTTGTTACCTGTTTGTACGACGCTGATAAATTCTTCTCGGGTGAGAGTACCGAATTGAAAGGATATTAACAACAACGAAAGATCATTTTCCATCACGCTGTAATTTTCATTGATTTTATCCTGTTGAGTTGTGTAGTATTTAACGCGATTTTCTAACATTTCAGTGAAAAAATTCAACTTAGAATAATCACTATAACTTTTTATTGGATTGTCAGGTTTTATCGTATCTGTGATATAATCTGATCTTTTAGGTTCGGGCGGTAAATTAACAGGTTCGCGTGAATGTGATAGCTCAGGCCAACCCAGTATCGTCCTTATAGAACTCTGATAGATATTTACAACGTATCCTAGGATAAAATCTCAATGGCAGATGATAGCGTTGGTTCATGAACCGTTATAGCGATTTTTGATTCTGCTCCAGTAATCGATTTTATTCTGCGTTGAAGTTCATTATTGATTTGTTCAATTTGGTAGGACCCAGTAGGAATTGAAATATCGTTCTAATCTGGAGTTCCGTCTTCCTTATTCTTATTCGCGAACACTAAACTGTTATTTGGTTGTTGGCCACCAAATGCTACCGACTAAATATTAGGCCAACTGTGATACACTCGTAGTTTTGCCAGCGCTATCTCTTCACGGGAATCGGAGTAGGGAAATTTACACTAAATTCAGTATTGGTTGAGGTTATTGAGATCATGCGTGTTTTCACTGGAGTTGTGCTTTCCGCTATCTGTTGAAGTAGCTCTTGGGGTGATGTCATTATTATTATTATCGCGCTCTAATTTCGATATCGCGGAATTGTAAATACTTACCATCGCTGAAATCTCACTTTCTGATATTGTTGTGTCATCGAGCGACGAAGAAATCATCGAGGATAATTGCGAGTATGCGGTTGAAACAATATGAAATCTGATTATATAGTCATGCAGTTTACTCTGGCTGCACGATGATAGTTTTTTTTGTTATTCTGGTTAGCACACCCGCAATTGTAGCTACCGCGGAAATTCAAATTGGAACTACAATCGGAGCAATCGCTGTGACCGATGCAAGTATTATTCCGGCTCAGTGATTACACCACTCACCAAGTACACCGTAACGTCATCTGCAGTGATTCTTCGTCGATATTTCTTTATTTTTATCCTATACTCCTCAGTAAACGATTTGAGTTTAGTTTGAAATTCTCTGACTTGATCATAGCGATCCTGCTTGAGACATTGTCATTTTATTTTAAAAACACTAGCATTTTCAATTACGATTTCAAATTGCTAGCAATTCAGTTCAGTTGTTTACTCAAATCCGCTACGAATTCCACATACCACGTTGTTGAAACCCTAGCTAAATTCTTATCAGTAGATGTTATTGTGAACTGTTCAGTTGAATCTTTGTCGATGATTGTTGATATTGTATTATTGACTCTAGATGAACTCGACGATGTTATATTAAATTGAGTCGTCGACACTATTGTTAATCGATAAATACCTTTGACGGCCGCAGTAATATGTAAAATATTGTTTGTAGGCGTCCATGCAAATGATCCGTGTTGAATAGTGTATACTACGTTGTTGGTGCTCTTATGAGGAATTTTTGTTTTTTCAATAACTGTTATCATCCTCGCTGCATCATCCTTGATTGCCTCGATGAAGGTTTTCATCTCATCGATGGATTTCTTAATATCAGGGAGTTTTATGTCGAGTTTATCGAATGTGGATCCAAGAAATTTATCTACGATGTTTTTACGAAACGTCGAAAACTGTTTTACATGTTCTTTATTATTTGATTGAAGTGTTGCAAATTTCAGCATAGAATCTTTTATCGCGCTGAGCTTCGGTGTGGTCACTGTTGGGTTTCCAAAAAATTCTAACAGGGGTTTATCAATGTTGTCTATGATGGATTTTTGTAATTCAGAAAACTGATTGAATTTATTGATATGATCGTTGTAGTCTGATTGTAGTTTTTGTTGGTTATCCACAAGTGTTGACATAAGTACACCTGGTTTTAGTTTACCTTGATCGGAAAATACCGCAATAACATTTTCTGCCGCGTCTCGTCGTTTAACTAAAATATCATCAAGGGAAATATTATTAGTTTTCAATTTACCCCGGCGATCGCCAAATACAACTATTTCATTGGGATCAACACTTGTTAGGTTCAACATTTCAGCTATTTCATCTTCGATGATTTTTTTTTACATCTTTGATTCCATCAAGGCCATTGGAGGAGGGTTTCTTTGACGGCAATAGAGGTCGTCCCAAAATATCAATCATTTTATTGTAAAACTCTTTCTCTCTCTAAAATCTTCGATTTGAAATCTTCGTTGACGACTTGATCGTTGCCAACGATTGTTAGTATATTCATTCACGACTAAGTGAGGTGGTTTCCTCGACGTTGAAATAGCGTCAAGGAGATTTAATACTTCATTGACGCATATTGGTGGATCATTTACCGTTTATGTTGGTAGCGTGGAATATAAAACAAGGAATTTTTAAATTAAGGATATAATTCATAAATTCCCTCGGCGGCGCTAATATATATGAATCAAAATAGACAATCCCACGTGGATCAATCGCGTATGCAACCCAGTGAGTACCCGGTCCAGTGCTGTTATCGAGATAAATGATACCGGTTTCAATGCTGTTTGATTGTGTCAGCAGCTGATCTTTCATAAAGACACCTCTGAAGTTTTTGATCTCGAGTTTTTTAGCAGCATCAAGTAAATCAAAATTGGACATTGGAATCATAGGTTCCTCAGTCAAAGACTCCCGAACTAGCAAACTGTTCCTGGGATTCTCAGACCACTTCCTTTGAATGCGGGGTTCCTGGAAGTCTTAGACGCTTTCCCCTCTTTTTTATTATATCCGCGCCCCTGCTTTGATTCAGTAATAGACTGAACAGCTTTTGCACCAATTGCTACTACACCACCTAATAGCGCCGCTTTTCCTATCGCTGGGGCCGCAGCGGCGAGTAATGCCGGAATCTCAGCTAAAAACGGAAATATACCTCCTGATTTTATCATGTTTTTGATCTCAGCTGCAGAGAGTGTGATCTGAACACCTTTTTGTGTTTTGAGTGCGTCTTTGAAATGTTTTATCTGACGAGTTGTCAACGACAATTTATTCTGACCACCAGTCATCTGATTGTGTTTCAGCGTTATTGTGGTTCCACATTGCTTAGCTGATTCTGATTGCAATTTTTTAATTTGACCAGGAGTTAACGTAACACTAATATGACTATACGACATTATACAATAACAGATTGATCTAATTGTTACATTGGCAAAATTCGAAGAATTTTCAATTATAGATTTTTCACTGGTGCATCTATCATTCTCATTCGTCCACCAACACCTTCAAGTAGCATTGATTTATCGCTGAGAATGACAGCAACGGCTCTATATTCGGCGATAATACCACGGGCTACATAAGCTCTAAAGTGTATATCAACTACGGATTGTCTTGTTAAATCAAGATGTTCCAGTGAAAAGTAATAGATCGGATATAAATTCTTAAAATCCAATTGTGATATTTGTAGACCAATATCAGCATTTTGATTGCGTCCCATGTTTGACAGCAGACGATGATACACCCGCGCAATATGGTTTTCTGTGTAATTAAATTGTATATCCTCGGATGGTTCCTGTTGTCCGTTTATTCTCAGTGAGACGTCAGTAACACTTAATCGATCAAATATCATATGGCTGAAGAGTTGATTGCCAACTCTCGCGTTATCCTGCAACGCAACAAATATATGACGTGGTGCCGAAACGTCTTGTGTTAATGCTAGATTCCATGTGAATACACCGTTAATAGTTGATTGCTTAATATCTGTTGTTGTTGTCAGCCAACTTAGCAATGATTTTCCTCCTTGGTCCATAAATGATAGTAATCGTTGTTCTATTGTGATTGATGGAGCCAACACTGGTATCCACAGTGATAGTTTTGTTAAAATAACTTTACCGGCATCAGCATTTGGATTTGCGGCATCTGCTGGAATCCTCCAAATTACGTCATTGTCAGTACCCTTTTGTACAAGTACAACTGTGTGTTTCGTCCCATAAATAACTTTTCGGACGATTCTGCAGAATCCAAATATATGATGCAGTGGAATCGCGCATGAAAACGATTTACGCACTCCTTCCAACATTGACATGCATGTTGCAGCCCCTAGGATGTAGTTAGGATCATTGTTTATAATCATATCCTTGATAGCAGCCGGAGCAGGAGGGGCAGCACGATCATTTGGTCGCCTTATCACAAATGGATTTTTTCCAGCAGTGCTTTTACCATCCTTTGCAAACATCATAGATGGACCTGCCGATCTTATATAATCATCGGAATATCTTGCTAGTCCTATTATTGTTGTGGCAACATCATCCTCGCGTTCTATAGACTCAATTTCTCTTCCATCAATTAGATATCTTGCACTCTCAAATAGCGCCATGATACCATTATTGACAAAACCGACTTGAGTATTAGCTGGATACGGCGCTGGTACAGCAGGAGTATCAGCAGCTGTAACAAGTTTACCTTCTACTTCGATAAACGCTTTACATGGTAGAAAATATTTACTGGTATCATGGACTTGAAGTTCAATTCTTGATCGAAGATCGGGTTGTACTGCATGATAGGAATAGTATTGATAGTCTCGTACGGAATCATCCTTGAGCACTGGGGGATCCATATCAAACGCACTATCAGGTGACTGTTTGAACATTTTATTTATATACTCGTTGTCTAAATCATCGTCGTTTATGACCACGTCTAGACTTTGGGGTTTTAAGCCGCTTCCCGTTATCATATTTGCAATATTATCCTGGTCACTAGTCGCTGTCCACAACGACTCTAGTTTCTGATCTACTGCATTATTTATGATTTTCCTAACACTCGCAGGCGTCTCTGCTGTAGACGGTAGTGTCGTCTTTGGTTTCTTTAGACGATCACGTCCACGTCGAACTAGCGCTGTTAGTTTATCCTTTTCGGCGGAAAATGCCTTCCCGGCAACATCACCAGCAGCGCTAAGCCCCTTATCACAAATAACATCAATTGCTTTCACTGACAGTTAGTTTGCTAGCAGTGCTACTTTTGGAGCCATTTTTGCAAATAATCCTGTAATGGTATCACCAAGACCATCACCATAATACGCTTTCCAATGAGGTGATCGTGAATTTACTACATATGCGTTGGTTGGTTTATCATGATTGTAGTGTATAATCATTCTTTATTCAATTACTGGTAATTCAATTACTGGTAATTCTAATCGCGTTGATGACCATCAACGTGTTCAACTAACTCTTCAATGAAATCTCGATATGTTTTGATATCCATGATGCCACCTCGAAATAACCGCCTACAGATATCAGCTGCTTCATTGGTTATTTCTGGCGAGTTATTCCCGGCTCGTTTCCCTCCTACGAGAACTTCTAATCGTGATATATCGCTGTAAATATTACCAGGACAGTGAATTACGCCATTACCTGATACCTCACTTGGGTCGCTCAAATATCCCTTCCCGGATGTTTTTTTAGTTGGTTGTTTTCCTTTCGTTTGTTGTTGGGCGCTATATTGTTGTTGAATATAATATTCATTAATTCCTGTCTGAAAAAGTTTATATCCTATTTCTCTTTTATTTATACGACCAATATCCTTTTTTAGTTTATACAACCATTCAACCCAGTTATCTCGGCTTATTGTATTATCCCTATACTCATCTTTCAAAAAATCTCTTTTGAATGAAAACTTTGAGCAGCAAAATTATAATCATCTCTGATAACTGTTTTTTTTATTGTTTGTATCGCGTCTTCAGTGAATTTGTCTTTATTAGCAAGACTTTTTAGAGTCTTACTTGGGGGAAGGGGGATTTACCAACAGCACCTTCAAGTTCTTCAAGTTCTTCTGGTTCAGGTGGTGGTCTACTAACAATTTCTTCTTCAAGTTCTTGTTGTTGTTGTAGTTGTGCGGCTGCTATATAACCAGGAAGTGTTTTTAAAGATTTTTTTTGTTTGTTTAGATCTTTCTGCTATTTTTCTAGTACAGGGAGAAGAGACTCTTTCTTCGCTCCTTCCTCCTATATTGCCGTTTTAATATCCTTCGTTGATGTTGTTATGGGCCGAAATAACTCCTCAGCATCAGTGGAAAAATCAGTTTGCAACATTTGACGTTGTTGTAATTTATCTCTAACTAAATTTCGGATAGGAATAAACTTCTTAAGCGCGACAGTCTCTCCCTCGTTAATCGAGTGGTTAATGCTTTATTGACCATTATTAAAACAACAAGGTAAGTTTCCAGTTGGTGTTCGTATTAAAAAACGATTAAAAAAAATCAGTAAAAATCCTTGTTGAAAGTGCTTTGCAAATGAAAATCGTTTTATGATTTCTAATGAGAAAACCCTATGGAATAAAACACAGAAAATCGACCATTTAACCCGATTGAATTATTCTAGATTTTTCTGGATTTTTCACTAATTTTTTTACTAATTTTTACTGATTTTCCAGTCTGATCTGGTTATGTTTTTACTTTTTTGAAAAATCCTTACGAGAAAATCGACCATTTGACCCGACTGGTCTCTAATTGAATTCAGGAAACTGTCAGTGAAAACAGTCAAAAAATCAGTGAAAATCAAAGATTTTTCAATAAAAAAAAAAATTATTCCTTTAAAAAAAAATTATATAAAATTTTTTTGTTTTACCTGAAGTACTGGAGTTGACCCGTAGCAGATCATTTAAACCAACTAGTCTCTGACCAAAAATGAATGAATAAATAAACTTCCTGGTTTGTACAGGTATTTATACACACGCGTTGTATTATCGATTGAGTTGCACTGATAGACATTCCTGTATACAGGTATTATGCACACGCAATGTACTAAATACCTCCCGCAATTGCACTGATACAAACTACATGTTTGTTGTATACAGGTATTATATCCATGATTGAGTTGCACTGGTTATTTCAGGGAGTAGACTTAAACGTTTCGCTAGGAGAATCCAAATTTTGATTTATCATTAATTGGATATTCCTAATTTTTGAATTGATCATTTTTCTGGTGTCATATTGGCGACCTTGTTCACGTCTGACTTTTTGTACAATAGTACATAACGGAACGAACACATCGATGGTTTCACAGTATACAAGAGAATTACGGATTGAATTTTGTATCCGTTTTATTAAGGCATATTGTTTAGAAGAGACATACTTATTGTTAATTTGCGCAAATTCTATATCTTGGAAATCGGACATTATTTGGTCACAGTTTGAGCCATCATCCAATCGTATTTTAAGATTATTCAATTTTGAAATTTCAGAAATAATATTATTTATATTTTTAGTATTCATATTATATAAAAATTATATATTTCTAATATATTTTTTCAAAAATGAAATCTGTCCGTTATAAGAGGGTGGGTATCTTAACGTCAAGAGTTATGATGAGTGTGATTAGGACAAGTAGGACGACACATAGTATTAATGATCATTATTAAGTAATGGAGAATAAAATTTCACTTACCTTGTTGGTCCATTGATCACAGCCTGACTAAATAGAGAGAGAAATCGGCCTTTTTATAGTCATAAATACACCCACGTAGAATTTCAAGAAATTACGTAGTGTGACTTATTGAAATACCCAATAATCTAAAATACCCACGTAGAATTTCAAGAAATTACGTAGTGTGACCGTTGAAATACCCAAAAAGGTATTACGTGGGTGTATTTATAACTATAAAAGGACGATTTCTCTCTCTTTAGTCAGGATGTGATTAATGGGATCAACAGGTAAATGATATTTTTCTGTTAATTATCACGTAGACATTCGAAATGTGTGATTTTATTCTCTTTTGTACTAATAACCGCTGAATTAACATCGATTACTTGAAAAAGACACTAAAAAATGAATACAATTATTTGTAAACACTGCGTATTTGACTCGTTTTGTTAATTTCCTCAATTGAAAATCGAATAATTGACACGATGACTCTTTACTAAGCCGACATACCCACACGAGTTATCTCCGGCTGATGTTATATAGAATGAAATTTATATATAAATAAATCAAATCTTTTGTCCTGTCTTGCGGGAAATCGCTGTTTTGGTTATTTCTTCTGCAACGTACCATATTGAGGCTCTAAAAATATCGAAATATCTAGCTGCTGCATTCATAGATGGAAATTCAATTTCTTCATTGGTCGTTGAATTAAACGATCTTACGGGTCTCTTCCTAATTGATTTATGATAACCAGTCTTTCCTCGTTCGCTATTATCACTCGGTGTAATAGCTTGAAGGTTGTTCAATTTATTATTCCTAGGATCGGAATCAATATGATCGATAACAAAACCATCCTTGATCAATCCATTAAAAACCTCGAATATGAATCTGTGATAATAATAATTCTTCCCTCCAACGCGAAATATCAAATATCCCATACCATTGTCAGCACCAATTGGCTTCTTGAGTCTACGGTTTCTAAAAATACCATTATGGGAAGCCTCATAGTTTTCAATCTCAAGAAATTCTTGGTTCATTTTATATACAATACTATTATTTGTCTAATTAATTATTTGGTTGATTTACTACATTGGAAAATCTCCCAATATAGTCTTGGGGAGTTCGAATAATTTTTCGTTGTCAGAGTCAAAGTTCCTAATGGAGTTTTTAACTCGTTTATCATAATAACGCTTCAACTCTCTGTATCGCTTACCACCACAACTGAGACACAACTGCGATTTTTCTCGTACCCCAACACCACGAACAATACATGCGATCGGACCTAGGCTTCCATTACGGACACTTTGCATATGATACCCACAGAATTTATTTCTGCATGATTTATTACACGGGGTCACTGTTCCAATCAGAAGCCATTTGCAATGATTCATTATATAAATATTTTTCTATTTAAATAATTGTTGTAATTATAACATGAAGGAATTTGAGAGATTATCTAAAATCGAACCTTGGAAAAATGTTAAATTCAATCTCGATAGAGTTTCTGATACACCAAAATTTCTAATCAGTGATAGAGCTATGTTGGGTAAAATCAGAGACTGTTTTAATGAATTCAAGCGTGATGGGGCATCTCACTGTTGGTCAACATTTCACGTTGATGGAATTGTTGATGCTACCATGAATGATGAAAAAGCCGCCGAGATAATATCACACCTTGGCTCGAAAAGGTATTTTTTTAGAGTGAAATTCATTATTCGTTTAGACACGGGAGATTGGATTCTCAGAGATAAATTCGACCCAATCTTCAAAGATAAAAGAACCGTCGTTGTGAGTCAAGACTCCAACCCGGGAATTCTGATTGGACTTGACAAGCCTTACTAAGAGAGATCTTATCCTGTAACAGGAGTTGTTTACGGAATCTATCATTTAAATAACAAACCTGATATTACAAAACAAGCACCCATGAAATATTCTAGTTCACTGAATTGTGTAGCAGAAAGAATAACAGAACATATCATGAATTCATCCCGAGGAAATAAATTAACTGATATACGACGTAAGAAAATAGAACAATGGGGGTTAACAGTGAAACAGCGTGGGGCAACAATTCAGGATATGGCTAAATTAGAAAAATCACTAAGATTCCCGATATCAGTATCAACAATAACCGGTGAAGTATTATATACACCGAAATATCAATCACAAGGAGCCCCAATTGAAATTATTGACCATAACGAACACGCGTGGACAGCTGCGGTAACAATATTTCCACGAGAACGAACCGTGATATATATATACCTCAAACGCTATTTGAAATTTTATTTGAAGAGTATTTCCTTGAGGAGAAATTTTTTGATGCTATTCACGCGATAAGTCAAAACGATCCAGTATCAGTGTGGCTACTTCGCAGCGCTGAAGACCCTGAGAGCGGATTCGATCAATTTGTACGACCAAACGGAGAATTATATCGTACATGATGAAGAAACTAGCTAGTGAATTTTCAATGAAACTCGGAGAATTTTCTGACAACGAACAACTGCTAAAAAACTGTTTTACACTACCATCAGTTGCAGCTCACTTCGCTAGAGTGAAGAATGCATGGAGGCTAACACGAAAAGAATTTCTATCAGATGTCAGATTGAGTTGTCTCGAATACGGTCATGGTGGACTATGTTATTTCCGTTGATATTGTCGCGTGTTACCCCGGGAGTTTTCTCGGGTACGGACAATGTGAGAAATATTTCAAGCGATTTGGGCACACAACACATGAGATGACTCGTGTTGCAATTAATGTGACACTGCCTGATTTTGATTTAACTGGATTCGCTCGTGTGGTATCATTTGAATTAGCTACAGGACTTCATCCTTATAGTTATATTTGGATTGGTAGACACATGTCTGAAAAAACACTGGTTGCCAATAGTGCTATTACGATATATGATTGATTGTGGTATGCTAACGTTGTTGATTGTCAGTGAAGCGATTATATCATATCGAGGTCAAACTTCGGTTTTGTTACCAGAATCTGATTTAGATAGTATAATCAGAGAATACCGAGAGCATTTTCCAAATCACGACGATGAAGATATCATGAAATGGTCTAAAGAGGTATTTGAGAGTAGAAACAGACAAGCAAAAGATCTCGGACGAAGAATAATTGGAAAATTTACACAAGGTGGTAAACACGACAAGAACAGATGTTCTTCACGGTTGATAATAGATAACGCTGAATACGACTTTATAATCGCGGATATTACGAGTAAAGGTACATATGTAAATCGCAAGGACGCTTTCTTATCCGATGGAACCAAATTAGGTACAATTGTTTCTTACAACGACGGATAAACTCCTCAATATACACATTTGAGGTTCTCTATGCTGGCTTATGCTTCTATTAATTTATTCTCGATGATAAATAGATTTCCTGACACTGCTGTTAGAGTCGCCACTGATTCATTTTACGAAGACAACAAATATAAGGAATCAGTGACTGAATTCACAAATCCCTCACAAAGTGACGACGAGAGTTGGGGGTGTTGGAGAATTAAGCGGGAAATGATGCATGATTATTTCAAGTCAGCAGACGTTACCATTGAAGACAATTATTTGAAAAATAATAAAATATCAGAGATGTCTAATGCAGTGTCAATATCTGACCCAATAGTTAGATACAAAACAGTTTATTTAAACGGTTGTGGTGGAAGCGGAAAGACAACTCGTGCGATTGAATTATATCGTGGCAGAGATATGATTGTGCTAACACCGACCCACAGAAGATTAGCACGAGAGATGACCCAACGAGGAGTTAGCACTTGTACATATCATGGTTTCTTTAGATGGAAAGGCGACGAATGGACCCCTGAACGAATGGGTGAGAAATATATTCCTGGTGTCGTAATCTGGGATGAAATCTGCACAGTATTGTTGGATGTTTTACAAACGTTTCTCGAGTGGTTTTTACAATCGAATACAAAAGTCATCATGTGCGGCGATCACGGTCAACCGCGTCCATTTATCGGTTTATCCCCACATGATTTGCTGAATAATTTTGCAGACTACTATGAAGAAATTGACACTGATTATAGATCACTTGATGAACAATTACGCGAGTTCAAAACGCTGATTAGATTACAGCCGGATAGAATTCAGTGTGAGATAGCACGTAAAATAATCTCGAAAACTCCATTAAAAAATTTCTGGATAGCATGGAGACCAAACGATTTGATAGTAGCAAGTAGAAAAATAATCAGAGACACACTTCAGATGAAGTTATTTGAAACGCATAAAGAAAAATTTCCAACATTTCAAGTGCCGTTATGTTATAGACCCAAGGATACACGGCGACAAAACATTGAAGTTGACATTCCTGGCCTGACAGAGAAGCGAATTTTCGTGCTAAATGATATTGTGCTGGTTGATATAAACGTCGTCGAAGATTCATTGCGCGCTGATAAATCCCCATGTGTGTTAGGTTATGCAGCGACGATCCATTCTTTACAAGGGTTGACAATATCAGATACAATTCTTTGGATAATAAATAATCGCATCGAATGGTCGAATTTAATCTACCTTGCAGTGTCTAGAGTGCGAAAAATAAATCAACTTCGAAGAGTTGTCCTGACAGAGTCAGGAAATGATCATGATACTATTGTCAATGTTGACTAACAGCGATATAATAAAAAAAAACTCTCCGGTTATAAACAACAGGATAAAAAAAAACCAGAGAATTTAATATCAATGCTGAATTAATTATTACGTTGAAACAACAATAGAATAATCACTGCGCGAGTTGTAATTGTATAATGAGTTGGTGTTGATCAGATAAGGATCCTTGCCAATTCACCGTAGACAGAAAGAATAACAGCATTGGTCATACTAACGATAACGTGATGCTGACTTGTCTTGAATGCAACAGACGCAGAGGTGCTAATTAAGACCACGCGGTGGTAATTGAGTATCCTCGGGTATCACTTGCAGTTGCACACGAGTAAACCTGCGCTGAGGAGCAGTTGAATCCATTATATTTATTGCTGGTCTACCCGTAGAACGTGTTATACCGGATATCTTATGCGCGGTAACACTCCAAATAGGATCAGTAGCTCTATTTTACCACCTTCGAGCTCTCCTGGTTCGTATAAATACCTAACAGTGACATTACCGAGTATTGGTTGTTTTGAAAAATCTTTTTGTGGGAATTTAGGTATAGACTTCTTTTTAATTGCATGTTTAGGTTTCATGTTGATTGTTCTAGTAATCTCATTATTCAGTGCGGTAATCACAGCTGGTAATCTCTTGACCCATTCAAGAGATCGTTTATGTTGAATAAATTCTTTCGCGTATTGGTATCCAAATAACCGCTCAGCAAGAGTTCGATTAAATCGTTCAACAATAGCCTGATCGCGATGTAGTGCAGTATGTCCTCGTCGTATGGTGACATTATGATGTTTCATTGTGGATAGAACCGCACCTTGAAATTCCTTGCCAGGATCAACTTACAATAGATTTGGCCAACGCAGAGGACCCTTTTGATAAATACTTTCAAACGCAGAGGCAACTTCAGTTGACGATTTTTTTTTTAATGGTTCTGCTTGTTTGTATCGACTCGCAATATCAACTATGGTTAACGCGTATTTGTAACCACCATCACGAGGAAGAAATAATATATCAGCTTGATGAACTTCATTAGGAACGGTCACATCAAAATGCGAGTAGTTAATTTGTTTAGGTGGTGGTAGACAAATTTGCCATACCGCCTGTTTAGATAGCCAATCTGCTGTAGTGGGTTTCTTTACTTTTGCTGCAGTAGCGAGTTTACCAATTGCTGTCTTGCCTCTCCAGTATCCTTTCGGAGAATAATGAATAGATTCCATATTGTTATTAATTACCCGCACCTAACATCAATTTACCTTTCATTGCCGATTTACTAACCATGAAGCCAACTTTTCTTTGAAGGATTTATCAGGAATAGCATTTAACGCGTGAATTAATTTCACATCTGCGAGATGTCTGTGTTGCAGATTACTACTTTTGTAAGCAACATCATGAGCATGACATGCCTTATCAATTGCATTTATGGGTTCTTCACCTGGTCGGGGGTGGTTTTGATTATCAAGTCTGATATCAAGTCTTGTCTCGGGTCCACAATAACTATACCCTGGAAGATGTTTTTCACTTAGATACTTTGCCCACGGCGCTCCCGGGAGTTTTACTAGCTTGGTTGCAATATCACCTCCTCGTTTTTTTTAAAAAATCAGATTTCGTAGTTATAATTCTAAATTTCTTTGTACTACACGTTACACACCTACCAGAAACCGCTGATCGGTTATTTTGAGTTGTAATAGTCATCAAGTCATCTGTGCCAGTACGCGTCTTACACTTCACATAATATAGATCCATGATTTATATATAATAACATGAATATAATTGACTTTTCAAAGACAAAAACACAAAAGCCAGTTAAGCATCATGCAGCGCTACCGAATTCTATTCGAGCGATTATAATTGGACCATCTGGAAGCGGCAAGACACAACTGCTACTCAATTTAATAACAAGATAGATGAAATAGGACAAATTGTATTTAATAGCCCCGAGCGTAGACGATCAGCAATGCTACGAAGTGTTAAAGGATTTTAACGAGAACGCTTCAGAGATTGCCGATTATAATGTTATTGAGTTTATAACCGATATTGACGATGCGCCGAGTATTGATGATATTGATGGAAGTATTAACAATATAGTCGTGTATGATGATGTCATGTTAGACAATCAAAAGAATCCGGCTAGGATATTTTCCAGAGGCAGGCATAAAAACGCAGACGTGATATATGTTACTCAACGATACACTCAAATTCCAAAAGTGATCAGAGATAACTGCAATTTGTTATGCGTGTTTAACGGAGCTGATACTCATACGCTACGAAATATTTGGCAGACTTGGTGCGGCGGTGATATGGATCATAATCAATTTAGAAATTTCTTTAGTCACTCCCAATCAATCCCACACGGATTTGTGACGATAAATTTATCAGATCCTCGGACGCGATATCGTATCGGACTTGATCAAATATTCGGTTAACCACATAGCAGCAGAGGGGGCGCGACAACCGCATTGGCGCCTTTTTGTTTAGGATTTTGGAGGAAGCCTTAGTTTGCCGAATCGACGCCTTTTTACGATTTTGTGGAAGCCTTTGCCGAATCAACGCCTCTACAAACTTGTCTGATTCGCCCCCTCTGCTGCTCCCTCTCTTTCAATATTTTTGTTTAATAAACATTTACTGATTGCCTACTTTATGCGTTAATCTAGCGGCATAGCAATAATTACTTATATCTGCGACTTTTGTGTTACTTTTCATATCTGTCTATACCTTATGGATCCACATTAGTAAAGAAAAATATTCTAGAAAGAGTTATCTTCATATGGTCAAAGAGTATACATTTCCCAATCAACGTTTACAACATTCCGATGACCTTATATACTTAGTCTCCTATACCTTGTTGTCTTACCCTTTTCTTGTTTGTCTGTCTGTGTATGTATCTTGACAAAAATATTAATAATCCTTTTCTTAACAGTTAAAGTTATGTAACCGAACCAGCCATCCCGCCTCTCTCTCTCTCTCTCTCTCTCTCTCTCTCTCTCTCTCTCTCTCTCTCTCTCTCTCTCTCTCTCTCTCTCTCTCTCTCTCTCTGGTTTTCTCTAGGTTTGGTGAGCCACATTTTACAAATACGACAAATGCGAAATATTCCGAAATACACCGAATAATTTATTATCAGTCCTTAGATAATGCAGTCGATTCTTCACACTGTACATGCTCTGATATCACCACCATGTCAAACAGATTACACAAGTATTCTAATCAAAACATTTTTGTGGCATTAATGATAAAACCAGATACCTAATCAGATGAGGATAGAAAGTCCGTGCTTGTTACCAATTATTTGCAAATTATAAGTGGGGCTCAACTTATGTGGGCAAGTGTAAAAGTCTCTCGTGGGACGATGGTTCTTTCCTGGGTTCTTCCTCCAACATTAATACTGGCCGCTACATATAGCCTATCTTGTGCTGAAAAATATCGCTAAACCCTATAATAATATCAGAAGCAACAGCACCAAAACTGGAGATACAGACAATATATAAAGACACTAGTCTAATCGTAATAATAATATTCATTAAACAGCAATTACTAATTGTATTACATAATAATCCTTGGTCCTGAGATAATCTTAGATAAGAAATCAGTACGTTCCCCTTGATGTTTTTTTATTTTTTATTTTGGTTTGATTAGGATTTTTAACGTAGCTTTTAACAATTTTTCAGTCATATCGCTACGATATCTGCAGCGAGGCGAGTTAATTATGATGTGTAGGGGCCCTGAGTGGCCAAGTGGTCTAAAGCGCTCTCCGTTACGGATCACTGCCATCTCACCTCTGATTGTGTGGGTTCGAGTCTTCGATTCGGCCAATGTGGTTATGTTAGAAAGCTTGCCAGTAGCTTCTCGTGGGTCGGTGGTTCTTTCTGGGGTTTTCCCGGTTTCTTCCTCCATCATTAATACTGACCGGCATGTATAGCCTATCTTGTGCTGCGAAATGGCGTTAAACCCTAAAAAACAACAACAAACAAACATATAGCACTGGGGCATCATGCCGCAGACATGTAGCATGATTTCCCACCAATTCACATTATCCTGACACCAGGCCGACCAGTTCTAACACTAACCTCAATGCTGAGCGTCAAGCGAAAAAGCTGTTAGCACCATTTTTTTAAGTCTTAGGTATGACGCAGCCGGGGATCGAACCCACGACCTCCAGCTTCCGCGGTGGACGCTCTAAACACTAGGCCACTGGATGCCGTGATACAGTTCTTATAAGACAAGTGATTAAATACAGAGAAAGACGATTTACTTATTCTACTTCAACAATCCTTAGAGTTAAGACCCTAGTTAAAATTACCGAAGTGCCGATAGAACATGCAAAAGAGAAGCAAGCTAATAACATCATGTACACTGTGTTAGGATCTCTCTCTCCCTCTCTCTCTTTGAATGAATATATATATATATATATATATATATATACATATATATATATACATATATATATATACATATATATATATATATATATGTGTGTGTGTGTGTGTGTGTGTGTGTGTGTGTGTGTGTGTGTGTGTAAATATATTTTGAACTGAGATAGTATCCTTAATCCAGCAATGAGCGGAGATCAAATACAGAATCAATGAAGCGCATAGAAGAGAACATAACTAAACTTTATTGCCGACTAGGTTCTAAGAAATGACATACGCGATAAAAAAGGACAAAACATGAGAGAGAGAGAGAGAGAGAGAGAGAGAGAGAGAGAGAGAGAGAGAGAGAGAGAGAGAGAGAGAGAGAGAGAGAGAGAGAGAGAGAGAGAGAGAAATAGAGATTTTGTGTGGAGATAATGACAAACGAAATGAAATGGTAATATGCGTAACTGTTATATGTCTCCATGGATACAGAATGATTCAAATATCTGGTCTTTTGAATCTGTTTAATTTAATGTTAATAATTATATTACGTAACAACATACTAAAATTATATGTATTATTAAGACTCTTGAGATATTATTATTATTATTATTATTATTATTATTATTATTATTATTATTATTATTATGAACATATAGAGTATTCATATGCCTGAGATGGCTCAGAAATGAACAGTGTTTGTTAAACACAATTAGACATTATATAAAATAACCTTCTCGTGGGTCGATATTTTTTTCTGGGCTTTTCCTGGGTTCTTCCTTCGCGCTTTACAACGGCGGCCATGTATAGGCTATCTTTTACTGAAAACTGGGTTTTAACCATGCAACAACAAAAAATAAAATAACCGTAAAATCTTCTAATTATGATGTCACCTATTTCCGTAATGATTAAAATCCCACTGATATTGCTGGTCAAGATTTTAGATGCTTGATACATATTTGTTTTTGATAAAGCGATGCAACTGCATTGCATAGACGCAATGATGGAACTGATTCTTCCTACGTCACTTTTGGTCCATGATTTCAGATTGCATGGTTCTTTCAATGTATTCTTTAAATACGTTTTTTACACGGGTTTTAGTTTTATATTCTGACCTGAAATGGTTCTTAACAACAACCAGTTTACATGTTTGGGGTAATATACCGCTATATGATTATATCAGGTGTGTTTTGTTGCGAATGTGGAATGTTCTTTAAAAAACAAGACACATAGGAGAGATCGAGAGGGAAACGTTTGCGAGGTAAAGAGGTAGGGTATAATATGACGGAGTAACTGGACATTGAATTCATTTCAATTACCATATGTTCTTGATCGAATGGCGGTCTGAAGATGTATTCAATGTTTGCTTTAAAAATAATTTGAGAAGAAATATGTTTGGATTATTTATTGGAATTATAATGTGCTTATTGAATGTAAACTAAAATATTATTCTAGAATTAGCATGAATTCATTACAAGGGGTAATGGATGAAGCAGTTGTGTCATATCAAGACTGTCGGCACACTTTAATATATTCAAGGATAGTGGTACATCAGCACTTTCAGAACACTCCTTGTTGGGGCTTTTGACATAACGTTTTATGATTATTTTGGATTTATTTTCATCATACTGCAAATTCTTCTTAATGTATAAAACTTAGACAATTAAATTATTTGTTAAACTTTATTAAACTGGTTGTTTTCACTTCTTTCTTTCACTTATTTTAAGATCATATAGTGATAACACAGTGCTAATTGTCTTATCCTTTCTTGGGGAGACTTCAGTAGCTAATAAAAGTATGATTTATTGGTAAAATATAGCTTGACAAACTATGAAATTACCTGCCCACATTTATTAAACTCCTATTATAAAAGTTGTACCCTTTGTTTCAGTAAAACTAAATAGTGTTTGGTCATCATCTATATCTAACATATTTAAACAATATATCAGTTCAACATATATGTCTGTCTGTTATTTATGTACCTAAGTAAATGTGAGTTAAAATATATTAGTTTTCCTTACCGGTTATATTGGCCATTTAAAATCATATACGCTATATCTTAGTATTGCTAAATGAAGGTCTATTCCCATTATGTTGGCGTTTGATAAACGTGTGTAATTGTTTTTAGTGCATACAGCTTGGTATTACTTTAGATAGACATCCATTGAAAAAACAAAAATGCTAGCTGCACCTGGTCCATTTCATTTCCTGAACTTTAAAGGTAATATTTAATAATAATGATTCCATTCCTTTTTATTTTTCGTTTATTTAATAATTCGTTCATTGCACATCAGCATACAGCTTGACATTACTTTAGATAGACATCCCTTGATTGAAAAAACAAAAATGCTAGCTGCACCTGGTCCATTTCATTTCCTGAACTTTAAAGGTAATATTTAATAATAATGATTCCATTCCTTTTTATTTTTCGTTTATTTAATAATTCGTTCATTGCACATAAAGGAAGCTAATATTGCCTACATTGACAAAATTCACATATCCTATTTTAATAACTGTTAATGTTAATATACATATGGACTAGCTCAGGCTAAATGTTCAAGATCATGTTAAAAGACATTATATATACGTTGTACGTTTAGATCATGCACGGTTTCAACAACTACATTATGCAAATAAATGTCATCCACATTCTAAAAAGATAGCACAGACGTACATCGAAAATCTCTCTACTGTGCATGTTTAGAATACAAGCATCACCTTACAGCTGACATTCTTTCGAAACTACATTAGATGTATAACGTCATTTATTAGGATGGATCTCGACTTTTATTCATGCCTTGCAAAACTTTAAACAACACATGCCAAGAGAACGAGATGGCGCATTCCGTCTCTGCAATACTTTTTCTCATTGTACTCTTGTATGGTTGGTGTCTCGTTCGAGGCTTTTTTGTTCGTCAAAGCCTTATGAAAACATTTTAAATCACGCTTTATTTGCTATTGTGCGAAATAATTGTGCAAGTATAATAACATTATATACTGAATTAAACTTAATTTCCTATCCCTTTCTACTCTTCCAATTATTAATATTTTAGCCCATAGAACAAATGACATCGTGTTTACATACATACGTACGTACGTACGTACGTACGTACGTACGTACGTACATACATACATACATACATACATACATACATACATACATACATACATACATACATACATACATATATACACAGACAGACGTGTGTGTGTGCGTCCTTGCGAGCATGCATGATAGAGGGATAGAGGTAATATGTAATGATAAATTGAAATATTTTGTATTTGGAGCACTTTTGCCATCAACTAATTTTCCTATTGCAAGTTACTATGAAACATTTGAGGAATTAAAGGACCAGTTTGATACGTTCTGTAAAGAAGGCATTCCCTTACTCGTGGGAGACTTCAGTGGCCAGTTAAATTCACTGCTTAGCTCCAAAACGAACTAACAACAAACGCAAGAGAAGCTATTCTAGAAAAGTTTCTGACCGATAGGCACTTAAAATCCGTTAATAGTCAATCTATTTGTGAAGGGCCTGGCGTTACATTTTTCTCAATCGATGGTAAATCCAAATCGTTGATAGACCATATACTATTGCAAAAAAGCAAATTCGATTTAGTGGTTAAGGCCGAAACAATTGATAACCATCCTTTGAACATTTCAGATCAACATCCTGTAAAAACAGAGTTGGTCATTCCTTTCGCATATCATATAATCATGGCTGACAAGCATATAATTCCCTCCATAACTTGGAAGAAAGCATCGGCAGACCAAATAAATAGGTATAAGAGTAGTAATATGGGGCACTATAGCCTCAAGATTTATAGCCTCAATGGGAAATCCAGTCAAAAACAGCTTGGGGCACTATAGCCTCAAGATTTATAGCCTCAATGGGAAATCCAGTCAAAAACAGCTTGGGGCACTATAGCCTCAAGATTTATAGCCTCAATGGGAAATCCAGTCAAAAACAGCTTGGGGCACTATAGCCTCAAGATTTATAGCCTCAATGGGAAATCCAGTCAAAAACAGCTTGGGGCACTATAGCCTCAAGATTTATAACCTCAATGAGAAATCCAGTCAAAAACAGCTTGGGGCACTATAGCCTCAAGATTTATAGCCTCAATGGGAAATCCAGTCAAAAACAGCTTGGGGCACTATAGCCTCAAGATTTATAGCCTCAATGGGAAATCCAGTCAAAAACAGCTTGGGGCACTATAGCCTCAAGATTTATAGCCTCAATGAGAAATCCAGTCAAAAACAGCTTGGGGCACTATAGCCTCAAGATTTATAGCCTCAATGGGAAATCCAGTCAAAAACAGCTTGGGGCACTATAGCCTCAAGATTTATAGCCTCAATGAGAAATCCAGTCAAAAACAGCTTGGGGCACTATAGCCTCAAGATTTATAGCCTCAATGGGAAATCCAGTCAAAAACAGCTTGGGGCACTATAGCCTCAAGATTTATAGCCTCAATGAGAAATCCAGTCAAAAACAGCTTGGGGCACTATAGCCTCAAGATTTATAGCCTCAATGGGAAATCCAGTCAAAAACAGCTTGGGGCACTATAGCCTCAAGATTTATAGCCTCAATGGGAAATCCAGTCAAAAACAGCTTGGGGCACTATAGCCTCAAGATTTATAGCCTCAATGGGAAATCCAGTCAAAAACAGCTTGGGGCACTATAGCCTCAAGATTTATAGCCTCAATGAGAAATCCAGTCAAAAACAGCTTGGGGCACTATAGCCTCAAGATTTATAGCCTCAATGGGAAATCCAGTCAAAAACAGCTTGGGGCACTATAGCCTCAAGATTTATAGCCTCAATGGGAAATCCAGTCAAAAACAGCTTGGGGCACTATAGCCTCAAGATTTATAGCCTCAATGGGAAATCCAGTCAAAAACAGCTTGGGGCACTATAGCCTCAAGATTTATAGCCTCAATGGGAAATCCAGTCAAAAACAGCTTGGGGCACTATAGCCTCAAGATTTATAGCCTCAATGGGAAATCCAGTCAAAAACAGCTTGGGGCACTATAGCCTCAAGATTTATAGCCTCAATGGGAAATCCAGTCAAAAACAGCTTGGGGCACTATAGCCTCAAGATTTATAGCCTCAATGAGAAATCCAGTCAAAAACAGCTTGGGGCACTATAGCCTCAAGATTTATAGCCTCAATGGGAAATCCAGTCAAAAACAGCTTGGGGCACTATAGCCTCAAGATTTATAGCCTCAATGGGAAATCCAGTCAAAAACAGCTTGGGGCACTATAGCCTCAAGATTTATAGCCTCAATGGGAAATCCAGTCAAAAACAGCTTGGGGCACTATAGCCTCAAGATTTATAGCCTCAATGGGAAATCCAGTCAAAAACAGCTTGGGGCACTATAGCCTCAAGATTTATAGCCTCAATGGGAAATCCAGTCAAAAACAGCTTGAGGCACTATAGCCTCAAGATTTATAGCCTCAATGAGAAATCCAGTCAAAAACAGCTTGGGGCACTATAGCCTCAAGATTTATAGCCTCAATGGGAAATCCAGTCAAAAACAGCTTGGGGCACTATAGCCTCAAGATTTATAGCCTCAATGAGAAATCCAGTCAAAAACAGCTTGGGGCACTATAGCCTCAAGATTTATAGCCTCAATGGGAAATCCAGTCAAAAACAGCTTGGGGCACTATAGCCTCAAGATTTATAGCCTCAATGGGAAATCCAGTCAAAAACAGCTTGGGGCACTATAGCCTCAAGATTTATAGCCTCAATGGGAAATCCAGTCAAAAACAGCTTGGGGCACTATAGCCTCAAGATTTATAGCCTCAATGGGAAATCCAGTCAAAAACAGCTTGGGGCACTATAGCCTCAAGATTTATAGCCTCAATGTGAAATCCAGTCAAAAACAGCTTGAGGCACTATAGCCTCAAGATTTATAGCCTCAATGAGAAATCCAGTCAAAAACAGCTTGGGGCACTATAGCCTCAAGATTTATAGCCTCAATGGGAAATCCAGTCAAAAACAGCTTGGGGCACTATAGCCTCAAGATTTATAGCCTCAATGAGAAATCCAGTCAAAAACAGCTTGGGGCACTATAGCCTCAAGATTTATAGCCTCAATGAGAAATCCAGTCAAAAACAGCTTGGGGCACTATAGCCTCAAGATTTATAGCCTCAATGGGAAATCCAGTCAAAAACAGCTTGGGGCACTATAGCCTCAAGATTTATAGCCTCAATGGGAAATCCAGTCAAAAACAGCTTGGGGCACCATAGCCTCAAGATTTATAGCCTCAATGGGAAATCCAGTCAAAAACAGCTTGGGGCACTATAGCCTCAAGATTTATAGCCTCAATGGGAAATCCAGTCAAAAACAGCTTGGGGCACTATAGCCTCAAGATTTATAGCCTCAATGAGAAATCCAGTCAAAAACAGCTTGGGGCACTATAGCCTCAAGATTTATAGCCTCAATGGGAAATCCAGTCAAAAACAGCTTGGGGCACTATAGCCTCAAGATTTATAGCCTCAATGGGAAATCCAGTCAAAAACAGCTTGGGGCACTATAGCCTCAAGATTTATAGCCTCAATGGGAAATCCAGTCAAAAACAGCTTGGGGCACTATAGCCTCAAGATTTATAGCCTCAATGGGAAATCCAGTCAAAAACAGCTTGGGGCACTATAGCCTCAAGATTTATAGCCTCAATGGGAAATCCAGTCAAAAACAGCTTGGGGCACTATAGCCTCAAGATTTATAGCCTCAATGGGAAATCCAGTCAAAAACAGCTTGGGGCACTATAGCCTCAAGATTTATAGCCTCAATGGGAAATCCAGTCAAAAACAGCTTGGGGCACTATAGCCTCAAGATTTATAGCCTCAAGGGAAAATCCAGTCAAAAACAGCTTGGGGCACTATGGCCTCAAAACAGCTTGGGGCACTATGGCCTCAAGTTGGGCCGATATAGCCTCAAGGGAAATTGAACATAGTGGGCCTATATAGCCTCAAGGGAAACTGAACATAGTGAGCCTATATAGCCTCAAGGGAAACTTAACATAGTGGGCCTATATAGCCTCAAGGGAAACTTAACATAGTGGGCCTATATAGTCTCAAGGGAAACTGAACATAGTAGGCCTATATAGCCTCAAGGGAAACTTAACATAGTATGCCTTATAGCCTCAAGGGAAATTGAACATGGGGAATATTATTTGTATTTGTATATGGGTCTTTGTAGCGATAAGGGGAAAATGGAGGCAAAGAAAGCTAATATCTTTTCGAGGTATATGATTGGCCCTGAAAAGGGCCGTTATGTGTAATGTTAACAGTATTTTGTTAACACAGAGGACATCTCATAGATCGTCTTGTCTTCCTTAATCTTCTCCTCACTGTTGGGCCATAGAGGAGAACTCTATTTAAACAACCTTGTCTTTCCACATATATCCTTCTCTTCCAAAAGGATGTATCCATCATATCAATGACAGTCCACGATAATCTGACATACATGGGTAAATCAGTCCGAAACAGCATGGTAGAAACAAGGGTAGAAGAATCTACGTTGGTCCACATCCTGTGATGAGAAACAGGTGAAGTGAATGCCGTGTACTGCGGTTATTTATAGGGGAAGAGCGGATCGAAACGGATTGAGTGTATTCACCATTTCAAACGTGCGTTACAAAAGACAGTCACAGTCATCCAATCGGAAGAGAACAGTCTGTGACATCACCTTTCCTATATAGAGGTACTATCGTCTGTGCGCAGTCAATCGATGCGACAGAGTTGTCAATTTGTCAATGATGTCGGACACAAAGAAGACGATGAATTGGGGTGAGCCAGTAGTAGTGACAGCAAGTAATGGGACAGCAGTGACTACTAAAGTCATGACAATTCTACATCCAGAAGAAGTTGATTTTAACTGGGATATTGTGGATTTTTTTTAACATCACAAGAATTTATTCTGGAACCTTCGTTGTCTTCTGCTTCTTCTTACGTACACGTCGATGATTGTAAGCAGAGACAAAAAGAAGAATTGGAGCGATTTTTACAACAACAGAAAGTAGAAGAACAAGCTTTTCTTAATCAACAGCGGTAAGAAGAAGAAGCAAGAAGAAAACACCAGGAAGAAACAGTAGCAGCAACAGAGAAGAAAGAAGACCAAGGACAGAAAGAGAATAGTGAAAATCAAACGGTCATGACGGTACGTTTAGATATTTTAGCAGAGTTAAGGAGTCTGAAACAAATGTATCAGACTTCTTTATCACGACCGAAGAGAAAAAGACCTTATCGAGCTAAACAACCCAATCTAACTGACTACGTCTGCCATACCACCGTTAGTGATTTCTACCAAATCATTGACAGGAACCACCAGTCCCGAAGTAGGCCTTGGCCGTGGCAAAGGCTTAAGACAGCTAAAGATTGTTACGTCCCGTTTCTGAGTTTGTTTTGTTTTAAACAAACAAAACACCAACAGTCCTTTTCAGGGCCACTCAAATTATTTCGAAAAGAAATACTATTTCAATTGCCTAATTCAATGAAAACTCAAACGTCCTTTTTATATTTCTTTATACCCATGATATACGTGTCAGTGAATGAATGTGTAAGTGTAGGTTCTTATTCTATAAAATCAAAACCAAGAGACACTTACGTTTTTTCTCTCTGGTGTATCCTGGTACAAACGTTACAATTCAATGTCACAATATAACATAACACAATACCACTTTAAAACATTCATAGGTTTCTTCTGTTTCACTCTTTCTGTTTTTTCATTTTCTTTACTGTCACAGCCTTTTCTTTTTCTTCTTTTTCTTCACTTTTGTTTCGTCTTCTTTTCTTGTCTTTGTGAACGTGTCGGGGTTCTTCTTTGACGGAGGGTACCTCTTCCTCCTCCTCCTGTTCAGAATTCCTTTCCTCCTCCTCCTTCTGCTCCTGTTGTTTATTAGGGCAGTTTGAATACCAATGTCTTTTCTCTTTACAATAATGACAGGTATCTTGACTTTTGTCTCTATTGGTACCTGTTTTGTTTTTGTCACGATCAAGACATTCTGTAGCCCAATGTTCTTTCTTCTTACAGATATAGCAAGTATCTGGACTTTTATCTCGATAGGAAGGAGAATAGTCCGTCGGATTGTCTGAAGAAAACATTCGTATGACACTACGTAAAGCTCTGATGAGAAGTTCAACTTGTGTAGGCTCTTCCATCGTTCTGGTCAATGTGAGAATAAAATGAATACTGAAAGGTTAGACACTGACTCTTTATATCTGCACGGATCGGACATGAATATATAGAGGTTATTGTCTTTAAAAGGTAGTCATTTGACTTTTTGCAGACAAGATGAAAAGACCGCATCATGTTGTTGATAAAGGAGAAGAAAGTAAGAGACAGAAACGTAATGTATCGCCTAGCACAGTAGCTGAAGACTTGGCTCAAATTCATGCCAGTGATTTTGAAGATGACATGAGTGAGCTCGAATCCACACCCAAGCAAAGTGCACCACCCTTAGTAAACCCTGAAAATTACTATCACATTCGAGAGACGGAAAAGCGTTCCACTCAAATATTTAGAACAACGGCTTACACGTATGCCGTAAAGTTTAAAGATTTTAAGTCCAATGTACCTTTGGATAATACAGAAGGGTTCATTACCGAGGTGTGGGAATCTGTGTTAATCTCAAGCGATCGTTTCCTTTGGCTTGACATTGCTGTTTCAGTGCATGAAACAGCAATGTCAAGCCAAAGGAAACGATCGCTTGAGACTTTCTATTCATCACGATAATTTGAAGTCTCCCGTTTGGATCCAGTTTAGTAGCCCATCACAATTAACACCTTCCAAAGTCATCGACAAAATTCAACATGTGCAACAATCCAACGACAAGTTTCACATCACCGATGGAAAAGCCACTCTGTTCATGACCCACGTGTCTCTTCCTCAGGGGACAGGACGTAAAAAAGTGTTATTGGTGGACAGCCTTCGCAACATTAAGCGAAGCCTCGTCCAAATTAACAACTCTCAAGACCAGATGTGTTTAGCCCGTGCCATCGTCGTGTGACAAACGTATGTCAACAAGAACGACACGGCAGAATGGAAAAGAGTCTGGAAAAGTATTCGACAATCAGACCGAGCCAAACAAGCATGTGAAGCAGAACTCCTGTTACAGAAATCAGGGATATCCAAAGAAACCCTTTGCAGTATTCCATAAATGCAAAAATTGCAAGGTGTCTTGGCTCCACATTACACCTTAAAAGTATACCTTCAAGAAGTGCGTGGTCCTCTTTTCTTTCAAGGCCACGATTTTAAATACGGAAAATATATTCACATCTATCATCACGATGGTCATTTTGATACCATTACCAGTATCACTGGATTTCTGAAATGCAGTAACTACAGTGAAATATGTGACTATGGTTATAACAATCGAGAACAACACAAGCATTGTGGATCGAAATGTGAGGGATGTTTGGCCTCTCAACCTTGTCTGGACAAAGGTAAAGTACGAGTGCATTGCACTGTTTGTCAGCACACTTTTGTCAGTCTTACCTGTTACCAACAATATTTGAAGATGCAAGGTTCACAGCAGAAAAGTACTTGTCAGCTTTTAAGATTGTGTCCTACTTGTGGACAAGGCATACGTACCAGTAATGCCAAGTTTCACGTTTGTCGAGGGAAGAAACGATGTCACATTTGTCACCAAATCGTGGACTTGGAGCATGAATGCTTCATTCAAAACTATCAACCCCGACCAGAAGCTACCCAGAAGAAAGGGAATTTTATCTTTTTTGATTTCGAATGCATGCAAGAGACTGGTATTCACATTCCTAATTTCTGCGTGGCTCACCGTGCGTGCGTAAAGTGCATCCAAGAGCCTATCTTTAGTCATTGCCCTCACTGCAGCAAGATTCCTGGAGGACGTGAAAAAATCTTTTGAGGGTCAAAAACGCTAGCCGATTTTGCCCAATGGATTCTAAATCCCATTGACGAAGCATGGAGTACAGAAGACATTGAACGTTATGGAGATTGTCATCGCCATGCCACGGTCATGGCTCACAATTGTTCGGGATACGATGGGCAATTTCTGCTCAGATACTATGCAGAGCAAAGTACCGAACGTCCTCAAGTGATTTAAACGGAGCCAAAATTATTTGTATGTAAGTAGGCCAAGTACAATTTAAAGATTCAATATGTTACTTGACCATGCCTTTGAGCCGCATGCCTAAAACGTTTGGAATGACAGAAATGGCCAAAGGTTATTTTCCACACTTTTTCAATACCGAAGCCAATCAACATACCGTTCTACCTCATTTGCCTGAGACTGACGACTAAAACCCCGATAACATGCGCACCGAACAACGAGAAGCTTTCCATGCTTGGTACCAGACTCACTCCTCGGACCCCTTCGACTTTCAAGAAGAAATGTTAAAGTACTGTCGATCAGACATGGACATTTTACGACGTTGCTGTGGAAAATTTAGAGAATTGTTCATTGAGTACGGAGGGATCGATTCTTTGAAAGAAGCTTGTACTATCGCCAAAGCATGTTCCTTAGTGTATCGAAAACGCTTTATGCCTGAAAATACTCTAGCTGTCAGCAGTCCTCAAACGAAGAACTTTGTCAAACGTCAATACTCGGTCAAAGCCCTACGCTGGCTACATTACTTGTGCGACAAGGAAGACAAATTTAACCAACACGCGCGCAACGGAGGAGGCAAAAAGACTATTGGAACGTATTCGGTAGATGGCTGGGACTTAGAAAACCCTCAGATCGTGTACGAGTTACCATCCCGTTTTACCTCACCATTGCCAAGGAAAACTGATCTATCCTTTGTGACGAACTTGTGCCGAAGCGTGCAACCAAGACCAACCTTGTCAGCACACTCAGAAGGAACGCGCCTTGACAGGAACATGGGTTAGCGTGGAATTTTTTAAAGCTCTGGACCTGGGATACCAACTGTTTGAAGTGTACGAAATTTACCACTTTCCCAAGACACAACAATACCGCAAGGGCAACGAGACACAGAAAGGTATTTTTGCAGATTACGTGGATGCCTTTTTAAAACTAAAACAAGAAGCTAGCGGATATCCTTCCTGGTGTCACACTCCCGAAGACCAAAAGATATTCAAAGAAAAATATCGGGAGCAGGAAGGCATCACTTTAGATTACATCGAGAAAAACGAAGGAAGGCGATCGTTTGCCAAAGTGATGTTAAATTGCTTGTGGGCTAAAATAGCACAACGACCGTCTTTACCCAAGACAGAGTATTTGTCCGAACCGTCTCGCAACTTCCAGATGATTCACGACAAAACCAAAGTCATGAAACACGTGGACGTCATTCGTGAGGACTTGATCTTAGTCAATTACCAAGAATAACTAGACTTTGTAGAAACCGACAAATTTGGAAATGTCATCATTGCGGCTTACGTGACAGCTCACGCTCGCTTAAAATTATACTAAGTGTTAGAACTGTTAGGAGATCGTGTGTTGTATTTTGACACGGACAGTTCCATCCACATTCACCGGACGAACCAGTGTAACCCTGTCATCGAAGGAGACCGTTTAGGAGCCTGGACCGATGAACATCCCGACGACAAGATTCTATGTTTTGAAAGTGGTGGTCCTAAAAATTACGACTACGAATACCAAGACCCACAAGGAGATATGCACACCGAATGTAAAGTGACCACCCATGAACCGCACAAGATCGTCCGTTTACTCACACAACAAATCGTTAGCCGACCTTTGGAAAAAGTCTATCAAATCGTGTACCAGAAAAGAGTACGGCTTCGCAATCACTTCACTCTACCGTACAGTCACGTTGAGATTGGTCAAGATATAAAAAGGGACATTGCCCAAGACCAATAGTTCATTTGTAACTACAACGGTCAAGCGAAAAGAAGATGAATCCATTTAAACAGGCATCATTCAAATTTGGGAATTCTCAAGTGGAGTGTGATGCTAAACCTTGCGGTTGTAATGATACCAGATGCTGCGACCTTAGCGATTCAGCAGGATACCGTGGGAACTTTGCTATGACTACTACCCCTGTATCTACCCTGGAAAGTGATGCTCAAACCTGAGGGATGCGAAAGCGGTGCCAGACGTTATCGTGGACTCCAAGGAATTTCACCGTACCTGCATCGAACTGATGTGAGAAGAGTTGAATATTCGTTCCCGACGAGTTTGCCTGAATACTGCGACTTTAAAAGTCGATTCCAAACCTTCAAAGATAAAAGGCCAAAATATCTGCCCGGACCAACTCCTGAAGAATTAGCCAGAGCCGGATTTTTCTACTTGGGCGAAGGGGATAAAGTCAAGTGCCTCAGTTGTGGTGTGTCCATTTACGAGTGGGAAAAGAAAGATTCCGCTTAACTGGAACATTCTCGATGGTCTCCGAATTGTCAATACCTACCTTTAGTGGGACCTAGTGATTGAAAGTGACAATACTGTTCCATATCGTTTAACAAACCTTGACCAATATATAAACCCTCTCTAAAACATAACATTCAAGGATTAAGACACGAATTGCAAGAGAAGATCTACAAGGACGTTTGGCAGGGTCTTTCTACAGAAAATCTTAATTTGTGACTGTAGAACGTTTGTGTCGTGAAAATCACAAGAGGAAAGTGACAAAAATTAAACAACGTGTCAGATTCTCTGGATCAAGGGTGTCTTTTTCCACTGTTTCCAATTTTTTACGTTTACATCTGAAGATGTTTTGATCCTTCTTGACCGTTACCCTGAACGGCAGTGAGATGAAATTACGCGTTATATTACTCACGTTCGCTTTTGGAGAAGATTTTATTCTGTGCAGAATATACACCGATGGTCTTCGACTTAAAAAGTATAAAATAGAACGACCATGCCACAACCTTTATCACTTGTGATCAAACAGATTCCGTGGATGGATATCAATGAGAATATTCACACGGTGAAAGATTACGAACACTTATAACAAGAACTGTGTCCCATGAACGAGGGTCGACGTGTAGTGTGTGTTTTAGTGACTTGCTTTCTGGGATTTCATTTACCTGCTGATTCCTTGTAGACACTTTACGAACACTACCTACAAAAAAGACAGTATGTTGACTCCTTTAAATGTCCACGAGAGACTCATTCTGTTAAAAGCCTTACGCTTTCATCTGGATATGTCTCGACCTTTACAGGAAAAAAAGATTCGTCAACTTTTACGTACGGAAGCGGTGTACGAAGATGTGTATGTAGCTTGTGATTTACACCCTCATAGGACAGATGCACGTGACCGGAAAAGTTGGGATTTTGAGGTTTGGACAAACGAAGCATCCAATTATGCCCAAGCGTTGTGTTCGTAAAATCCATCGTCGAGTGAAAAAAGTCACTTTTAAACCTGTGTAGTGACAGTACCAGAAGAAGAAGAAAAAGAATCTGTCACCGAGGACAATCCCTCTGTTCAAGACAGGACTGTCATGGACATTCCCCACAAAGACCCTTTCGAGAGGACACCTATGTGACTGTACTCCATGTAGAAACTATAAGAACATTACACACTACCTCTAGGACACCTTCGTTACCCAATCAATGTTGTACAGTGACTTGTTTATATGCCACTTTGATAGTTTCCATGTGTCTTTTATTCCTGTATTTATCCATTTGGCTTTTATGTATTTTTTTCTTTCGTGTTGTACTCATTTAAACATGCAGTGAAATAAACGATGTCTTGAAAAAAGTATAAAAACCTCTTGTCTTGTCTGTTTTTGTGTCAATAGTGTCATGCCCTACACTACGATGGCTAACTCTGCTATTTATACTACTAATTTCTCCTCGACATTCAAAGTCATTGACGAACACTTAGATCATGCACGTTGGGAAGTATTGTATCTTCGTCATCCTTTTAACATGTTAATTGCTGGACCGAGCGGTTCAGGCAAAACCGAATTTGTCAAACGTTTGATCAAACATAAACATCATTTGATCGATCGTCCACCTCAACGCATCGTGTGGTGTTACAAAGAGTGGCAATCGGCATACAGCCTCTTGCAAGAAAGTCAAGGTAATTCCATTGTGTTTGTAGAAGGTATTCCTAGAGAAGACAATGGGATCGTGTCTGACCCTAGTCAAACTCATTGGGTCATTTTGACGACATGTTAGGAGAAGACGAAGAAGAAATTCAACTGTGGTTTACGCGTAATGGGCATCATCGTAAAGCCAGTGTCATTTACATTACACAAAATTTATTTCAACAAAGTAAAGCCCATCGTACCATTAGTCTCAATGCTCATTACGTGGCCTTTTATAAAAGTCCTTGAGATAAATCGCAAGTACAGGTCTTAGCCAAACAGTTAGGAACACCTTGGCTGACTCATGCGTACGATGATGCCACTCAAACACCACACGCCTATTTACTCGTGGATTTAAAACCCACTACCCCCGATTATTTGCGATTTCGTACCGATTTGTTTCACGACTGGTGTCACGACGGAGGACCTGTAATGTACACGTCCTCATCGTCGACATAACATTATGAAGCACTAAAAAATTCTAGAAAAACCTTGGTCACTTTGACCTTGTCTCATACATTGTCAACATGACTACCCTTCAGTCTCATCTTCCATCAAATTGATTCGTGCCTTGTAGTCGCGAAAACAAATCCACAAATACGTACTCACGTCTTAGAAGCCAGTCTCAAAGAAGTCTTACGATGGTTTATGGTAACAACACCTCAAATACTGCAAGGCATAATTCACATTCCACTTCAAACCAAACGCTTTTTTGACAGAAACAAAGTAGCCTTGACGCAACTGGCCCATCCTCGTATCGACACTCAAACCAAAAAGCAAATCATATTGAAACCTGGAGGTAGTGGTTGTCTAGGACGTGTTATCATTCGTTCCCTTTTAAAATGGGATCCCAATACTCACAAAGTTCACCCCAAGAAAATAAAATGCCAAACGAACCCCTAAGAAAAAAAACAATGGTGCCAAGACCAAAACACAGAAAAAGAAAAGTTCACAGAAAAAAGCGGTCACCCGCAAAAGAGGCACCTCGGCCAGGACGCAACCTTACCTTCGTAAGCCACGACCTGCAAGAAGAGATCTACAAGGGCGTTTGGCAGGGATCGCGATTCCAGTAGCCTCAGGTGCTTCCACTTCTCCGTTGTTGGTGATGCCAGCCAAATCCAATTTGACACACGTTCTTCCTAATTTGATGAAACATTGGAAATCTGCGTCTCCCAAAACGTCTCCTTCACCAGTGACACCCTCGTCCACATTAGCAGAAGTAGCAAGAAGAGATCTACAAGGGCGTTTGGCAGGGACCGCGATTCCAGTAGCCTCAGGTGCTTCCACTTCTCCGTTGTTGGTGATGCCAGCCAAATCCAATTTGACACACGTTCTTCCTAATTTGATGAAACATTGGAAATCTGCGTCTCCCAAAACGTCTCCTTCACCAGTGACACCCTCGTCCACATTAGCAGAAGTAGCAGCTGTTCACAAAGTACCAGCCCCCAAAGTCAAATTCCAAGAAAGATCTGGCATGTTAAAGAGTTTACCGGATTTGTCCAAACAAGAATTGTCCCGAATGAGTCTTTTACGAACTCATTCACGACGTGTGTTACCTACCATGAAGTTGATACGACGCAAAGATAATCAGTGGCGTCGCACTCCAGTGTAAAAATGACTTGAGAACAACAACAGGAATCAGTATTTTATGTGCTAGTGCTAGTGCTGAACACACAATGACGTGCACACCCCAACCCTCGTCGTTCTGCTGTCCAAAAAGGAACAGGAACAAGACAATCTCGTCATCCCACAAAAGGCTTAAAAACCAAACATCGACTTCATCCCCTCCAAAGACGTAGTCCTTTAAAGAAAAAGAAGAGTCACCAAAAAGGAGGTTACTTAGACAATTTTTGGAAACACATCGTTACCTTTATGACGTAGCGCTAGTAGATAAAAGAGGGTGTGTTCCAAGCCTTTGACGTCAGTGGTATTGTGGAACGAGCAAGTAAAGATGTCACCTAGCAGAAAACATTCTTATTCATACCACAAAGAAAGAGAAGGAAAGGACTACGTCTCGTTTAGCCAAACATTGACACGTTCTTCGTCAAAGTGTCCAAAGGAACATACCCTTCCGTTAAAAGAAAATGATGTTGGTGCAACGAGGAGGAGTTGTTTTTATTCCTTATTATAAAGCGTTCCCACAATTAAATCAATTGATGGATCAACTTGTAAAAAAAAAGATTAAAGGGTGTGTGTTCCAAGTCATTGACGTCAGTGGCATTGTAGAACGAACAAACAATGATGTCACCTAACAGAAAACATTCTTATTCACTCCACAAGGAAAATACTACCTCCTCGTCTAGTCAAACATGGAGACATGTTGTCTGTCCTGTCCAAAGCCTCTCCACCCATGCGAAAATAAATCATTAAAACAGCCTCCAAAGATGTCATCGATAGCGTGTGCGAATGTTGTTTGAATGTCTTGAAAGGTACGATACCTTTGTGTCCACACCAGAAAAAATGCTTAGCCAAACATCGACACGTTCTTCATCAAATGGTCCAAAAGAAAATACTCTTCCGTCAAAAGAAAAAGATTATGGTGCAATGCGGAGGATTTTTACCCTTTCTTCTTCCTGTGTTGGGAGGATTAGCGAAATCCGGCATCCTATCCAGCATCCTGCCAGTTTTTTGTTTACAAGGGATGACACAAGGGATGTACCAAGGTATGGGTATCAATATGTATTGCAATCCTTGATGCATCGGCACGATTTGTCCGAAACTGAAAAATCGCAAAAGTACGGTCAACTCTTGCAACGACTACAACTTTTTCATCTTAAAGCTGTGGAACATACAGCTCTACCCACTCTAACTGATTTGAAGGCTCTGATGAATAGTCCGTCGCTCTCACCATCTACAGTGGCCAAAACAGACGTCACCCCACCATTACCCAAGGAATAAGAACCCCATGATATCTTTCAAACACCCACTGCCACTCCTATTCGGAGTAAGATTGCCACTTCCTTGTTGACCCCTGCCCCCACTCCTCAACGAGAAGAACTCAAAACTTGGGTTAAAAAGACGATGGCCACTCCTCCTTCGACAGATGTGACAAAGAAAGAAAGGAAACCAGAAGTGAGAAAAGAAGAGAAGACCAAAGCTATCTCATTACCACCTCCACCACTACCACCACCACCAGTACCATCGACGTCAACTCCTGTGGCACATCGGACACGTAAAACCGTTTCCAAACAACCCCCATTTCGTCCCACCCAAAGCAGTATCATCGAAGAGTGGGTAACTTATTAACAAAACCATGGAGAAGATATTAGCCAGCATTTACTACTATCCAGCTCACCCTGCAGGTTACGGATGTATTCAGAAATTGTATCGTGCTGCAAAAACTCGCCTGGAAAAGCTCCGTTTACCTGCAGTACAACGATGGTCACAAGAACAAACGATGTACACTTTACACAAACCCATTCGACGAAAATTTCACAGAAATCGCACTCAAGTGGAAGGCATCGATCATCAATGGCAAGCCGATTTAGCAGATGCCTCTCATTTAGCCACCTACAATCATGGCTACAAATATTTGTTTTGTGTCATCCACGTCTTTTCTAAATTTGCCTTGGTCGTACCATTGACATCCAAATCAAGCGGAGAGTTAGTACGAGCTTTGCAACTGGTGTTGAAACAAAGTGGTCGTCACCCTCTTCGATGGCAAACCGACAAAGGCACCGAATTTCTGAATCAAGCTTTCCAACGAGAATTAAAGAAATGTGACATTCATTTCTTCACTACCGAAAATCCTGAAACCAAAGCCAGTATCGTGGAACGTTTTCAACGTACCTTGCAAGAACGCATGTGGAAATATTTTACGCATCAGCGCACTCTCAAGTACATCGACATCTTACCGCACTTAGTCCAAGCTTACAATCAATCTTTCCATAGAAGCATTGGACGTACCCCACAAGAGGTGACACCTGACAACGAAGTTTTTGAGCGTCTGTTTGGTACGTCCCGGACGATGACTGTCCCCAAGAAAGGTGGAGAAGTGTTAAACCCGGGAGACTGGGTACGTATTAGCAACACCAGGCGCACTTTCGATAAAGGTTACTTACCCAACTGGACCACCGAATTGTTTCGTGTTACTAGACGAGTGCGTGATTGTCATTCTACCGTCTATACATTGGAAGACACGAACGGAGAAGTATTAAAAAGAACGTTTTACTTGCCTGAGATACAACGTGTCACCAAAAAAGAAGACGTGTACGACATTGAAAGCATTCTCGAACGAAGAACACTTAAAGTAGGAAAACGTCGTGTCAAAGACGTCAATGTACGTTGGAAAGGATATCCTCCTAGTTTTGATTCCTTGATTGACGCTTCGCAAGTCATCGACTATAAAAAGAAGTGACCATTATGCCCTTCAATACAGCTTCAGCGACCACATTGACTACTCCTTCACCCATTTCATCTCTGCAAGATTTGCAAAAGCAGCCCTTGTGGGTGTGGTGTGGAGTACGTGTCCCTAAAACGCAAATCGTCTTTTTCTGTCAAATCTTTGTGGTAGTTTGTGTTATCGGTGCAGCTATTGCTAATCTGAGTTTGCAACAAGGAGATAAACAATTGTGGACCATTTTACTCAGCAGTTGCATATGGTATCTTCCTCCCAATCCTTCCCTAAAATACTCTTACAACGGAAACACCAGTAACAATATTGGGATTGGGAGTCTTGCATCCAACGTTAGTCATTCTCCTCACAGTCACCCTTCCAATCACAATCCTCTTTTAGACACTCCTATAACCTCGAGTGAGTCCTCGGACAGAAGAACATTGGAATTATGAACAATACTATTAACCAATTTTACTTAACGTTACCCAGTGACAGTTCCATGGAGGTGTTTCCTAACAACACGTTGTGCTGTTACACGGATAAATTACCTCAAGCCATGCATTTGAATCAAGATGCTCTTTGGGAAGTGGCTTTAGTGGAAAAGATACACCCGACAAAAATCAAAAACATCGTCGAAAATCAAAACACTTTTACAGCAGAAATGATTGACAGGAAATTGCAAGATGGCTTAGACGCACGATACATCACTGGCATTGACACAAATAAATCAGATGGGCCCACAACTATAGCCCTGTCCACTCATGTGTTCACCATTCCTGCAGGTTATTATTTTAGTGGTCAACATTTAGTGACGACACTTGCTATCAGGTTCAATGCTTTGTTTGGTAAAGCCATGGAGAAAACCAACAAAAGAGTTATCTTTAAGTACCATCAAGTGGCTGGTCGCCTCATGATGACATTTACAGAGGATAAAATGATGGCTATTACCTTTTGTCCTGAGTTGTATGATATTTTAGGTGGAGACACAAATATGCTGGCCAAGAAAAATGAAAAAATACAACCCATGACCAGTAACGTGGATTTTGCGAAATATTTTCGATTCACTGTATAAATGAACCAAAGCCTCAACTTGATGTTAGTGAACTCCGATGTGGTGTAGTACAAAGTGGTAGGAAACACCTCTGTACCGTTACTGCGTGTCATTCCTTTCAAAGTGGATTCTGCCGTCGCCGATGACGAGGAAGGTGGAAATACCTATCACGTTCACCGTGAATTTAAACATCCTCATTATTTGCCTGTCAGTAAGTCATATTTCGATAGTGTCAACATTACTATAAAAGGAGAACTGGGACAAAATATTCCACTTACCAAAGGGAAATTCACAGTGAAACTCCATTTTCAAAAACGATTCTTTAACTACTGAAAAAGTGATGCATCCTGTGTACCAAGGAGTCACTCGACAACGAGGACATGGTTTTGGAGATATGTTTAAATCAGCCTTTCGTTCCGTGGTCCCTGTTTTGAAACCGATGGTGACACGAGGATTGCACGCCTTAAAAGATGCCGCATTGACTCACGGCAAAGATTTTCTTCAAAATGTTCTCATTGACAAACAAATCCTCAAAGAAGCTTTTTTGAGAGAAGGTAAAAATGTCTTGCTTCAAACGGGTAAAGAGATTTTGGATCGACGAGAGTCCTATAAATGCCCTGAACGGTACCGAGTCTGGCATTCCTGTTTCCCTGAGGACACAGCAAGGACAAGGCAGAAAGCGTCGACGAAGGCACCCTTCAAAAAGTCTCCGTACCTCTAAAGCTAGAAAGACGAAGAAAAAAAGAACCGCTCGAGACTTAGACATTTTTTTTTATTAAAAGTGAAAAACATAGAGACTGAGAGAACAAAAAATGATGCACCAAGAATTTTGTGCCTGTTCCAAGTCGGAACTAAATCTCTTTGCCATGCCACCCACGATGATGACCATGCAAGAAGCCCAATGGGTTGAATTTCATCCCGTCTCCTCTTTGACGGATTCAGCTCCCATCGAGTTTGAAATCAAAGAACAACCTGAAGATTACATCGATCTAAACAACAGTTACTTGTATTTAAAAGTGAAAGTGACCAAAAGGGACGGCATACCGCTGGCAGCCGATACCCTAGTAGCTCCCGTCAACAATTTCATGCATTCCTTGTTCAGCGATGTGGATTCGTACATGAATTATAAACTGGTGAGCAGTAGCATTGGTACTTACCCTTACCAAGCGTACCTCGAAAATCTCTTGACGTACGGAAAAGAAGCCAAGAATACTCATTTAGATGCTTGCGTGGTATGGAAAACTGACACAGTAAATAAGTTGGACGACATGGCCTTGTCCGTAGCAGCAGCTGACGCTGATAATCCTGGCGATCCTCACAATGTGGGTTTTAACGAACGTCGAAAAAAAATTCACCTAGGACGTAGTTTAGAACTGTTCGATCGTTTGCATTTGGACATGTGGTTTCAAGAGAAGTATTTGCTGAACGGGGTGGATATTCGCTTGACACTGAATCGTAGCAGTGCTGCTTTCCATTTGATGGCTACTGAAACTGACGCTGCTCCTACTGCCCACCACTGTAAAATCATTATCCAAGAAGCCAGGTTATACGAGCGTCGTGTGGAAGTGTTACCTAAAGTCGGAAATGATATCAGTCACACTTTGAGCAGCACGACAGCCACGTATCCGATACGACAAGTGGAAGTAACAACTTTCACCATTGGCACTGGACTCCGATCTAAGATCGACGATCATCTGTTCCAAGGACAGTTACCCAAACGTTTATTCATTGGTATCGTCAGCAATGCAGCCTTCAACGGTCCCTAAAAATACAATCCTTTCCAGTTTAAGCACTGCAGAGTATCCAAAATTGAAGTCAGTCGCGATGGCAAAACTTTGTTTAACCGACTCTTCGAACCCCACTTTGACCAGAACAATTACTTGAGGTCGTACTTGCCGCTGTACGAAACCACAGGACAGTTAGGAACCAACACCAGTCACGGTATTTCCTACGACGATTATGCAGGAGGTTACACTTTGTGGGGTTTTGATTTGACTCCAGACCAAGGCAGCGACAAGGGGCATTACCACTAATTAAAATCTAGACATCTGCGTGCGGAACTTCAGTTTGTAGGACCTTTCACCGAAACGGTGAATGTCATTCTGTATGCTGAATCCGATAATACCATAGAAATCAACAGTTTGAGAGAAGTCATTCTAAACTATTAAACACTATGGGAAACTCTTGCCCCTCTTCGAAAATTGGAGAATCCATGGAAATGGAATGGGAGGTTAAAGAAAAAGCAGACCCCCAAGACCGAAAAGAAGGGGTAGTGATCATGCAGTCCAGATGGCCAGAACAGGAACAACAGTTAGTCGCCTGTTTTGCACAACACTTGGAAGATAAAACGAGGGACATCATTAAAAAAGATTGTTATGGATGTCAAATAATTCATCACAGTCAAATTCAATACGTTAAATGTATGATGATGAGTCAAGAAGAAAAATTGGACGATTATCTGAACAAAGATTGGAGTCTCATCTCAGAAGTGGTCTTGTTACTTCAGTGGTATAAAGGCTTACGTGATCATTCCTCTCCTCCATTGTTTTCTCAAGAAATTGATCGCATCGAAACTCTCTTGGCCAAAAGTAAGGAGATGAAGAAAAGAAACAGTTACTTGACAGACTGTTTCAAGCAAAAAGTCTGGATCGAATTGATGACTTATCATCACCTGTGAAGAAAGGAAAAAAAACAAGGCTACAAAAAAATGGATACCTGGGAACTTTATTATCTTTTGAACCGTAGTTCGTACACTGCTTCTTGGAATCCTGTCGTGTGTGCTAAAGATGAACTACCTCATCGCAAACCTCCAGAGAATCAAGCTTATGTCATCAACACAGATGACAGTCATCTTCCAGGAACTTACTTGGTAGCTGTCTACTTTCCTCAAGAGGGTTGTGTGAAGTATTTTGATTCGTATGGATTACCCCCTTTGGAAGATGATATCATTGAATTTATGAGAAGAAATGCCCAGACAACACGATTCAATAATGTGAAATTACAAGGCACATACTCTATGGTGTGTGGACAATATTGTGTCTATTATCTGCATCATCGCAGTCTTGGATATTCTTTAGATCATTTAGTGACTTATTTTGATCGTCATTCGTCTCTAAACGATGAGAAAGTTGATCGATGTTTTTGTGACCATTATGGTTATCCGTTGTCTTTAGCTAGGAAACGTAGTGTACATCAATGGCCAAATGACTTCCAACAGTGGAAATCTCAATTTAATTCACAATGTTGTCAACCATGTCAAAGATAATGTATTAGTGTTATCGAAGAAAAAATGTTTGTTATTTGAAAAAAATGTTTGTTATTTGAAAAAAATGTTTGTTATTTGAATAAAAATGTTGTGTTTTTAAACTAATTCGTCTGTCGTTTGTTTTAAATTTTTATTAATATTGATGCTCTTTGACTTCTTTCTATCCCTTACATCAAACGTTTCCAACCCTAAACCGTAGAGGGGTGTTTTCTATCGCGTCCGCGCTTGAACCATATAAAGCAGGGGTAGTCTCCAGTCTGGCCATTTAATTTGTTTATCTTGTGAATAAATTCTAATAGTCCAAGTGTACCAGTGAGATTGAGAGTTTCCACAATGATGTTTCAGATTTGTACTGGTGTCATTTGACTAGCCAACTGGCTATCCAGTGTGTTTTATGTTTATACTCCATCATTGCTGTCCCCCACACTCCCCCCAATGGCTCTAGACTTAGTAAATTAATGTTTAGAGAAGAGAGTGTATTTTTGATTTATTTAATTTGTTTATCTTGTGAATAAATTTTAATAGTTCAAGCGCACTAGTGAGAGTGAGAGTTTCCACAATGATGTTTCAGATTTTTACTGGTGTCATCTGACTAGCCAATTGGCTATCCAGTATGTTTTTAATTTTTACTCCACCATTGCTGTCCCCCCCCTCCACCTCCCCAGTGCCCTCCGACTTAAAAAGGGTTAAAAAATTCAAAGCACACTAGTGGGAATGAAAGTTTCCACAATAATGTTTCAAGTTACGTACATGATATTAGTTACATCATGCCCCCCCCCCCAACGCCCACAGTGTCTTTGAATTCTGTCGAACTTAGTTGATATTAGTTAAATGTTTCCTATTTTATTGATTTCGACGATGAAGGTTAATAATAGTTCGTTAGTTTGGTTTGGGTTGGGATTGTTTTCTAATAATAATTCTGGGTATTGTACTTTATATTTGTGGCATGTGTTGAAAACGTGCTGAAGATTCTCATCACAATTGCAGTATGGGCATTTTGAACCATTTGTGTTTAAAGCTGTTATATATTGTCCCATACTGCCTGCTAATAATGTTTCCCCAGTTCTAATTCGATTGATAATTGGAATAAAATTAAATAAATCAATAATACACTCTCTTCTCTAAAAATTAATTTACTAAGTCTAGAGCCATTCGATGGGGGGACAGCAATGATGGAGTATAAACATAAAACACACTGGATAGCCAATTGGCTAGTCAAATGACACCAGTACAAATCTGAAACATCATTGTGGAAACTCTCACTCTCACTAGTGTGCTTGGACTATTAGATATTTATTCACATTAAAACAAACCAATAAGATAAATATTAATACCTGCTTACACTTTCTACTATAGTATTCTCTTTTTTCTACTCTCCTGCTCTTCTCCAACTTTGGCATGGTATAATTTATATTTAGTTAGATATATTAAACCTACGGGCTTATAATGGTTCAATCAGCACTTATTTCCGCAAACAGGCTCCAGGAATCATACTGGAGATACCTGGGTTGAGTCCACACAAATAAACAGCCCAGTATATTGCTGTCTGATTCTCAATCTAAAGAAATAACCATGCTGATTAACCAATCTTACTCGCACTAGAGCGAATCAAAAGCTTAAATAAATTATATAGAACCCCAAATTAGATGTATAAGGTGGCTTAATTCCCAGAGTCATCAGGCTCAACCGCACAATGTGGTAACTCATAATTACAATAATAGGATTTATTTAGGACCCCAATTTACTTCTATAAGGTGGCTTAATCCCCAGAGCCATCAGGTCCAGCCTCACAAGGCGGCAATTAAATATTTAAGAAAAATAGGAAACCAAAACATTAACTTTATGAGGTGGCTTGCTCCCAGTAATCAGGGCCTTTTTTAAAAAAAAAAACAATTTTTAATAACCATGCCATCTATACCTTTTCTAAATTAAGCAGCACAAATGATCGTATGATAAATCTCAAAATTCATTATAAGTACGTCAAGACGAGGAAGTGATGCTTGCGCCGCCTTTCCCTTTGCCTTTTCGGACCATCTGTGCCGCCTTTGCCTCTTCCGACAATTTATCATAGCTATAAAATCAACGAATGTGTGCAACTAATCCCATTCGTTTGCATCAATAATTATATCCCGTGAGGCAGAAATGACTCGAAATTGGATAATCCAAATATCACCAAACGGTGCATTAAAGCGTAGGGAGATGTGGCACTTTACCATCTCCCTCGAAACAATTCATTATCCCTAAATGGGGAATTAACCAGTCGTACATGCCCAAATGGGCGAAAACGACTTTAATGTAACTAGTAGTAGTACCAGTCTGGCCATCCATTGTTTGACTCATCCTCCTACGAAGATGTGCTCAAGACTAGCTAAGCTGAACGAAGCTTACGTCACTCTTCATCGTATCAGACACAATCTGATGCCAAAGCCTGAAGAGATAGAGAATGTTAGAATGCTGCAAGTAACGGAAGACCTTATAGAAGAACTCTTCAGAGAGGAAATTCAAAAAGACAAAGAAGAATGGACTGAGAAGTATAGATGTCACAGAATTAGGCGAAAATTTAATTTTTTTTCTAAGTGAGTTACGAACTAATCTCACCATTTTCTTTGTTTCGTCGTACATGCATTGCCTGGGGTGAATAAGTGTTTTTTCCCAAGGTAAGCGGCGTGTAACGATTTGCACGTGCCTGACGTTGGATTACATGAAATCCGGAACATTTGTTTCACGTAGTGCATGGTAATCTTGCTGTGATTTATGCTCACCTATTTGAGGGAATATAAGGCAGAATATTTATGATCAATTTTATGGGACCAAAAGTATCTTATCGTAGGAAAGATAGCCTGTCATTAATCTCCAGCCAAAGGGGTGAGTGTTAAATTTATATTTCGTTTTATTGTGAATTGTATTCCGTTTATCATTTCATGTAATGATGCCTTTATTGCAATGCAGATTTTAAACGTGGAATATTTGGAATTACTAGTCACTATTAGGCTTTCAATGCAATAGCGTGATCTAAGTTTTAGATTTTTTTTTGAGACAACTGTTATTAGTCTGGTTTCTTTATTGTAGCTGATAACGTCGGTTGATAACGCATCTGAAAACATCTCGGATAGCATCTCTGATAACGCATCTGAAAACATCTCTGATAGCATCTCTGATAACGCATCTGAAAACATCTCTGATAACGTCGGTTGATAGCATCTCTGATAACGTCGGTTGATAGCATCTCTGATAACATCTGATAGCATCTCTGATAACATCTGATAGCATCTCTGATAACATCTGTTATCGTAGCTGAAATTGCTGCTGATATATTGTGCAATCGAATTGAAGTATCGGACTGTCTGTCTGTCTGTTCGTCTACATCTGTCGTGAGGTGTAAATATCCGGAAAGCTAGAAGTCCGATTGTCGGTGCTGTCTAGAATTATAAACATCCGGGGCGACATCTAGGGTATTGAGGAACGTTGGTTCTAGTAGATGTTGTATGCTGTCTGTACGTATAACTGTGGTGGATCCGTGAAGGGCAAACGGCCGATAAAAGTATTGGTCAACCCTAGGTCTTCGGGGAAACTGGGCGGCGATTCAACTGTGGGTGAATCGTACGGTTATACAGGGTCGAGACACATATGTGTGTTGAAATTGTAGTACAATTTAATACATTGTTGTATTTACATATTTATGTCAAATCACAATAATATTTCAAGGGATTGCATGATTCTCAATAAAAGCTAGCAACTTGATTGAATACATGTATATGTTCGTGCTAGGTGTCGCAATCCATACGTGCGATAGTATAGTATGATTTGTCATCATAATTTATACTTGCGTTAATATAACTTTCGTAAAGGGTCTTTGGATCTGTGTATAGTCCAAGGGATTCCTTTATATCTGTGTTTTATTTTGCATTAATATTTCATTTATTTATGTATTGTGAATGGTTGTGAGTGTAATTGTGGGTTGAGCGCATGAGTTATTGTGTTGATACGTCATTATTTTGCGATAATAATTTATTTCATAAATTTATATTTTCTTTCACATATTGTGTTTGTGTTGTTCATTTAATCCACCATCCTCTCGGTAACAATCCTGTTACAATAGACTCCAGAAGCAGCAGAGAGAGCAGAGAGAACAGCAGCAACAACAGCAGCAGCAGGAACCAGACAAGTTTTGTCGACTGTCGTGTGGACACTAAAGAGTTCTTTTTCTCTTTCCAAAGAAGCAGACCCTATCCTGTTGCCAGACGAGGACGCAATCTTAGACGATAAAAGATTGCCATCCCTCCTCGTACACACAAAAAACAGCCCTTTTCAGGGCTACCCAATATTCTCGAAAAGAATTAATCATTCAATTTGCTAATGGTATGTGAGGAAGTTAGAAAAATTTAGAAGTTAGTTTATAATCACAGTCTCTTTTACTTTTGTTTGAAGTGCGTCTATATGCACAACGTATTTTTAAAAAAAACTTGTTAAATTTATAATTTATGTGAGTAACGTAAAATGTGAGTGAGTGTTTTCTTTTAAGTCCGTGTGTTTTGGTGATAATAGGAATAATGTAAGTTTTTGGATCGTAGGGAGTGTTTTCCTTCACGTCCAAGCTTGTGCTATATATATAAAGAAGCACTCGTGAATCTGGCTACTTTTTGTTTCGGGTGTGGACTGCAGCTGTGGCCTTGCTGTCTCTTTCTTAAATGCTCTTGTGTGTGTTGCTGTGTCGCTGCACTTCTGGACTTCGACCCTTGCCGCCCTTTCCGCTTCCTGGTTGCTGTCGGCTCTGATTGGTTGATGTCGAATGGGGGTGAGTGTGTGTATGCTCTATTCCTACCCACCCCATAGGCCTCCATTTCCCTTGATAGTTACTTTTTAGTAATTCAGGGGAACGCCTAATTCATTGATAGTGCAATTAAGCACTTTAAGCTTAACTAAAATGGCTACCGACATGGTAGCTATAAAAGCTGTACATATGTTCCTCGTGAACGGTTATAGCTATAAAAATCCCATCTATCTATCTATCTAATCTGGCTACCTATCGTTGGCGTATCAACCCAAAGAAGAAGATGAGTAGACTACAAAAACTGAGGGAGCTTCAAATACACCTGGAGAATGCTAGACGTCTCCGGGACGAGCTGGCTATGGAGGCTATAGAAGAACAGGCCAAGATTGCAAAAGAGGAGGACAGAAAAAAGAAAAAAGAGAAGACTAATCTTGCCTCACCACATTATGCTTAAAGCCTGTCGGGTGAAACCTGAGGTGATGACGCCTTCACCACTAGAAGCAGCTCGTCAACCACAGGCACAGTCCCAATCGCATCAACTACAGTCTCAGCCGCAACAACTACAGCCTCATCTACGGTTGCTGAATAGGAGAATAGAGAGGGAAGTGTTCACTATCCCTCAAAGTGAAGACTGGGATAGTGAAGCCAATCATTTTCCCTCTGCGCTCCCAATCACAAGAGTGAATTGGGAGAACGATTGGAGTAGGAGATGTGTGCGCGGGGCTAGACCTGGGAAATGCCGGCATTAGCCAGGTGTATTTTGAAGTAACGAAACAGCCCTTCTCAGGGCTACCCAAATGTTTCGAAAAGAAATACTATTTTAATTGCCAATGGGTATGAGAGAGGAGAAGTGTGATTATAAACACTAACTCTCATTAGATGGTATATGGTGTGATTTTGGATAGTAAATTATATGATTTGTTTTGGCTGCTTCCCGTGTGTGTGGATAGCATATGGTGTGATTTTGGATAGTAAATAATATGGTTTGTTTTAGCAGCAGAGGGAGTGAATCCTACATGGATTTCAAACAAAATTACGGCTTCTACGGCCAAGTCCAATAAGAGAAGGGATGTATATGTCTTATGGATGGGTGGGTGGGTGGGGGAAACATGGATTTTAAACATGAAAATCGATTTTTCCTACGAAAATCAAAAAAAAAAAAGTCTCCATTTGCCAAATAGAGACTTAGTGATTTAGCATCAAGGGGTGAATCCTACATGGATTTCAGACATTCGTCGTGAAAATTCGAAATGGGTTAAAAAAAACTCACCCGAATATTTTATCAAGTCCGATATGATATCGTGTTCGAGGGTCTGCTAAATTTATTGTCACAAATCCGTTTGCTTTTAACTGAGCGTGGCTAAAGAAATTTCTAAATTGATTATGATTCATATCACCGCTGCACCAGGTCTGATGAATATTTCGTAGTGTATGAGTATCAATTCCATTAAATACACACAACACATTACAATTATCGCGAATCACTTTTGGTATTTGTGTGTACCGTTGAGTGACATATATCACATCAGTGTTTTTATGCCTGCCTCGGGAAAAGATTCTAGCAGGATTCTTTTTGATTATCTAACATGATATAGTCATATACGACTAAATTGTTAATACTTCCATCGATGTCTTCCACGGAAGGGGCTTCATCAATATCAGTAATAAATTCAATAAAATCATCATCGATTTAAAATTCTTTTGCTTTCTCGTTAAAATCTTTTAGCACTTCATAGCATCGCTGATCGTCTACACTCGGGGCTATTAAATACAATTTGTTCCATTGCATCCATCTTGTTATCAAATTAAGTAGCAGTTGTGTTTTACCACATCCGGATGGTCCGATTATAATCCTTCTAATTGAATTCGGTAACATTTCATTGTGTTTAATAGGTTCCCGTCGTCGGGTAGCTGAATAATCAATTACATTCATGCTGTTATATATAAAATATGGATCTATATTGTGTGAAGTGTAAACAACATACTGGCACAGATGACTTGACGACGATTACAACAAAAAATAACCGATCAGCGCTTTCTGGTAAATGCGTACAGTGTAGTACAAAGAAATTTTAGATTTGTTTCTAAACCCAAGGAACCTCTAAAAAAAACGAGGAGGTGATATCGAAGCCAAATTGGCAAAATTCCCTGGAACCCCATGGGCAGAATACCCAGGAGAAAAACACCTTCCAGGATATAGCTACTGCGGACCGGGAACAAGACTTGATATCAGACTCAATAATCCAAATCAGCCCCGACCCGGTGAAGAACCAATAAACGCCATTGATAAGGCCAGTCACCTTCATGATGTTGCTTATAAAAGCAGCAATTTGCAACACAGGCATCTAGCAGATGTGAAATTAATTCATGCGTTGAATGCCATTCCTGATAATTCATTCAAAGAAAAATTGGCTTCATTTTTGATAAAATCAGCGATGAAAGGTAAATTGATGTTAGGTGCTGGTAATTAATAACAACATGGGATCAATTTATTATTCTCCAAAAGGATACTGGAGGGGTAAATCAGCAATCAATAAACTCGCTAGCGCTGCAAAAGTGAAAAAAACCCACTGCGGCTAATTGGTTATCTAAACAGGCACTATGGCAAATTTACCTACCAGCGCCTAAACAAATTAATTTCTCGCATTTTGATGTAACCGGACCCAATGAAGTTCATCAGGCTGATATATTATTTCTGCCACATGACCACGGTTACAAATACGCATTAACCGTAGTTGATATTGCAAGTCGATACAAAGAAGCACAACCGTTAAAAACAAAATCATCACCTGAAGTGGCTTCTGCATTTGAAAGGATTTATCGAAGGGGTCCCTTCCACTGGCCAAATCTATTACAAATTGATCCTGGCAAGGAATTTCAGGGTGCAGTGTTATCTACAATGAAGCATCATAATGTCACTATCAGACGAGGGCATACTGCGCTCCATCGTGATCAGGCAATTGTTGAACGGTTTAATAAAACCCGTGCTGCATATCAATACGCAAAAGAATTCATCCAGGGAAAAAGATCCCGTGAATGGGTTAAAAGGTTACCAGCTGTCATTACCGCACTGAATAATGAGATTACTAGAACAATCAACATGAAACCTATCAACGCGATTAAAAAGAAGTCAATACCTGAAAAACCACAAAAAGATTTCAAAGAACCAATTCTTGGTAGTAATGTCATTGTGAGGTATTTATACGAACCAGGAGAGCTTGAAGGGGGCAGAAAAAGGGCTACTGATCCTATATGGAGTGTTACTGTACACAAGATATCTAGTATAACACGATTTACGGGTAGACCTCCAGTCTATAAACTGGATTCAACTGCCCCTCAACGAGGATTTACTAGACAACAATTACAAGTGATACCCGAGGATACTCAATTACCACCACGGGGTCTTAACTAGCGCCGTTGCGTCTATTGCACTCAAGACAAGTCAACATCACATTATTTCTAACATGACCGAGACTGTTATTTTTTTCTGTCTACGGTAAATTGGCGAGGATCTTTATCCGAATACTGCCAACGCATTATACAATTGCAACTTGCGCAGTGATTATTCTGTTGTTTCTTCAAAGTGATTATTAATTTAGCATCAATATCAAATTCTCGTTGTTTTTTTTTTTTGTCTTGTTGATTGTAACCGGAAAGTTTTTCATCAATAATTTTAACATCAATATCTTCTATTGTGGTGTCATTACCTAAAACAATTCTTCGAAGTTGATTTATTTTTCGTACTCTGGATACTGCAAGATAGACTAAATTTGACCATTCGATCTACCATTATCTACCATCCAAACAATTGTATCCGATATAGTCAATCCCTGTGAAGAATGTATCGTCGCTGCGTATCCTAGCGTCCACGGGGATTTATTAGCACGCAATGCATTTTCAACGACATTGATATCAACCAGCACAATATCATTTAATACGAGAATTTGTTTTTCACGCTGTTCTGGAATATCAACTTCGATGTTCTGTTTTCGTGTATCCGAAGGCCTATAACAAAGAGGCACTGGAAGTGTTGCAAATCTTTCTTTATGCAATTCAAATAATTTCATCTGAAGTGTGTCTCTGACTATTTTTCTACTTGCAATTATCAAATCATTTGGTCTCCATGTTTCCCAAAACTCATTCATTTGAGTTTCTGAAATTATTTCACGCGCTATTTCACACTGGATTCTATCCGGTTTTAATCTAATTAGCGCTTTGAATTTTTTTAATTCATTATCAAGTGATCTATGATCGGTATCAATTTCTTCATAATAGTCTACAAAACCCTTTAGCCATTCATGTGGGGATGCACCTACAAATGGTGGTGGTTGTCCGTGATCACCGTACATGACGATTTTTGTATTTTTTAATAACAACCACTCAAGAAATGTTTGTAATACATTTAATGGCACTGTGTCTATTTCATCCCAAATCATGATTTCAGGAATAAATTTTTCGCCCATACGCTCAGGAGTCCATTTATTCCCTTTCCATCGAAAAAAATTGTGATAAGTGCAAGCATTTACCCCTCTCTGTATCATTTCTCTTGCAAGTCTGTGTGTTGGTGTTAGTACAATCATATTTGAATTCCCACGGAATAACTCAATTGCCCGGGTTGTTTTTCCTGACCCACCACAACTGTTTAAATAAACTGTTTTATACCGGCATATTGGATCAGAAATCGATGGTGCATTAGAAAATTCTGATTTAATCTCTTTGAGATTCCGATAATTATTTTCAATCGTAACATCTGCTGATTGAATATAATCATGAAGCATTTCTCGCTTAATTCTCCATGACCCCCAATTCTCGTTGCCAGTAGCCTTGCTACCGTTTATAAAATCAGCCATTTTGGTATTTATGTAAAATGAATCAGTGGCAACTCTAACTGCGGTGCTAGGAAATTTATTGATCATCGAAAACAGATTAATAGAAGCATAACCAAGCATAGAAGCTCTCAAATGTGTGTACTGAGGATAGTACCCATCGTTGTAGGTAACAATTGTACCCAATTTGGTTACATCGGACATAAATGCGTCCTTACGATTAACATATAGGCCCTTATTCGTTAGATCCGCGATTACAAAATCGTATTCAGCGTTGTCTATAATCAATCGTGAAGAATATCTTGTATTATCGTATTTACCACCTTGGGTAAATTTACCGATTATTCTTCTACTGAGAGCTTTTGCTTCGTTGTTTCTGATTTCAAATAACTGTTTGGACCAATCCATGATTTGTTGTTCATTAAAATCAGGAAACAGTTTTCGCTGTTCGCTAATTATTTTTTCTAGATCGGGTTGTGGTAACCACACTGATTTCTGTGCTCGATAGGATATAATCGCTTCACTGACAATTAATGATTTTAACATCCCACAATCAATCATATACCGTAACAACACTATTGGCATCCAGTGTTTTTCAGACATGTGTTTACCAATCCAAAGATAACTACACGGATGAAGTCCCTCAGCCAATTCAAATGATAATACACGAGCGAATCCTGTTAAATCAAAATCAGGCAGTGGTCCATTAATAGCAACACGGGTCATTTCGTGTGTAGGGTGTCCAAATCGTTTGAAATATTTCTCACATTCTCCATACCCGAGAAAACTTCCTGGATAACACGCAATCATATCAACTGAAATAATGGTTTCAGGGTCGTATTTTGTATTCCATAACCATCCATGGCTGTATTCAAGACAGGACAATCTGACATCCGATAAAAACTCACTTCGTGTTGGTTTCCACGCGTTTTTCTTCCTAGCAAAATGTACTGCAATTGATGGTAGTGTAAAACAGTTTGCTAATAATTGATCGTTATCTTCCCCCTCCAGTGAAAACTCACTAGCTAGTTTTTTTCATTTGATTATGCAGTTCTTCAGTACGGTACAATTCTCCGTTGGGTCTTACAAACTGATCAAATCTACATTCCTCGTCTGAAGTACTATGAAATAGCCACATTGACACAGGGTCGTTTTTACTCAAATGGTAAATAGCATCAAATAATTTCTGCTCTGAAGAAAACTCTCCAATTTGGGGGATATATTTTACGGTTCTATCCCGTGGGAATATTGTTACTGCAGATGACCACGCGTGTTCATTATGATCAATAATTTCAATTGGGGCTCCATTTTTATTATATTTCGATTCGTATAATACTTCACCGGTGATTGTCCATACCGATATTGGAAATCTCAATGATGTTTCTAATTTGGTTATATCCTGAATTGTTGCCCCATGCTCTTTTACCATTAATTCCCACTCGGTTATTTTTTTTCGTCTTAGATCAGTTAGTTTATTCACCCGGGACGCATTTGTGAAGTGTTACATTATTCGTTCTGCTACACAATTGAGCTCTGTCGAATATTTCATGGGTGCTAGTTTTCAATATCAGGTTTTTCATTGAGCGGATATATCCCGTAAACAACTGCTGTTACAGGATAAGATCTTTCGTAGTATGGTTTGTCAATTCCAGTCGAAATTCCTGGTTTTGAATCCTGATTCACAGTGACAGTTTTTTTGTCCTTGAGAATGGGTTCAAATTTATCCCTAATGATCCATTTTCCATCATCACGGATAAGGAATTTTATTCGAAAAAAGTTCTTTCTTCCCCAAGACGTGAAATTATCACTGCTGCTTTTTCATCATTCGTGGTAGCGTCAACAACACCATCAATTCGAAATGTTGACCAGCAGTGAGATGCTCCATCACGCTTGAATTCATTAAAATAGTCTCTGATTTTACTAATCATGGCTCTATCAAGAATTTTATTGTTTGGTGTATTAGAAACTATATCAAGATTGAATTGAGCATTTTTCCAGGGCGTTATTTCTTATAATCTCTTGTTTCCGTCTATTGGACAGTTTTTTGGTTTATCGAGATTAAATCTAGGATTGATTTTCAAAAATCTCTTAAACTCCTTCATGTTTCTGTCTATTAAACGTTTTTTTGGTTTATCGAGATTAAATGTCGGATTAATTTTCAATAATCTCTTGTTTTCGTCTATTGGACGTTTTTTTGGTTTATCAAGATTAAATCTAGGATTGATTTTCAATAATCTCTTAAACTCCTTCATGTTTCTGTCTATTAAACGTTTTTTTGGTTTATCGAGATTAAATCTAGGATTAATTTTCAATAATCTCTTAAACTCCTTCATGTTTCCGTCTATTGGACGTTTTTTTTGGTTTATCGATATTAAATCTAGGATTAATTTTCAATAATCTCTTAAACTCCCTATTAGGATTGAATTGAGCATTTTTCAAGGGCGTTATTTTAGGTAATCTCTTTAACCCCCTCATTGCTATACTTAAAACAAGCATTTAAATGAAAGATTTATGTATAATGAATCTGCAAATAGCTCATGATTGGATCAGTAACCCCGTGTAACAAATCATGCAGAAATGAGTTCTGTAGGTATCATATGCAAAGTTTTCGACGTGGTAGCCTTGGTCCGTTACCCTGTATTCGATGTGGGGTTGGGGTCAGGGGAAAATCACAATTGTGTATTGCTTGTGGTGGAAAGCGATACAGGGAATTGAAGCGTTATTATGATAAAAGAATAAAAAATGGAAAATCAATAAAAAATTATGACCCTGAAAAAGTCCCTGACCCTGACAACGTCAAGGATAAAATCATAAGAACCCCCCAAGACTACATTGAAAGATTCTCCAGTGATGTATTCATTAGACCAAACAATGAATCAGACAAATAGTATTAGTATACGAATGAACCAAGAATTCAGACCACACCCAGTGATTACAAATTATGAAGCATCCAGTGATGGTATCGTAAGAAACCGTAGATTGAAAAAACCGGTCTGTTTTGTGAGTAATCAAGGGTATTTGTTGGTTACTGTTGGAAAGAAGAAATATCTCAATCATCGTTTCGTATTTGAATGTTTTTATGGATTGATCGAGGGTGATTTTGTTATCGATCACAAGGATTCTAATCCAAGGAATAATTCTTTATCAAATCTGCAAGCTATCACACAAAGTGAGAATTTGAAACGAGGTGGGGCTGGAAAGAACTCGCAAAAAGCGAGACCAGTAAAATCTTTGAATACAACAACTAATGAAGAAACAATTTTTCAATCCATAACAAGCGCCGGTAGGCACTTCGATATTTGTCCATCTTCTGTTCAAACAGTTGCAGAGGGGATTTATTGATCTGCCATTTTAAAAGAGACCGGACAAAATGTTCAATTTAGTTATGTCTAATGCGTCATATTTTTCAATTAGAGATATGTCATTGTTATAGAATAATGAATTCTGAAAATATGAGTAGCATCATAGTTGAAATTTTAAAATTGAAAAGTCATAATATTGAACTATCAGATGGTTTGAATCCTGATCAAATCAAGTCAGATTTTCAGGATATATAATACGGGGTTAGCACTAACAAGTATATGCTACCAAAAAAGTATGCGCTCATCAAAAGAATTCAGAATTCTATTAGAGACTCTATTGCATTTTCCAGTGACATAAGTGTGTTTGTCCCGTTATATACTATCGTAGAGGGGATACGAAAATAATTAGGTAAGGAATACGAATTGAAAAAGGAAGTCAATTCTAAAATTAGAAATCTACGGGCGTTAATTCAAGAAAATGAACGATTTTGATTGCCCGACCCTTTTATCATTTTTTGATTGCCTGACCCCTTTATCATTTTTTGATTGTGACCGACCCTCAAGAGATTTTCATTTTTTTAGCCGACCCTCAAGGGGGATGTCAAAAATCAGAGAATAAATCAAGTCAAATGTTGAAAGTGTCATAATTAATATTTTATATACAAATTGGTCACTTTCAACATCAATGAACGAAGGTGTTTTATGATGAAATAACACTTCCATGACCGTGTTAAAAATCATCCGACATGTCAAAAGAATGAAGGAAGTGTGGTATTATTTATTTTTATAAGGATTTCCACACTTCCTTAATCACTGATAGAAGGTGTTTTATGATGAAATAACACTTCCATGACCGTGTTAAAAATCATCCGACATGTCATTGATGAGGAAAGTGTGGTATTAATTATTTTTATAAGGATTTCCACACTTTCCTCATCATTGATAGAGCTGTTAAAACATCAAAATAACACTTCCATGACCGTGTTAAAAATCATCCGACATGTCATTGATGAAAAAATAGAATGGAGAAAGTCACATAATTATCTATTTTTATAGCAATATGTGACTTTCTCCATCAATGATAATGCCCTTAAAACATCAAAATAACACTTCCATGACCGTGTTAAAAATCATCCGACATGTCAAAAAAGTGGAGCAAGTGTCATAACTAATATTTTATATACAATTTTGGACACTTGCTCCATCATTGATAGAGCCGTTAAAATGTCAAAGAAAGAGTTGCACGGTAGTGTTAGGTCAGGATTGAAAAATTGTTTTGCAATTGAAAAATTGTTTGCGATTTCAAATAATGGTCAATGACGCATTAATGACCCGATTGGCTCGTGAACGATTAGATGCAATCAAGAGATTTATACCAATTCGAGACTCTGTAAGAAATAAACTGCAACAACGACAGAGTCTTCAGACTGACTTTTCTACTGATACACAACATTTATTTAAACCGTTAATTAGCGCAACTGAGGATGTAACATCAGCAATTTCTAAACAAGAAGAGTCTTTTCTCCCTGCGTTAGAAAAAATAGCAAAGAGAACTAAACCATTAAAAACACTTCCTCAGGATATATCATTTCAGAAAGAACAAGTTAGTAGACTACTTAAATCAAGGAAATTAGCGGATCTATTTACCGATAAAGCTAAACAACTAATTCTCAATGAGACGGAGGGCAATTTAAGTGAATTTGCTGCTAACAGCTATGATTCACAAGATGATTTTTTCACGGACAATTATACGGATTATAGAATGTCACATAATGAATGGGCTGATATAGTGTACGAAATATCGAGAATTCAAGAGAAATTTTGATTATCATGTACAACAAGAAAGAAAACGCCAAACAAAACAAGAAGAACTTGATGATGATGATGATAAACTGGATGAAGCAACTGGTTATAGCGCGAAGGGATTGTCCAGTGGGACACAAAGTGGGGTATGTCCTGATAGTGTTATCAATGATATATCACGATTAGAAGTTCTTGTAGGAGGGTTCCGAGCTGGAAATAACTCTCCAGAAATAATTAATGAAGCAGCTGATATCTGTAGACGGTTCTTTCAAGGCGGTATCATGGATATCAAAACATATCGAGATTTCATTGGAGAGTTAGCGGAAAGTGGGTATCATAGTGACTGAATTCAAAAATTGTTTTATGAATCTGATGACGAAGTCAATTGATTAGATAAATAACAATTAAATAAGAATGATCATACACTACAATCATGATAAACCAGCCAGTGTCTATGTAGTTAATTCACGGTTTCCAGTTTATAGCGCATATTACGGAGATGGTTTCGGTGATACCATTTTAGGATTATTTTCAAGAATGGTTCCAAAAGTGATGCCGTTAGCTAAACAATTAGGAATGAAAGCCATTGATGTTATTCGTGATAAGGGTATTGGTGCTGTTGGAGATCTTACTGGAAAGGCATTTTCAGCCGTGAAGAATAAAATAACATCATTAGTTAGACGAAAAAAGAAACCACTACCATCTACAGCAGAAATGCCTGCAAGTGTTAGTAAAATAATAAATGACGCAGTAGATGAAAAATTAGCATCATTGGTGACTCCAAGTGACCAAAATAACATGACATCAAACATGATAGCGGGAAGTGGCTTTAAAAAATACGACGATGAAAATCTTTTTATGATTTCACGATTTAGACTCTGATAAATAGAATAAAATGTTCAAAAGGTCACCTGATCCAGCATTTGATATGGATGCCCCATTACTCAAGAATGATTCTGTACGCGATTTTCAATTTTATTCTTATCATGCAACACAACCAGATCTCCGATCGCGAATTGAACTTCAAGTTCATGATACCAGTAAATATTTTCTACCGTGTGAGGCATTTATTGAAGTAGAAGGAGAACTTGTAACAAATGTTGCAGCTGATACCCCATATGACAATAACCCATCTATCAAAGTTGGGTTTGTTAATAACGGTATCATGGCGTTATTTGAAAGTGCAAGATATCTCATTGATGGAAAAGAAATTGAATCCATCGACCGTGAAGTTGATGTGGCCACAACAATCATATGGTTAGCAAGATATTCTGATGATTATACAAGATCTGCGGGTCCACCTATGATGTTTTCTAAGGATATTACTGATCACCCTGAACACGTTCAGTATTCTAGAGTAAAGGCAACACTAGCCACTGCAGTTGATCCAGCACCAGCCGGATATATAAGACTATCTGGTACTTTTGATGTCATTAATAATATTACTAACTACAACCTAGGGTTTGCAACACGCGTAGCAACGTTGCATGGACAGCGTCGACGATTTTCATGTGCGATTCCACTGCATCATATTTTCGGATTCTGTAGAAATGTTAGAAAAGTTATTTATGGAGCTAAACACACAGTAGCGCTTGTACGAAAGGGTACTGATGATGATGCAATCTGGCGTGATGCTGGTGTTGCTGCCGGTAAAGCTATTTTAACAAAACTAGCATTATGGATGCCAGTGTTAACTCCATCAATCATAGAAGAACAGCGACTACTATCATTTATGGACCAAGGAGGAAAATCATTGTTGAGTTGGTTATCAGTGACTACGGATATTAAACAGGATAATGTTGATGGTACATTCACATGGCATCTGGCATCAAAACAAGGGGTTTCAGCACCACGTCATATATTTGTAGCGTTACAGAATAATGCACGAGTTGGTAATCAAGAAGGAAGCCATATGATATTTGATCAGTTAGGTGTTAATGAAGTCTCGCTGAGAATAAACGGACAGCAGGAACCATCCGAAGATATACAACTTGATTACGGTCAAAATCATATTGCACGTGTCTATCATAACCTATTGTCATATATGGCACGTGATCAAAATGTAAATACTGGTTTGCAAATATCACAATTGGATTTTAAAAGCCTCTATCCGATTTATTACTTTTCATTGGAACATCTTGATTTAACAGACAATCTGTCGTTGATATACACTTTAGAGCCCGTGTAACCCGTCCGACTGGTCCACCAGTTGGTGGGGTACCTCCTATCCTTATCCCGAATTATAGAGCGGTTGCTGTCATTCTCAGTGATAAATCAATGCTACTTGAAGGTGTTGCAGGAAGAATGAGAGTGGTAGATGCGCCAGTGGAAAATCTATGAACGATTTTTCATTGAAATTGTAAACGATTTAGAATCAATCTATTATGTATAATGTCGTATAGTAATATTAGTGTTGCCCTGACACCCGGTCAAATCAAAAAATTGCAATCAGAATCGGCTAAAAAATGTGGAAGCACAATCACGCTGGAACCCAATCAAATGACTGGTGGTGCAAATAAATTATCGCTGACAACTCGTCAAGTAAAACATTTCAATGATGCACTTGTAGCAAAAAAAGGTGTTCAGATTACTATTTCTGCGGCTGCTATAAAAAATATGATTAAAACCGGCGGTATATTCCCGTTATTTGCTGCGTTACCAGCGTTGTTTGCGGCAGCGGCCCCAGCAGTTGCAAAAGCAGTTGCATTGGGGGCAGCTGGAGGCTTGGGGTAAAAGCGGTACAGAGCGTTGCTGAATCATATGAACCGAAGAAAGGTCGAGGGTATAAAAAAGGGAAAGGGTCTAAGACTACCAGGAACCCCGTATTCATGGTACAGCGGAAAAGGCCTGAGAATCCCAGGAACGGTTTATTAATTAAAAAATATATGTCCAATTTTGATTTAATAGATGCTGCTAAAAAACTAGCGATCAAAAATTTCAGAGGTGTCTTTATGAAAGATCAATTACCACATCAACCTAACAGTGTTGAAACCGGAATTATTAATTTAGATAACAGCACCGGACCTGGAACTCACTGGGTTGCATACGCTATTGATCCACGTGCAATCGTCTATTTTGATTCATATGGATTAGCACCGCCAAAAGAGTTTATGCGTTATATAAAAAAATTTCCAATGAAGACTTGGTATTCTACGCTACCAACACAACAAATGAATGATCCACCGATATGCGGCAGTGAAGTATTAAATGTCTTTGATGCTATTTCAACATCTGGAAAACCACCTCATATTGTCGTAAATGAATACACCAGTAATCGCTGGAAATCAAAGAGATTTTAGAGAGAGAAAGAGTTTTACAATAACAATGATTGATATTTGGGGAAGACCTCTATTAGCGCTGAAGAAACCAACCACGGAAATATTTGCAACCCTTGATTCTATCAAGGACATAAAAAAAATAATTGAAGATGAAATAGCTGAGACGTTGAACTTAACAAGTGTTGACCCCGGGGAAATAGTTGTATTTCAAGATTGTCAGGGTAAATTGAAAACTGGTAATGTGTCGTTGGATGATATATTGGTTAAACAACGAGACGCAATCGAGAACACCGTTGCGTTATTTTCCAATCAGGGTAAACTCAAACCGGGTGTACTTTTTCGACGATTACAGATAGATTAAAAACTCTCAACGATGAGTTGAAAAATTCTGTGTTGGAACTAACAACACTTCAATCTAAAACTGAAGAACACGGAAAACAGTTTAGCTCATTCCGTAGAAATATCATTGATAAATTTATTGGAAGCCCGTTGGATAAAATTGAACTAAAACTTCTGGATATAAAAAAATCCATCGATGAGACGAAAAGCTTCATCGAAGCCATCAAAAATGATTTTTCGAGGATGATAACAATCATTGAAAAAACAAGAATTCCTCATGAGAAAACCAATAACGTAGTATACACGATCCAACACGGATCATTTGCGTGGACACCTACAAACAACAAATTAGATATCACTGCAACCGTTAAGGGTATTTATCGATTAACACTAGTGACAACGACTCAATTTAATATTTCATCGTCGAGTTCATCCGGGGTCAATAATACGATTTCAACGATCATCGACAAGGATACAACTGAACAATTCACGATAGCATCCACTGATAAAAATTTGATTAGGGTTTCAACAACGTGGTATGTTGAATTCTTAGCGGATTTAAGTAAATAACGGTTTCAATTGAAATCGTAAACTGATTTAAAAATAAAATGATTTCATCATCGCAATATCGCTATGATCAGGTCAGAGAATATCAAAATAGACTCAAAACCTGTCTGAGGAGTATAAAATGAAAATTAAAAAATATCGCAGGAGAATTACCACAATTGATGTTACCGTGTACGCTGTGAGTGGTGTAATCACCGGAGCCGGTATTATACTGTCTTCAGTAACAATGATTGCCCCGATAGCTGTTCCAATTTGCATATCCGCGGCAACAACAATCGCTGGAATTATTTCGATAATAACAAAAAGAAAATATCATCATGCAGCCAACGAAAACTACAAGACTACATAATTCAATTTCATGTTGTTTCCACTGCATACACGCAATTATCCTCATTGATATCGTCATCGCTCCATGATACAATTATATCAGAGAGTGAGTTTTCAGCGATGGTCAATATTGATGATTCTGCGATTTCAAAATTAGAGGACAACAACAGTATAATAACAATGACAACACAGATGGAATTACTTCAACAAATAGTGGAGAACACAAACCCGGTGAAAACCAGCATGATATCAATAACATCAATGAATCCAGAATTCAGTGTGAATTTCCCCTCCCCGGTCCCTGTGAAGGAAATCGCGCTAGCAAAATTACGAGTATACCACAGTTGGCCAAATATTAGGTCAAAATCATTTGGTGGTCAACAACCGAATAATTCACTGGTATTTGCAAATAAGAATAAACCCGACGGTACCTCAGACTGGAATGTTGTTTCCATACCAACCGGATCATACCAAATTGAACAAATCAATAATGAATTACAACGTAGAATAAAATCCATTACTGAATCAGAACCAAAAATAGCTATAACAGTTCATGAGCCGACATTATCATCTGCCATTGAAATAAACTCACCAAATTATGTCGTAGATATCTATCAGACTTCTATTAGAACCGTCCTAGGATGGCCTGAATTACCACCCGGGGGAAAAACCGTTGATTTACCAGAACCAAAAAAAAACTAATTATATCACAGACAGGATAAAATCTGATAATTCGATAAAGAGTGATAAAGATCATAGAATTACTAGAGATATTTTTGGTCTCGTATTCAATCAAACTAAGGAGGAGATGGAGAAGTGGGATGGGGGGGGGGGGTAAAATAGAAGGATATAATGTTGTTCACGAATCTAAAATTATCGAAAATTTTACAGCAATGAATAACCATTTTTCACTGTTGTTAATATCACTTAAATCCGGCTCTCTCACCCGAGATGATATTATCAGCGTCGTAGAAATATGCAATAAAATTATCGACGATATGGAGACATTTAATTTGAAAATTATTCAGGATATATTAGATGACGATAATCCCCTATCGAGAACAAAATTTGCAACAGACTATAAAATTCCCGTTAAAGATATCCCCACATTCAAACTACCGGGATATAACGTACCAGAACTAAAAAAACTTCTCAATGATGCCATCGATGTTGGTTTTAAAGTAATTCATAATGCGTGGAAAAAAACAACATCACCGGAAATAAAAATCCTCAAACATAATAATGACCCAAATGATGGTGGCAGGCATATCGCTCCGTTCAATGTAAATATTTCATCGGTGAAAACGCTCAATTTAGTATGTGATGTTATCGAAGGAAGCTATCAAATAAATTTAGAACGATCAAATCAAGCTCAGCAGGGATATATTCTGTATTCATTTGCACCAACAGCTCCTCCAGTTTTTCTAATAATTGAGTCCCCGGTGAATCCAGTCTATATGCGATGTCATAATAATTCATTAACCAGAATTAATTTCAAACTCACTGACCAGTCTAATAATCTGATTGATCTACAAGGCGAGGTTTTACAAATAAGTCTGTTTGTGAAGTCCTGAAAGGATTTTTGTCCTAGGACACGATATCGTATCGGACTTGATAAAATATTCGGGTGAGTTTTTTTTTAACCCATTTTGAATTTTCACGACGAATGTCTGAAATCCATGTAGGATTCACCCCTTGATGCTAAATCACTAAGTCTCTATTTGGCAAATGGAGACTTTTTTTTTTGATTTTCGTAGGAAAAATCGATTTTTATGTTTGAAATCCATGTTCCCCCCATCCATAAGACATATACATCCCTTCTCTAATTGGACTTGGCCGTAGAAGCCGTAATTTTGTTTGAAATCCATGTAAGATTCACCCCCTCTGCTGCTGTTTTGGCTGCTTTACGTGTGTGTGTGGACAGTATATGGTGTGAGTTTGGATGTTAAATAATATGGTTATACCCTATTACACCCAAATAGGTTTATCACCCAAAGTCGATTTAACGAATATGTGGTCTGTATGCTGTCGAGGAAGTGCAGAAGGAGGGTGTTAGTAAACTCTTATAATGACTGTATGCAAACGCAAATTATCAAAACCTTCCTGTGCGACCCGGTACAGCACCATAGATAGTATATACCGCACGTCGACGAATAAATTGAATCATTTTTACCTTATAATCAGGCATCGATGAAATGGACACTCCTGCTGTAGGCTATCAAGGAAAAGTAGGAGGAGGGGTATACTAATCAGTCACAATGACTGTTTCCAAATGGAGTTTATATCAACCCTCCTACTTCAACTGAAGTAGTAATGCAGTAGGTATCGACCAAACATCGACAAGCCTGAACACCCCAAAAATTTTAAATACCACATCATTGCCCCATAATCGAAAAATTGGCAAGCTATCTCACATACCCAATAATTTACCTATACATTTTAACGCATCTATAGGACTCAATATCTCTATACTTACTTACTTTCTAACTCTAAATCTTCTACTCTGGCATATATAATTAAGGAATTACAATATGACCCTCAATAGCTATATAAGGTGGCTAAACCCCTTAGCCATCAGCTCCGGCTACACAATGTAGCAAAATAAATATTGGATAAGTTAATTACTGACCTCAAATAGACATATAAGGTGGTTTAAACCCAGAAACCATCAGGCCCCGCTGCACAAGGTAACAATTTTAAACTAGGAAGTTTTTATTTATACTATAACGCTAAATAATTTCTATAAGGTGGCTAAAAGCCCAAAGCCATCAGCTCCGGCTGCACAAGGTAGCAAACTAATTAATCGATAAGAAAATTAAGACCTCAATTAGATTTATAAGGTGGCTTAAAGCCCAGAGCCATCAGACCCAGCTACACAATGTGGCAATAATAATAAGTAGAACTATATATGCCTTTTTTCCTTTCCTTTTTTCTTTCCTTTGATTCTACTCAACAGCACAATAATGTTTTTATTCAAAATTTTTAAATGCCGGACGACAATTATTCTAAATTATATTCGGGGGATTAAATTATTGGGTATATCACCTTCCTTTCGATGCAGTCTCGTTCCGCCTTTGCCTCTTCCGCCGCCGACAGTTGGTATCAATTAAATAGCATAACATTGTGCAATAATGCGTGGGGACTTGGCACTATTCCGTCTCCCCGAAACAATTAATTAGCCCTTTTGGGGCATTAAACAGACTTAAATGCCGACTGGGCGAAAACGTCTTAAATCCAATTAATCAATCAATCAATCTTGGAGCCATTCAATATTGAACACATCAAGATGAATATCGACTTATTTATCCAACTCCGAGACAGCTGGTTTGGGATCCTTGATGCAGAATATGAAGTGGAAAGACTTGAGGAAGAATTTCAGTGTAACATGGGCTTTGTAAGCCATTTGAAATTAGCGAGAGATCTATTAGAAGGTAGGATAGAGGAGGAAGTCAAGAAATTAAGAAGACTTATAAAAACAAAATATATAAGAATAGGGGACTTGAAGGAAGCACTAGATAATGTCATCAAAGTCAGGTGCTTTCTAGAAGAAACATTAAATTTGATAGAGTGGGAATATGTGAAGTGGGGACTAGACCGGCTAAAGAAAGCAGAAGCAATGATGAAAAAGGTGATGGTAGAACAGGTGATCCAGATTAAAGACAACTGGGCTAAGGAGAGAAAGGAACAAAAGAACAAAAAGTAGAAAGAGGACTTTGATCAACTAAATCAAAGATGGATCAAGTTAGGAAACATTTAGAGCTATGGGACATCATAATTGGATTCCCGAGAACGAAAAGAAGATGAAAACGGGGATCATTGGTAAAATCAAAAGGTGGTGGAACAACGGCAGAAAATAAAAGAAGAAGTATCCAAAGGCCCTTTTCCGGGCCACTCATATACCTCGAAAAGATATTAACTTTCTTTGCCTCCATTTTCCCCTTGTCACTATAAAGACCCATATACAAATACAAATAATATTTCCCATGTTCAATTTCTCTTGAGGCTATATAGGCCCACTATGTTCAATTTCCCTTGAGGCTTTATAGGCCTTCTATGTTCAATTTGCCTTGAAGCCATATAGGCTTAACTTGAGGCCATAGTGCCCCAAGCTGTTTTGAGGCCATAGTGCCCCAAGCTATTTTTGACTGGATTTTCCCTTGAGGCTATAAATCTTAAGGCTATAGTGCCCCAAGCTGTCTTTGACTGGATTTCCCATTGAGTCTATAGCGCCCCATATTACTACTTATAAGGAAACAACACGCAATGAATTGTTAGCGCAACTGAATAAGACAAAACTAGTGACAAATGTCGATATTGAAGTTATTATTCAAGACACGGTAAAGATTTTAAATGACGCAGCTTCTAGGTTTCTACCCATAAAATGGTTTTGCCCGTACGCTAACCCCTATTGGAAACTACTCAACGTAGAAATATTTCATACAGAAATGAGGCTGAAACGTATTGTATGGATCTCTAATGGTAGGCCAAGAGGATGGGGATTTCAGTCATACGCGAACTATAAGAAAGCGAAGGAACTGTTTGGAAAAGAATTACTGAGAGCAAAAGAAATGTGTGATAGAGAACAGTTCAATGAGCTTGAAAAGGCTGCAGAGCTCGATATTTCCACTTTCTATAAATTTATACGGAATAAAAGACATAAACGTGATTACATATACGAAATTGAATCTAACGGAAAAATTGTACGCGACCACGACTCTGTAAGAGACTTATGGGCAAATCATTTTTCCAATTTGTCACTACCTGATAATACCTATCTGTACGATGGGAATCATTACCAGATGGTCTTAGCAGAGGCTAGAAAACAGAGTATAGAAACCCATTCCCAATTTGATGAAGTTGTTGACAAAATTCCCACTAGAGAAATCAGTAGTGCAATTAGTTCTCTCAATAAAGATAAGGCATGTGGTCACGACGGTATTGTTGCCGAGCATTTACTGTTTGCGGGCACTCAAAGCAGTGTACAGTTTCTTGAAACTGTCTTCAGAAAAGTGTACTAGGAAGAGGAGTACCCATGCCATTTTAAACAAGGTTTAGTAATACCAATAATTAAAGGAGGGGGAAAAAGCAAATTAGATATGAATAATTACCGTGATATAACTATAGTTCCAGTGCTTCAGAAAATTCTAGAGCAAATTATATATAATAGACAACTTGTATTTTCTAATTACATTAATTTTCCAAATCCATTGCAACAAGGTTTTAGGAATAAATGTGGTATTATCACTACAGCGTTTTGTATCAAAGAATCTATATGCTACTATATGGATAAAGATACTCCTGTTTATGCAACATTTTCTTGATAATGCTAAGGCATTCAATACAGTATGGCACAATGGGTTATTTTAAAAGCTGTACAAACTTGGCATAAAAGGGAAGACATGGCGGATCATGAAAGACTCGTTTAAAGGAGTAACCAGTTCTGTTTTATTTGTGGGCAAATTGTCCAAATATTTCAATATTAAGCAGGGTGTAGGACAGGGTCGTATCTTATCTGCTTGGTTTTTTCTCGTTTTGATAGACGATTTGATCACCGATTTAGATCACACTTTACGAGGCCTAAAACTTTTTGATCTCCACCTGCCGTGTGTCTTATTAGCAGATGACACAACTGCAATGGCTAATTCGCATCATTCGATGCAACATCTGCTCGATACAATCTCTAATTATGCGAAAAGGTGGAGATTGAAATATAACGCAGATAAAAGTTGCAGCATCCTCTTTACAAACAAAAGAAGAAATGATATCCCTTCATTTATATTCAGCAAATCGCCAATTCAATAGTCAAAAGTAAGAAATATGCCGGCATACCTTTAAAGTACAACTTTAAACCAAACGACGCGATAAAAGAAGCATGCGATAAAGGTAAACACTTATTAAACTTTTTTTATTTTATTGGTATCAGAGACGGGGGAAAGAACCCTCTAACAAGTATGAAAATCTGGACAAGAATCATTCTACCCTCAGTCCTATATGGATGTGAATTATGGTCGAATATGACAAACACCAATATAGAAGAACTTGAGACATGTCAGAGATATGCAGCGCGACGTATGCAAGCTTTCGATAAATATTCGCCCACAGAGGCAACGCGTAGTACCTTAGGACTTTGGTCAATGGAAGCATAATAGATAAGATGAAATTGTATTTTTTCAACCGGCTGTGTAGGGGCCATGGGACTCTTATCTGGAAAAATATTTTCATTTTGCGATTATGTCAGTACTTGACCAACCCACTAACACACACTGGGTTTATAGCAGATATTGACAAAATATTCAAGAAATATGATATGGGAAGTGTTCTCTTAGACTATGCAGAAAGAGTACAAATCGATGGTAAACTTCTTTGGAATCGGTATATTATTGATAATATTCAAAACCTCGAAGAATTCCTGGAATACAGATATTGAACTAAGGAGCGATTTAATTCACTTCAGAAACATTCATTTGGACTTGCAACCAAGCAGTATATGGTTTCTTGGGCATAAATTTCTATCTATGTTATGGCTTCTCTCTGAAATAGTGAAACTATATGTCATGCCCGTTGGAAAAGGTATGATATACAAACTTTGTGGAAAAGAGACTGACGACAGAGCGAAACATCTTTATCTTAGGTTGTGAAATGCTACTTGAAGAACGAAACGTCTTCTTTGAGAGGGTGATTGACACTTTAGAGGTGAGAGACGGGGTTAATTTATTTAATCAAGAAGACGATATACTATTAATGACAATTCTTGGAAGCAGAGTAGATTGCTTGTCGTCTATCGACGATGATGTATGGGATAAACTCATGTTGGTGACGGCAAAAAGCATAATCAAATTTTACAATAAAATGCATGCCCTACTCATAACCAACATGTTATAACATAACAACAATAATAAGTTGTTAAGCTACATAAATAAATAAATAAATTTAAAAAAAACAACAAACATAAACAAAAGGCCATCCAGTTGTTGTCAAATTCCGCAATTTTGTTGTATGATAGATCACAGAGATATAATGCTATCTGGCTCATATAACATAAGAGTCTAACCTTTTGCTATCTTTTTTCATTTGAGACTGGTTTCATGTTGTTTCACATATATATGTATAGATGTGTGTATGTGTATAAATCTGTTTGTGTGTGGATATATATATATATGTGTACATTTATATATATATGTGTGTATACGTGTGTGTATGTGTATATATGTGTATGTATGCATAAGCACATGTCATGTAGAAAGAACTACATTGATAATTACACTGGTATACGTTTCAAATTTTTTTAATACTCTTTTCTGTTGTATTTCATGATTTTGTATTATCCTGAATTTAATTAATCTAATGTAATCTCTGTTGAAGGGGAAATAAAGACAGTCAGTCAGTCAGTCAGTCAGTCATGCTTGCATGCACATACATACATACATACATACATACATACATACATACATACATACATACATACATACATACATACATACATACATACATACATACATACACAGACAGACTGAATGCGTGTGTCCGTGCGTGCATGCAATGCACGCACACATGCACGCACGCACGCACGCACGCACACCCATTCCCCCATCCATCCATCCAACTATCAGTTAATTGTATTGTTTCAAATCGTATTTTAATAAGTGTACCCAACTGATACCAGAGGGGCATGAAAGGAAGTATTTAGATGAAAATTGAGTAAGCATTTAAAGCAAGCATTCTTTTTTGTTGAAAAAAGAAGTGAGATGTATAGCAAAGAGACTTAATGCTTACTGTTAACCAGGACAGTCAATATTGAAGTCATAGATGTACTCGGAACTCAAATATGCAAAATGTGTACATATTATAACGCTGTTGTTATTATATAAATATTTGTATATGTCTGACGCACGATATAATTTATATGTCTCTAACCTTTTCATACAACTTGCCATTTTTTTGAGTTTGTTATAGCGCCTCAACGTGATTCATCATCTACACTGTTTGATTTGTCAAGTGTTTAAGTATTTACATACGCATTTATATGTTTGCTAATTCCAGGCTAAGTCAGAAATTTGGCATGAATATTGCTGACTGTACTTTGTCACATCTCTATTGACATTTATTGAGTCTTCCATAACCTTTAAATATGATTAACCCTAAGTAAACTATAGACTTATGTCACGGACAACGATTGTTCTAAATAGTATTAATTGCTTAAAACATTTGATACCCAAATAGGTGACAATGAAATGGAGTTCCTTTAATACTTTTTTCATATTTTATTTCCCTACACAGCAATTATGGAAAGCGCGTTTTTTTTTTTTTTTTGCTGTTTGTTTTGGTATTGTTTATGGTCCTATCAACAAGTCAAATTGCTACACAAAATTTCATCCCATCACCACGCTCACTCACACAGTTTTCTTTATCAAGAATTTATGAAGCTATGCTGTTAGATAGCTGCCGAGTTACAAAACGTTCTCTTGTAATGGCTATAGTTTAATTATAAACTTCCAGCCATAAAGAAATTTATTTAATGCAATATATCAACACATGAGAATACATTTAAACGTAATGACTATAACGTTCCGACTTATAAGTTAATTTCTATATACTGTTTCAACTCTATGGTCATAAACTAAGTAAGAGGAAAGAGCGAAAACGAACATGTTTTGCAAATGTCAACAAATAATAATTTATTTCCCTATAATAATAATAATAATAATAATAATAATAATAATAATAATAATAATGATGACAATAACAATAATATAAACAACAATAATAATGACGACTTTGTTTAGCGCCTAATCTCTAGAAGATCTTAGCGCTTTACAACATTAGAATATATATATATATATATATATATATATATATATATATATATATATATATATATATATATATATATATATATATATATATATATATATATATATATATATATATATATATATATATATATATATATATGTGCGTTTTAAGAGCACTCTTGAATGGGATATCTGTATCTTTGTGTGTAAGATTAGTGGGTAATCATTTTTTCCACGTTGCTAAGCTCTAGTATGCCTTGGTGAAAAGTTTAAAATAACATACAGTACTGTGAATTACGCCCAAAAGTTCAAATGTATGAAGTTACAATTGAATTCTAGCATTATTGTTGACATCCGTTAGTCTCGTGAGAGGAAGGAAGTACTTTCATGCTAGATGTCCTGGTTGGTGTTTGTGCAGTGTCTTTAGTTGCTCTGCCACAGTTCTTGCTACACTTGTTGCATTTGAGAGTGGAGTGTGGTTGTGTTGGAGCTGCTTCTTCATCCGAACTAGTTTTTCATCAGCTAGCAAGTTTAGTTTGTCATCGCTGGCTTTCAAACCAGTGATCAGAGTGTGTCTACAGCTGGGGCTCTCGAGAACATGCTCTTCCTAGGTGTTGACATCGATGTCAAGGGCTAACATGTCGCGCGCTTGCAGACAACATTAACGAGGAGAATGTGGCCATCGGATCGACCATTTTCTTGAGACAAGTTCCAAATAAAAGTCTTTGGAGATCCGTCTACCATACATCAGACTTACATGGCCCCTCCATCTAATGCGACGTTTGTGGAGGAGTGTGACCATGCTGGGAATCTGGACACACACACACACACACACACACACAAAGTTCCTAAACCGGACCCGTTTAAAAGAAACAGTTTTAGATAATGTTTGTAAGGGTAAAATAACATTAGATTGTATTTATTAAGAGCAGATTATGTGACCTGTATGTATGCATGTGTGTACATGGATTAATGGCACGTCAGCATAATTGTGGTTCTATAGCACTGATAGTGGTCAGATATCTTTTAAAATTCGTACGAAAGAATTATCAAGGTTAAAATGCAACTTTGATATAAAACGTACTATCCTAAACCCTTTCTACTGGATAATCATAACGGAATGCATCGTAGGGCAGTAAAGGTCCCCTCGAATAGTGATGTCTTGCAACGATGTCGCATTTGGCCTCCTGTGCATCCCCGAAACCGAGAGAAATTATTTATGGCCATCTCTGCCCTGGGATTTATAATAGATCGATATTTTTAGGTTTATTTACAGACATAGACAACTGAATATTAGTTTTAAAACATTTTGTAAACTTTTTGTATTGAAATTTGCATCTGCAGTCCTATATAACACAAATATTGAATAGATTATATAAAATAGGGTTATACTACGTGAATGATGTCTACGGTTAACGGAGTATAGGTTACGATTGTATGATACTATAATTTCTTTATAGTCAACCTTACTAACTAGTATGGAAATTGGCAATGGAGAATCACAATAGATTTAACTTCAATTATTATTATTATTATTATTATTATTATTATTATTATTATTATTATTCCTGGCTACCCTATATTTAGAGACTATACATTTGTTACCTTGTCCATTGTTCATAACCTTATTTCACTCACTTAAAGTTTACCAGCCACAACGTATATTAGAATATTATTATGTATATCTATACTACGTATTTTATTTGGAAAATAATGAAATTAGAAAGGTTAATTTAGTTAAGGATATTTGAAATACTAACGTGCGAACGGCTGACAAGATGGACGTCATGTATATAAGCTCTAGTTAATTATGGAGAAATGTAAAAGTAGAGGAGAGTGCTTTGTGTTGCAGTGTTGAAATTCTGCTGTGTGAGTACTTATCAGAATGCTAAAGATTTTTTGTTGTTAAAAAGAACTACATTTCAAGGTAATTCAAGGAAATGCAGTTTTCATTTCATACCCTATTCGCGCCATTTTGATGTATCGGGCTATGAAAGGGTGTGTCATTATTGTCTAGTTCAGAAACTTCTGTTGAATCTAATGTGCGGTTGAATACACGCTGAAAGGTTATCAGGTTTGTACGAGGAGTTGTCATTCAAAATGAAGCTTTATGTTGGCCCTCTGGGTGTTGGATAGTACCAAGCTGTTGTGACTTGCGAACTCGAGCAGCCGTTGTCCTCTTTCATTGATAAGCTCATTGCAAGAAGATCCACAGTGATCTTTCCTGTCTTCTAGAGCATCTTAGCCAAATTTGGCATTCCAGTCTCACTCGATGATGAGCATGTCTTTTTTACTGACCATGTATAGGATACCCTGGAGTTTGTTGTAAAGCTCCTCATATGTCTTAATCATCATGATCGATAGTTGTAGCATAGAGATGGATAATTGTGATGTTAAAAGGAGATGCTTTCAGATCAGATGAATGGAAATGGTTCTGCTAGATATGGGGCAGCATTCAAGCATATATCCCTTGATGGCTTTGTTTACCAGGAAGCCTACTCAATTTCCGGACTTGTAACTCTCCACTATAATATAATAGATGAAGATAATGACATTTATATTTGGAACTGAAGTTTTACTTTTGTGATTTGAATATTTTGGATTATTTGGAAAGATATTCTTAAATGAATGGACGCAGTGGGTGAGTGTGCACCTCTGTGTACTCATGTAACAGGATTATATACTTTACAACAAGTACACACCTGTTTTGGTCGTCAGCAATGTGCAAAAGAATGCAAACAATGCTTTAGTTTCATGTGATATATATATGACGTTTTAAAACATGGAGATATACTGATAAATATATCTATTCTTTCTGAGCCAGAACATGAGTGCCGATATACATATGTTATTGCTATTACGATGAATGGAGCTGTGTAAACGTACCCGACTTGATTTTGTATTCATAGGTACTAATTATATAGATATGCAGATATGTAGATATGCAGATAAGTAGATATGTAGATATGCAGATATGTAGATATGCCATCTATAGTCAGATACCATTTAAGTTCTGAATTCACATTTGGGCATTTGGATCAAGATGGTATAAACGTGTTGAGCGAGTATATCATTTACATTAATTATCGTGGTTAATTAATATATGTATTTTGTGAGATACTTTTGTGAGCTGTTGATCACGTTACGTCATGCTAGTGTAACGGTGTACTCAGCCCTAGAGCCCCCTTTTTATACAATTATACGTGTTATGTATTATGTATTTATTGAGTATATAGTGAGCAAATCGCATATTTATGAGTTGACAAAACCAATGTAGGGACAGCCTTAGACTTGGTACCGTTACAATGCGGCAAATCTGAGTTATACCGGGTATCATGTCTCATTTAAACGGTGAGATTGGTTACAGCTAAGTGATGCACCAGACATGATGCACAAGAGGTAGTATATCATGCAACTGTTACTCTAGCAGAAGCGGACTCTCATTCATTAGTGCAAACTCTAGAGGTCTATAAAAGCATTTTAAAAAAAAAATAGCAACTATAGCGCAGATCGCTGTAACCCTTTAAAATGGATGACGAGTTAGAAAAAGATGATCAGTACAGTGGTGATGAAAAAACTCATACTTAGAAGAAAACTTGATAACAAATCAGACTGAGACAAATGTATACCTTCAAATCAATTCGAAATTTGTAACTTTGGACAAAGATGAATTTAAAACTGAAGATTATTTTAAATTAAACGTGCGAAAGTTAAAAGATATAAGAGTATAACTACACGATTTGGCTAAATTAGAAAATGTCAATTATCCTGTGACTCGTATAGTAGAGAGGACATTATATATGTGATAGTGCGCCCTCTGGAGGAGAGATTATCTGAGGATATGTTTATTCTATACCATTTCTTAGCAGGAGATAACTTATCGGAAGTGAAAAGCCTTGGGTCGAGACAAACGTCAAGCACGGATGAGCTTGATAGCAATACGTGTGTGAGCCGAGTACCTAAACGAAAAGGAACTGAACCAGATCCAGAACAGGGAACAGATTACGGAACACAATTCAATACCATCTCCTTCAAATGATACAACATTTCAGTTCAGTAACAACGGAAAACTTATACAAGATAATAGACCTAAATCATTTTATAAAAAGCAGTATTCAACAATTAAATGATGACATTATAAATGCATTGAAACCCGAGCTTGACAAGATATATAAAGAACTGCACGCTAGGGATATTAACTTAACTAGACTACAGTTGGAATTAGATAAAGGAAAAACAAGGTTATCTAAAGAGAATCTGGCTTAGGGGATATCACTCAGGGCGAAGAAGAATAACCAGCTGGAAGATATTAACGCTCACCAACTGTTTCTACACCAAATGCTCGGAGAGTATGTAACAGGGATAAAGAAACTGTAACTACAACATGCGCGGCACAGACTCAAACAAAGCTTGCTGATATTGTACTTATGGGCAAAACATTAATTGAAACACAGGCAGCAAATAGGTCGAATGTGATAAATGCTCTTGACCACGATTGTACTAAACGGCGGAAGTATTTATCGGACCAAAGAAATACACGGCCAAGAACAAATACGGTTGAATGAAATCCACTGGCTCAAGGAAAGATGGCGATGACTCTGTCCACCATACCCAATACATCAAATGAAGAACCTAAAGTATTAAAGATAACGGTGTACGTGGTTATCACCATGATCAGAAGTACTCAGCACGAGAAAATACATGAAACAACGTAAGGGAGGGAAGAACATCGTCCACAAACAATTTGGGCACCTCATAAAAGGACGTGGATAAAGCAAACAAAACAATCGACGTCATCATGACCAACAGTTACTGCAGACCACAAATGCGTGTGAGGAACTCTTATGAATGTCGGGTTCTAATGTCTATGATACCGATTGACATAGCGAGAGAGGAGACATGAACTTGTATAAAAACACGCTAAAATAAACGGGGTAGAGGTAACAGACAATCAGATCGTTAAGCATTAGCAAGTAAGAGGAATAAAGGACATATTTACTGCTTTAGTAACGGTAGATGAGTTAGACTTTGGGAAGGTTTCAGAGAAAGTTTTTTTGGCCAAATGTCCTAAGGGCAAAATACCAGTGTGAACATTATGACATTAAGGACACCATACGGTACAGGCAAAACTAGATAAAGGGGAATTAAGCCACATACTTATAGTATGGCTCGTTATTTTATAGTCATTGCAGTACTTGTGTTGAAACTATTTTGTTTAAGTCAGCAAACTGTCTAGTCATATATTTCGTCCGATGATATGGAACGTAAAAGGAGTCCTGTATGGTTCAACTTACTTGTACCTGTTAGCTAAATGAGGTAGATATTGCATAGCTTACTGAGCACTGGCTTCTCCAGGAGCAGGTCAATTTCCTACATAATATCCATCTAGAGTTTAAAATCTTTTTCACGCTCTGACAGTAGGCTAACGGTGAAGTTTGAAGAAAGGCTAATTCATAAGCCCTGACAATAGGCTAACGGTGAAGTTTGAAGAAAGGCTAAGGCATTCACTCTGACAATAGGCTAACGGTGAAGTTTGAAGAAAGGCTAAGGCATTCACTCTGACAATAGGCTAACGGTGAATTGTGAAGAAAGGCTAATTCATAAGCTCCGACAATAGGCTAACGGTGAAGTTTGAAGAAAGTCCAAGGCATTCACTCTGACAATAGGCTAGCGGTGAATATTCTAAGGTATTCACTCTGAAAATAGGCTAACGGTGAATTGTGAAGAAAGGCTAAGGCATTCACTCTGACAATAGGCTAACGGTGAATTTTAAATAAAGGCTAAGGCATTCACTCTGAAAATAGGCTAACGGTGAATTTTGAAGAAAGGCTAAGTCAGACAGGATTGTGGGAGAATAGCAATCATATATAGGAAGTCACTCTATCTTAATTCTTGTTCGAGCGTTCGTAGCGATAGATTTCAGAGGACAGAGGTACAATATAACCATACATTTAAATATTTTATATTCTCGGGGCTTTAAAAGCAACTATTTTTCCTATTGCAAGTTACTCAGAAGCAAAAGAAAAACTGAAGGACCTGTTTGACATATTCTATAAAAGAAGGCATTCCCATACTCGCGAGAGACTTCAATGGCCATTTAAGTTCACTTTTAAGCTCCAAAACGAATTGTCTAACATCAAAAGCTAGAGGCTCTATTCTAGAGAAGTTTCGGAGTGATAGGTATTTATTATCTGTCAATAGTCAATCCTTCTGTACATACATACATACATACATACATACATACATACATACATACATACATACATACATACATACATACATACATACATACATACATACATACATACATACATACATACATACATCAGTTAGTTGTATTGTTTCAATTCGTTTTTTCACAAGTGCACCCCATTGACACCAGACGGTCATGAAAGGAAGTATTTAGTTGAAAATCTGATAGGCATTTCAATTAAACCTTCTTTTTTTTATTGAAAAATGGAGTGAGACGTGTTGCAAAGAGACTTCATGCTGAAGGTTAACCAGGACAATCAATATAGATGTCATGGATGTACTCAGAATTCAAATAGGCAAAATGTGTACATACTGTAACCCTGTTGTTATTATATAGACTGCAAATATTTGTATATATCTGACGCACGATGTTATTTATCGATGTTATTTATATGTCTCTAACATGTTCGTACAGCTGGTCATTTTCTCAGTTTTGTTATGACCCCTCCAATGATGTATCAACTACACTGTTTGCGTTGTCATGTGTGTAAGTATTTACATACGCAATAATGTGTGCGCTAATAGTCTTGCCAGGCTTGGTCAGATATTAGGCATGAACATTGTTTATTTTCATTTGTTACATCTGTATTGTCATTAAGTGAACCTTCCATAACCTTTTGAAATGACTAACCCGTAAGCAAACTATAATCTTCTGTCACTAACATCGATTGTTCTCAATTGTATTAAGACAAAGAAATGGATTCCCCCCCCCCCCCCCCTCATATTGTATTTCTTTCCGCACCACTTTGGAAAGCACGTATTTTGTGTTGTTTGTTTTGGGAATGCTTTTTAGTAGTAGAGGGGGGGAACAGACTTATATAAATAAGTGTATATTTACTAAACTAAGGCTTTATGATCCCCCCCCCCTCCGCAAATGTTCGCTAAACTACTGCCTCTAACTAATCCGAGAGAGAGACTCTCGAAAAGTTGGAGGCTTCGTTTGGCGCTATTGATATTATTAATTTCGTTATTTTAAGAAGCTTTAGTTTAGAAAATAGACACATATAAAAAGGTGGATTCGCCCTCCATGTTGCTGTGTATTAAATCATTATTATATCAATAATGGTAGGAGAATGATTAACTACCCGTTAGGCACGAGAGCGACAAGTAGCAATTAAGAAATTTATACTAGGCCGTGATTCTGTCAGGCGAAAAGTACAAGAACGCCAGGAATGTCTAGTTGATTTTGCAGAAAGTTCTCATCAATTATTCAAACCTATTAATGCAGCAACTGCACCGCTTCCTCCTGAGCTTAACAAAATAGCTGAAAACGCTGAAGTAACATCGAGACTTTTATAAGATCTTCCTGGTCTAGCAAAACCTATTACTAAAGAAAGAAAAAAATGATGAAGAAATAAGTGAAGAATTACGAAAAAAATTTGCTGAAGGCGCTTTAACGTTAATCGAAAAAAATGATCCAAATGAATTTACAGCTCTAGTTGTTACACATGAAAATTTAAAACACTGTTGAAACCAATGGATAAAAAATATATTTTAGTCTACAACACTGGGCTAATGTGGTTTATAAAATTAAAACTAACACGAGTCCAATTGACAAAAAAATTGCATCATATATAGGATTCATTAATGCGGTAAATGATGTGTATGGTCAATATGAAGAACGAAAACAGCCTGAAATGGAAAAACAAAAACAGCGAAAGAAAGAACAAAAACTGCAGAAACCACAATACAGAGAAATTCTTTCATCTGTTCAAAATTTAATTGATACACTTAGACCCGAAACTTTTGAAAAAAATTAAAGATTTGGATGATGATCAATTATCTAATTATACTGCAGTTAAATCGAATATGTCTGATGTGTTATCAGAACATCAAAACTTGTATGAGGATGATTATCTTAAGATGATCTTTAGAATTCGTCATAATAGGGCTTGTATTGGTTGGGATGATCCAAATTATTTTACAGTTTTCTGCAACATTAAATCAACAGGAAATTCAAAATCTTTTAGAAAGGAGAGAGAAGAATTTTATGATGCGTCTGGTGTTACTGGTAGTGGAATTTCTTCCTTGACTATGTCAAGAGGAAGTGGTCTTGTTACCTGCCCTAATAACATTCTTTCCGACATATCACAATTAGAAATTCTCATAGGAGGAGCGCAGGCTGGAATAAACTCACCAGAAATGATTTATAAAGCCGTTGATAATTGTCAAAGATTATGTCAAGGCGGTATCATGGATATCGGCGTATTCCGGGAATTTATCAACGAACTCGTTGATGGTTACCACAGTGACTAGTTCTCTGATTAGATATAACGATAACAAATAAGATGATCATACATCAATGTTGTGTTTGCAAAGGTTGGGGTGGGGTACTTCCAATATATTAATTAAAATATTATGGAAGTTCCACCCTGGCTCGTAAAGTTATAAAGTTAAATTACTGCCGAAATAGATGTATAGCTCTGAGCCCCCAGTCAGCACTGCCGACGGCTAAATTATATAGAACACGAAGATGAAATTCAAATAAAACAATTTAATAAAGGCGATAATTTTAATGATAAACCCAATCACTCGTCCTCCAAGTGATAGCCTACTTCATCTCGTGATTTTCAGTGTGAGTTCGATTTTCCCCTGGCTTTTGGTTCTACTCATCTCTTTATTTGTTCCTCCCACTCCTCCTAGACTTCACCTCTCCCGACTTCTCTCCTTCCTTCTCTTTTCTTCCGTCTCTCTATCGGAGAAACTGGCACCACTATTGCTGATATGTCCCTCGAAGTTTCCTCTCTCGACTTCTCTCCTTTCTTCTCTTTTCTTCCGTCTCTCTATCGGAGACACTGGAACCATTATCACTGGTCTGTCCCTCGAAGCTTCCTGTGAAAACCACAAGGCGTTAACATTTGGTTTATCGAATCTCACCTCCCACTAAATCATCAATTAACAATCAAATAAGGCTATTACCTTTTAGGTCACGCATACATACACATCGAAATTCCTACACACTTCTTACTGGGTAAACAATGGTGTATCATACATACATCAATACATTGTATCACATCAGTATATCCAAATATATATTTTATCTCATTATACTTACAATATTACAACAACCAGACGCATGTCTGTACATTACACTCCCACAAGCTTACACAAATATTCAAATATTCATATTACTAATTTTTCACACTGCAACCATTCCAAAGCTACCATTCAATTCAGCAATGGAAAAATCTATAATTGCATGGACAAATATGCTAGTCTACTATAAAATAACCACATAGCGTATTATAATAATATTAACTCTTACGACGGCAAGCAAGCAATATGATTCTTTACAAATATCAACTCATTCTTCAAAATATACAAACATATTAATATCACAAAATAATTATTCCTACTACGATTCTTGTAATAATAATAATACGTATATCTACGATCTACAGTTAAATGCAGTCGCATTCAGCAAAGATCGAACAAATAGCTCACTGACCTTTAGAAGCTACACTTAGAATCCTGTCCTAAGTTTTTTTTTCCCGCCAGTAACGCATGGCTGATCGGAATTGCTATCTTCTGGCAATCTTTCTAATGAACTAAATCTTGCTGGCAGGTCTAAGGATATCATACTTTGCCAAATTAGGGTTCCGTCCCTATCTCGATTCTGATTGGGTAGCGCTGTGGCCCTGTCCAATCGCCTAAGCGACCAATTCAACCTGGCTGTCAGTCTACGTATCAAGAAGATAAGGCACTTCCACTCCTTTGGGCAACTTCTTTGATCTGCACAAACGCTCCCACACCAAGGTGATAATTGCACTTCTGACGGCCTTGGTCGGGCTTCCCACCCTAGGCACAGCAAACTTACGGAAGGGATAGTGTTAGCCTGCGGTCATGTTTAACATTAAACAGTGGCTTGTCCAAATTACTTTGATTAATCATGTTTCTAATTTAATTTTGGGTCGTGCAAAACGCCACAATCAATAACATCATAAACCGATCATGTACAGAGTAATAAACTCGCGATTACATGTTTTATAAAATAATTTACGGCGATAGTATTGGTAAAGTTATTCAAGGGTTATTTGCAAGAATGGCTCCTAAAATAGCACCAATCGCAAAATAATTATAGATGAAAAGTATTTATGTTATTGGTGAAAAAGCTCCCTGTGCTATTGGTAATATTGTCAGTAAGGAGTTTTCTGTGGCAGCCCAGGAAAGACTAACACGAGTAATACGACGAAAACCGCAGCCGATGAGACTCGCAACTCGCATCTACAGATATTATGCCCGCCAATGTCAGTACAACAATACAAAAAATTAGTAGAGTTAAGGAAACAAGGATCTGATGAGGTACAAATAAATATTACTGCAAATTTAATAGCCGGAAGTGGAATTGAAAGGTCAGCGAGATCGCGATTTAGATCGAGAAATATATAATAAAATGTTTAAACATTCACCTGACAAAGCATTTGATATAGACGCACCGGATCGCCAAAAAAATTAATCCGTATGTAATTATTAATTTTATTCTTATAAAGCAATCCAACCAAATGAACGAGCACGAATTGAAATACAAGTTCATGATACAAGTATACGTTTCCTACCCGCCGGAGCATTTATTGAAGTAGAAGAAGAACTTGTAACAAAATGTTGCAGCAAATACAACATATGAAGAGAAAGCGCGTGTTGATTTTGTTAACAATTGGATTATGAAGCTGTTTAGTAACGCTACAAATATGATTGATGAAAGAGAAATTAAACCTATTCAGAAGGATGTTGACGTTGCTACAGCACTATTGGATTTAGCAAGATATTCTGATAATTATACAAGATCAGCTGGCCCATCAATGATGTTTTCAAAATATATTACTGATAATACTGATCACGTTCAGTATGTCAAATTACGGACATCACAAGCTACTGCATCTGATCCTCAACCAAATGATTTTGAATATGAAGCTAGAACAGCTGCTGCTTTTGATATTATAAAAGATTTTAGTGCTACTTACAACTTATGATTTGCAACACGTGCTGCAGTGTTGCAAGGACCACGTAGAAGATTTTCATGTGCAATCCCACTGTCTGATATATTTGGTTTATGTAGAAATGTTAGAAAGGTTATCTTTGGAGCTAAACATTTAGTAGTCCTTGTAAGAAAAAGTGATGATAATGATACAATCTGGCGAGGCGCAGGTGATGCTGATAGTAAAGTAAATGTAACAACTCTCATTGTGGATGCCAGTAATGACTCCAGCGATCGCTGCCGTGGATAAATTATTGTCATTTATGGATACAGGTGATAAATCATTACAATCATGGCTAACAATAATAACATATATTATGCAGAATACTATTGACGGCATATTTACATGGCACGGGGCATTACAACCGGGTGTTTCCGCTCCACGACATATATTTGTTGCGCTACAAGATCGAACACGATTAAATTCTCAAGAGCGGTGTCATATGATATTTGACAAACTCGGTGTTTCTGAAGTGACATTAAGAATAAACAGCCAGCAAGAACCATCTGAAGATATTTTACTTAGCTATGAACAAAACCAAATAGCACGCGCATATCATCGTTTGTTGACATTTATGGGATGTGATCTGAATATAGATACAGGTCTGCAAATATCACAAATAGATTTTAAAACTCCATATCTGATTTATTACTTTTCGCTGGAACACCTTTATTTAATCAGACCGACTATTGTTGATATGCACTTCCGAGTTAGTGTAACCCTTCCACTTGCTCCAGCTCCCTTATTCCTGCGTGCAGAGCAATCGCTGTTCAACTCAGTGATGAATCGATGTTAACTGAAGGTAGTGGTGGACGAATGAGAGTCGTTAATGCACAGTAGAAAATTTATAACACTATTAGATCACTCGTATTATTATAAATGATCTATTATTATATAAATGTTACTCTGACTACTGGTCAGATTATAAAGTTATAATCAGATACAGCTAAAAAAGGTGGAACTACAATAACATTAAAAATGGTGCAGTTAAAGATAAAACCAGAATCCGACTTAAATTATCCGCGAGTGCTATTTCAGATATAATTAAATCAGGAGGTATATTTCCACTTCTCGTGGCTATACCAACATTAATTGCCGCGGCCGACCCCGCTGTCTCATAAGCTGATGCCCTCGGGGTTGTCGGGACAGCGGCAGAAATGGCACTAAAGAAAGCAACCGAACGAGGGTTGAAAACAGGAGGAATGGGACTGATACTTCCAGGGTGTCGTTTCAACTATGGAAGCTGCCTGAGATTACCAGGGAGTATATACTCGTAAGGAGTAAGTCTAATTATTAATAACACTGGTGTCAAATTTCGATTTAATCGATGCTGCTAAAAAAATTAAGAATAACAAACTTCAGAGGTGTTACCTTCCAGACCAAACAGCGCTGAAACCGGTATCATTAATCTCGATAATTGGGCCTAAACTGGATCTCACTGGACCACATACGCGATTGATCCACGTGGAATTATTTATTTCGATTCCTATGGGTTAGCCCAGCCAAACGAAGATATCGAGTACGTCAACACCAGGGCCGCAGAAATTATATATCCTGGAAGATGTTTTTCTCCTGGGTATTGAGCCCACGGAGTCCCTGGTAATTTTGTCTATTTTGCTGTAATATTACCCCCTCGTTTTTTCTTCTTCTTAAATTCGATTTGTCACTTGATTTTTTAGAAATAAATCTAAAGTTCTTTGTACCACATTGTGCACAATTACTGGCAACTGCTGATATGTTATTTGTTGTTGTAATTGTTGTTAGGTCATTTTTGCAAGTACGCGTCCTGCATTACACACAATATAGATCCATAATGTATTTATAATAACATAAAGTTAATTGATTTTTTTTAGCGATTAGAACGCAAGAACCTATTAAGCACATTGCTGCACTACCAAGTTCGATCGATCAAAATGATAATAATTGAACCATCTGGAAGTGGCAAGACACAATATTATTTAATCTTATAATAAGATGGATGAAGTGGGATAATTTGTATTTAGTGGCACCATCTGTAGATGATCAACGATGCAATGATGTGCTAAAAGAGTTTAATGAAATGAAAGACGATAAACGAAGATGGTGATGATATTATTAATTGTATCACTGATATTAATGAAGTACCGAGTGTTGATGACCTTGATGGAAATGTTAATAATTTAGTCGTGTACGATGATGTCATGCTGGATAAACATTCAAATCCCGCTCGGATATTTTCACGCGATAGACATAAAACCACTGATGTGATTGATGTAACCCAGCAGTATACACTAATACCAAACGTGATCAGAGATAATTGTAATATTCTTGCTGTGTTTAATGGAGTTGATACGCATATAGTTAGAATTATTCATCAGACTTGATGTAGTGGAGATATGAATTATAATCTTTTTAGAACTTTCTTTAGTCATGCTCAGTCAACCCCGCACGGATTTATAGCAATAAATTTACATGACCCCATATCAAGATATCGCATCGGACATGATAATTTGTTTGGGATAAAACCGTAGCAGCAGAGAGGGCGCGACATCGAATATGCATCTCTGTTGGCCAAAAGCTTTTGTTTTGTGTTTTTGAAGTTATTTTATTTTCACTTTCGTAGGAGACCTTAGTTTAACAAATGGACTCCTCTAAAACGTTGTATGGTTCCCCCTTTCAGCTGCTGCATTTCTTTTAAATATTTTAGTTATGTATAATACGTCTGTGAATAGGATAGAGGCATTGATCAGAATTTCAGGAGAAGAAAAAGAAGCACTATGCTAGCTTTTGAAACATGGCATCCAATAATTCATCATTTTAACACATTTTGATATATTACGTAAAATATAACATATGATCTATATTCTCATTTCATGCTAAAAAAATTGTGCTTGTTTAGACAAGAGTTAAAAAATGTAAAGGGAACATTGGTAACCTATACCTTCTTTAAATGTGATTGATTTGTCTTATGCAATTATTTTGAAGCTTTTTTTACATTTTGCGCTTGTAATAGGTTTGTTTCATTCCTTGTGATAGAGTAATATTGTTAAATGTAAAACCCTTTACATCTCTGTTATTTATTCCATTTTTCCGTTTCCTGTAAGAGTTTAGTTTAACAACTGTATAAATATACATTTGACCTTACCATTTACTTGTGCGGAAGTATCTACTTTACTTTAGGATGTCAAATGAAAGTTCTAAATAATGTGCTAGGCGCGGCATTAAGAGGTGAATGTTTTCACTGGGATGCCTGGTGTCTGGATAATGGAAAAAGTTGCTGAAAATCTGAAATGGCAGAAAGAGCATTGTCAGTTCACCAAAGTGGTGATTATGGTGCTGTCAATGAAGACATCTTAAGGGGTAATGAGTAAGCCCTGAAGATTCTTAGCAAATATTCAGAAACAATTAAAAAAGGCTGGACAAAGTCATGTTGAATTTGTAAGAGAACAAAAAGCAGTTATTTGCTAGGCTGTGCTTAGCAAAGAACGTTGTAACGATTATAAAGTCTCAAACAACTGGTATTACTTGAACGGTGTAAGATCTGTGTCCATAGTGACATCAAGACTAAGCGAGCACAAGATCTAAACGTTGGAAAATGCTGATCGAGCTACTGATGCATATTCTTTAACTCATAACGTTCCTTTCTAAATAAGACTTCTGCACAACAATAGTTTGGCAGAAAAGTATTTCAGCTTAATACAAGCGCTTCTAAAACTGAGAATGGCACAAAGTTAAAAAAAAAGGAATATATAGAAAAGCTTGATTCTAGATCCTCTTAAAACGCGTACCTATTGCTAGAAGCAAGACACGTTATTTCTGATTGCTAAAAATTGAAAAATTGATATTAGCATCAAAGACAGACCTATTTCAAATGCTTTGATTTCTAAGAGGTCAAGGTTACAGTCATGCTTTGAAAGAAATACATTTGCTGGATCAAATAAACCCCAGTCTGATTTTTAATGAAGAAATATGAACCGTTCATATCGAAGGGTTCTATATAAATATTGAGTGATTAGGCCAATCCCACCCCTTTTATTAAAATGTTAAGATTCACGGAAGTTTCTCTAAATCTTTTATTGTCAGGTACTTTGTATTTTTCTGAGAACTCTTCTTCTAAGTGGAATGTTTTTATTCAAGGAGATGAGTGCGACTTTGTTAATGTTCCTCTCCATTGTGTAAAACTTTCGGGACCCGTAATAAATGGAACAGTTTCTGGTTTACTCGTAGTCGGAATTTACTTATTACTAGGCAGTCTTGTTTGGAAAAGATAGTCGATATAATTGAAAAGAAGGCCCATATTTATTTCAAGTTTGTGCAGTTACCATAGCTATGAAACAGAAACCTATTCAAAATGATATTGCTACGGACAGTATTCCTTAAGCTTACAAATGTAATGGCCAGGCTTATGATGAGGTCACTTTCACTCCCTGTTTGGATCAATCAGAAGGTATTTATCAGAGTGAACCTCTTTTAACAACTCATTCTCTTTAGTTTAATTTTGATAACAACAATCACTTTTCATAAAGGAAAACGATCAAAAGATATCTTTTATTTCAAAGGGTCATTACTGAAACTGAAACCGCTGAAGTACCTATCTGTTTTATCATTCAAAATGCATTTGTGTTGAGAATATAGAGAGACCTCCCAAAGTACCTGCTGGTAACGGAATTGTATAAACCCTTTTCCTCTTTATTTTCTAATTTCGTGTACTAGAGTTTCATATGTGGCGTACAAAGATACCCGTGCATGATTAATGTATATTGTGTCGTATTTCAAAATAGTGAGTTCTGTTCATCATATGCCGTATGTGCGAAGTAAAGTGGTTTTGATGTGACGAACGGAAGCCTTCTATGCACAGACATTACCTGTGTATAAATACTTTACCGCATGTAAACCTCTTTACATTACAGAACGTTTTGTCAGTTGACGATCTACTATAACACAATTGTACTAGCAGCCGTGAGTAACAGGCTAGAGAAAGGAATCAAATGTAAAAGGAGAGGGAAAAAGACAGGGGAAAAGAATTATTAGAAACGAAGACTGAATGGTAAACCTAGAGCTAGACATGGAAGCAAAGAGTGAGTTGATAGAATTAGAAAAGAAGGCCAAAAGGGTAGCCGAAGAAAGAAATGTATTTTGAAAAGGAAAAAATATAATTGGAGAAGGCAAGGATAGAATTAGAAAAAACAGGCCGAAAAGGAAAGGATAGAATGGGGAAGGGAAGCAGAACGGAAAAGATAGAACTGGCAATAGAAGTAAAAGTTAGAAAGTTAGAAAGGGAAAAACAGACGAGATTAGAAGCTTTGCAGAAACAATATAGAATTAGGTAGAGGGAGTATCAAAGATTCTGAGCTATTGCAATCTAAAATGGAGAGGGAACCTGATTTTAAATTTAGAGGTTCAAATTTGTCTCTATTTGAAGACAACAAAGATAACATGGATATTTATCTAAACAGGTTTAAAAAGTATGCCACTGTACAAAAATGGAAACAGGTTTAAAAAGTATGCCACTGTACAAAAATGGAAACAGGTTTAAAAAGTATGCCACTGTACAAAAATGGAAATAGGAAGATTGGTCGTTTCATCATAGTGCATTATTAAAGGGTAAAGTATTAGACGTTTATTTATATTTATCCGCGGCCGATTCACTGAATTATCTCGCAGTGAAAGATGCAATTCTGAACAAATTCGATCTAACTGAGGAAGGTTTTCGCAATACGTTAAGTATGGCAAACCCGAGAGAGGCGAAACATTCGCCCAGTTCGCCAGTAGGACGTGCAATTACTCGCAACGATGGATAGAATGTGGTAAATCCGTCAATACATTTGAGACTCTTGTCGATTTCTTGCTTCGGGACCAGTTGTGGACAACTTGTGACAAAGAGTTATATTGGTTTTTGAGGTAAAGGTCTTTCACAAATATAAGAGACATGGCCAAACTGGGAGATTTATTCGCTAAAGCTCGGGGAGGTTTGCAGAATGTTATCTCGCGAGACAGCAAAGGTCGAAATCATGTCAAGGACCAAACCCTCACGGAACCTGAGAAACCTGGTAGGGATAAACAGGTAAGGCATAAGGTTAAGCAATGTTTCACTTGTTTGGATTGGTTTCGTATCTCCCCAATTGTCCTCAGCAGAAGATATCAGTCAAAAAAGTCGCGGTGACCACTGAAGGCAGACGGTTGGTAGATCAAAATCTCGATCTTTCACAGCAGGCAAAGAAGAATGCAATCCAATCGATCGATCCGTCTATTTCCCCGAGGCAAAGGTACTGACGGCAAATGGTACCGTCAATGAACAATAAGTGACTGTTTTACGAGACACATGGTGCATTACTGTAGTCGTAAAACGGAGCTTAGTCCGCGACGAGTAATTGCTTGTGTTTAAATCGCCATGTATGCTACAAGACCAAACGACCAACCACGCTCCTGTCGCAAGGATAGTTATCAAAACACCTTTCTTGACCGGAACCGGGGAAGCTCTGTACATAGCCAACCCGATCTACGAACTTACAATTGGCCATGTGTAGGGATCTAGACACCCAACCATGTCTGACTTCAGATTCCCAATCATCCAAGCAGTGCGAACATACCTTTACGTAAATTAAAAGTACCGGAAGCCATTACTGATATCTCTCGCGAGGAATTTCAGAATGGATCAAAAACGTGACGCGTCTATACGTACAACCGCAGATAAAGAATTATCGGGTATCGTAAGGAAGTGTAGGGACGGATTTCCTCTAAATTCCTGTCGCATGCACTAAATGTCGCGTACTAGTACAGTATGTCGGGTCATTAACGTATGAAATAAACAACTGATAGGGTAGAAAAGATTGTTATTGGCCTGGTGTCAGTGGCTACATAGCGCGGTTTTGTCGCTCGTGCGATGTTCACGAGAAGACTATCTCTAAGGGCAGGGTAAATATACTACCGTTAGGTCAGATGCCGTTGATAGATATTCCGTTTAAAAGAGTGGCCGTTCACATTGTAGTACCTATATTTTCCACATATGGACCTAAGAAAAACCAATACATTTGACATTGGTAGATTACCAGATACCCTGAAGCCATAGCATTGTCATCAATTGAAACCGAACGTGTAGACGAAGCGCACGTAGACATGTTCGGCAGGGCCGGAGTGCCCGAAAAGGTTCTTACGGATTGTGGAGCGCAATTCACATCAGAACTCGTGGAAGAAATTGGTAGGTTCTTGTCCCTTAAACAGTTGCTCACAACACCCTACCACCGTATGTGCCATGGGTTGGTAGAGAAATTCAACGGGACGTTGCAGAAAATGCTGCGACGGATGTGTGCGAAAAAGCCTAAGGATTGGGATAGGTACCTAAACGCAGTTCTGTTCGCCTATTGTGAGGTTCCTCACGAAAGCTTAGGCTTTTTGCCGTTTGAGTTTTTGTACAGCAGGACAATTCGTTGTCCTATGCGTATTCGGCGCAAACTGTGGTCAGACAAAGTCGCGAACGTAGAAGTCAAGACCACTTACCAATACGTGGTTATTTTTATCGAACGGTTAGAGAATACGTGACGAACTCGCGAAATCTAGTCGGAAATACGCAAAGTATTACAACCGAGGAACGCGGTGTAAAAGGTTTGATGTAGGCAATTAGGTGTTGGTGCGTCTCCCAATGACAACGCAAGCTCCTAGTCCAATGGAAAAGTTCATACGAAGTAAAACAGGTGAAAGGCGAGATGGACTATATCGTCGACGTCGAAAGTAAGACCAATATATTTCACGATAATATGCTGATACTAAAAGTAGAAAGACATAGTTAAACAATAGATTAAGGTGTCTTGAATGTAGTATGCGTAGCGGTGACAGAGGATATGTCGTGTGACAAATCGGAATTCGTCTCCAGTACTGAAATGCCCCATTGAGTACCCCATTGACGGAGGGAAATAGTGTATAGACCAGATCAAGACATGCACGGATTTATTCGAGGGTCAGCGTACGCAGATCTTGGAGACTTTGTCTCAATACCCATACGTGTTTACGGACAAACCAATGCCCTACTAGATTGATTCAACACGAAATCAAGTTGAACACATCGGAGCCGATCAGGATTAAAAGATATCCAATCCCCTTTAATGCGCGGGAGACAATCAACGACGAAGTGGAGAAAATGTTAGACCAGGATGTGATCGAACCTTCCAGTTCCCCGTACCCCTCACCCGTTGTGTTGGTCAGAACGAAAGACAGGACGAACCGTTTTTGCTTTGACTTTCAGCAATTAAACAAAATCACCGTTATTAACGCAGAACCGATACCAAACATGGAAATTATAAATTCAAAAACGGCAGGTCATAAATACATTTCCAAAATAGACCTTGCCAATGAATACTAGCAGCTACCAATCGCTGATATTGCCCACGAGATAACGGCATTCTCGACCCCTAAAGGTTTTTATCAATTCAAACTGTTAAACGGTATGGAAAACGTTGACAGTTTCGTGGATGATATTTTTGTTTATACACATTCATGGGATGAACATGTTATGATATTAATGAATATGTTCGATAGACTTCACACAGCAAATCTTACTGCTAGGACCACTAAGTCTAGCGTATGGTATTTTAGCCTAGAGTGTTTGGGACACTTTATAAGTTGTTTCGGCCAGTTAAAACCTCACCCAGATCAGAGATGCACCTATTCCAGAAACTAAAAAAACAGGTGAGATCTTTCCTCGGTTTGATTGATCTTTACAGGAAATTTGTCCCCAATTTTGCGGCTTTTGCCAGCCCATTAACCGACTTGACTAGGGAAGAGCAACCAAATAAAGTTTTTTTTTTTTTTTTGGGGGGGGGGGGCATGGAAAAGCATTTAACACCATACAAAAGAAATTGGTAAGTGCATCAATCTTAACATTGCCAGAATTAAACAAACCTTTTGTGCTGAGGACTGATGCATCTGTGATGGGTCTTGGGGCTGTTTTGCTACACGAGCAAGTAGGGATGAAATTGTCCAATGTCCATGCACGTAGGACATTGCTCTCTATGGAGCAAAACTACTCCGTGATTGAGAAAGAGTACCTAGCCTTATTATGGGGGACAGGAAAATTCCATATGTACCTTTTAGGGAGGGAATATACCTTAGCTCTTCTTGCATTTGAACAAGGCAAAAGTTGCCAACGCAAGATTGATGCGTAAGGCGTTGTCTTTGCAAACGTATAGTTTCCGAATCGAATCGATTCAACGATCAGAAAATGTGGGTGTTGATTTTTAAAGTAGGGTGTATTTATGAGATAATTTTCTTTCTGTATTCCAAAACTTAATGTTGCAACAATGATTTATGTTTACATTCCGTGATTTTTACAAAAATGTTGCCACTTCTTTGTAAGGGGAGAGGTATTGTCACGGAATTTAGCAACCCTTTTTTTATTTATTAAATTCGTATACTCGAGTTTCATTTGTGGCGTACAACGATACCCAAGGGTGATTAATGTATATTGTTTCGTATTTCAAAATAATGAGTTCTGTTCATCCTATACCTCACGTGAAGTACTTTTGATGTGACGAACCGAATACCTTCGATGCACAGACAATACCTGTCGGTAAATACCTTACCACATATGAAGCTCTTTCTATTACGAAAAGTCTAATCAGTCGGAGATCTAATGTAAGGAATCGCACATCTTCACCTATAGAGGTAGGTACTTTTTAAACAATGTCTCGTATATACGATAACACTATTGTACTACCACGTCAATTCCTGCATTTTTTGTAGCTTTGGTTTACACAGTATAATGCACACGTTTGTATTTTTGTTTACAACTTGGCAAAGGATTTTGTATAAGTAATATAAGGCTACACTTTTTTTTTTTTAGAAATCTTTAGTACAGTAAGATTCTTATCTAGAAAGTTTAGGTTTATATCGGAACTTGTTTTGTAATTATTATGCCGGTAATGTAATCTTTGAAACTTACCATGTATAACGTTACGTTTTTCTGACAACGTCATATAAATAGTACACGTTATTGGATATGTTTCAAGCTACCGGTACCAAAAAGGCCCACGACCAAAACGGACCAGTGATTAAAAGGCCCGGTCCAAAAAGGCGCGATCCAAAAAGGCCCATTTAGATATTAATTAATTACTACAGTACTAGTCTAATAAAAGTAACTAACACGTAAATACCAAATCCTTGCTTGACTGGTGAATGTCAATAAATAATGTGCAGTAGAGAATTATGGTGCAGTGTGTCACAATCGTTTGTCAAGTGATCATGCCAATAATTGCAACGCTACAACATGTTCCATGTAAAATGAAAAAAGAAGACAAATAATATTTGTGTTATAAAACATGGTATTAAAGCAAATCAATAATATCTTTGTTATAACATATCAAGACTGAATACGAGTTCGTGTCGCTCACGTGTGGATTCACATGCCAACTTTTGTCATGATAATGCCTTAATTAAGTAATGACGATTTCAATTATGATGGATTAATATTTTTATTTGCGAAGACTATTGACTCATCCTGTTTCACATGCATTCAATATCATTAATGCATGTGTATGTGTATTTTATTTGTGTTGATTATTATGTATGCTTTCATTATATATGTGTTATATTCTGTGTTTTGTAAGCAAAGTCTTTGCGTTTTGGTTGCAATATAACTCAAGTCACAATTGGAAAATAATAAATAGGTTTTTTTATTTTAAAAAATTAACATACATTTGTGTGATGGGTAATAAAGAGAAGAAGAAGAAAACATAAGTGTAATTAGTATAAGCAAAAGAAAGACAAACGCTAATGCCATTTCAGATTTATAAATTTGTTAATAAGGACAATCATTATTGCTAATACTTTAATATTAAAAACTAATTTCAAATACTACCAAAATATTGCTCATAACCTCTGTCAAATTAATTTAACAGTAATATATATTCAATAATTATACAATAATAGAAACAAATATTCATCAAACAATAAAATCATGCATACATAGATACCCACTTTTCAATCAAATAACTTAACAAGATTGCACAACTGTAGCTGCCGACGTTAATATTATATTACGATATAGGATACAATCCTAGGATAACATTTTTATTTAAACTTGTAGAATTTTTTATTCTTTAGTTTTATTGCAACCAGTATACACTTTTACTTTTTAAAAAGTTCTCTAGAACTTTTGAAAGTGTGGGTTGTTAGATTTGTGTACTCGTGCCTCTAGCAATGCAAATCGCAAGTACCATGCAACATTTAATCAACGACTTAGTTTGATCGTGTCTTTTCGCATAACAAATACATGACAATTCCTGATAAAATAAGTAAGTTTCATACTGATTTCATGCTTGTATCATTCGATCTAACAAGTTTAAGAGGTTTTTTTAGGCAACGCTTTGTCACTACCATTTTGGAACCCGATAGATTTAGCTCACGATCAGTTTAGTTTAGTGTTGGAACCCTATAATGTTGCTTGCTACAGTATTTATACTTAAACTCTGAGACCATACAACTCACTGACAGAGCTCAAAAACTTTGAGGTTTTGATCTCGTGCTGCATATATTGGTCCCAAAGTGTATTTAAAGATTTTCCAAATCTGCAGCATCGTCTCTCTCGTCCTAGGTCGTTACACTGGACGGCTAAGCGCAACAGATCGGCCTCCCTCTGCAGTAGTGGCACTAATTTGGTAGAAGCCTAGCCCCTTGAATTTAGACGATGGTGCCAGCCTGAAAATGTATAACAGATAAGGAAAATTTGATTTGCAAACGTAATAACTGTACATACCAACATATATAAATATTAAAATTATACTGAGAATTATGTCATGCATTTAAATAGACTAATGCTTTTATACTGCTATGCTTTATTTTTGCTGCGTTTACCTTCAACGTCGTTGTTCGTTCGTACTTTCTGGTGGTATACTGACCAGGCCTCAGCTGGAAACACTGGGTTATCCAACCACTGTCTGCGGAGGTATTCGATAAGGGTCTGTGTAGCATGTGTTGTATCCTTCATTTTCAACATCTGCACGGCTTGACGTATGTGAGCGCTTGGCAGGAACTGAAGAGCCAGCACTTGACGAATGAAGGAGTGAAGGCCCTCTCGTCGCATATACGTTTCTGCCAATCTAACAGACTGAACTTGTCGCCATACGGCCTGGGACCAGTGGAAGGCGTTGAGTTCGACGCCGGGAAAGGCCTCTCTGATGGCGACCCATGCAGCTGCAAATATGCAAATAAAAATCCCTTCATGATATTGTTTGTGTATGAAGCCATTGTATGTGAATGTAATACGGTGTCATAATGATATTACGTGATGCCATTAGTTTCTTGCAGACATGCACTGTTAGCGTTGTTGAGTAGTAATGTTCGATTTTCAATTTACATTAATGTTATTAATAGACAGCTTACCTTTTTCGAAGTCCAGTACGAATCCTTCTAACGATACATGTCCCAACCTCGACTGCAGAGAAAGAAACACCTGTAATCAAAGAATTGAAATGAGATTAGTGTTCGTATTGCGCTAATCATAATCAATTCTACAGCAGTTACATAACGTCATTTACCTTACAATCAACAATGACTCATCATTTAATTATTGGAAAGAAATACAAATGCCGAATAAACTGTGTTGAACATTCAAAAAATATTTTTCCTTCAAATTCGAGATTTCACGACGTAGTCTCATCACAGAGAATATTTATTTTCTTAGTTTTTTTCTATCTAGCATATATCTATTCAGTAAACATGCTGGACATGTCACTGAATTTTGTAAGGTAGAGAGAAAGAAAGCTTTAATATATATATATATATATATATATATATATATATATATATATATATATATATATATATATATATATATATATATATATATATGCCATAAACACGATTTTATTGTTATTTACTTTATTATAAATGTTCTGAAAAGTCCTCGCGTTGCCTTATGAAGTTTAAACATTTACACTCAACTCCAAAAAAGGCGGGTCTACTGGATCGTCTGTGTCTTGATCTATAACATTTATGTTCACTGGAACCTGTTGTAAACGATTAAGGTATATTTGTTAAATGTAAAATTTGCCGCTATAAATGTTCATCAGAAACAAGATAGTGTTACGACTTGTTAGCAGCATTTCTCGATAAGTGCCGTCAGTTGGCTATTGGACAATTCGGACCAAAGACAATTCGGCCCAAGACAATTCGGCCCAACTTGGACCGAAAATAAGACAATGCGGCCCAACTTTAAAGACAATTCGGCCCAACTCGAAAGACAATTCGGCCCAACCAAAGACAATTCGGCCCAGTTTTAAAATACAACTGACAAGTATTTATTTGTAATATATATTTTGACAATTCTTATATAATATGTTTTATAATAAAATTTGGAACATTTTAAAAACAAGATAAATGTTTTCCGTCAATCAAAACATATAACGTATCTATCAGAGACATAAGACAAGAGACTGTTCATTAAATATGTAATCGTTTTCACTCAGTTTTCCCTTTTGATCATGAAAATATGGCATGAGATTATTACATATGTTTGCTTAACCATATTAAACACGTACATGCTTCATTGTAGTGACAGCGGAACATCATTATTCACATGATCGTTTCTGATATAATCATTATGACTTATTTTATATTTTATAAGAAGATGAAATGAATCACATTTTTATACTTAATTAAGTTCTTTCACGAAACTTAAAATGAAAAATAACGTATTGTTAAAAATGTTTTGTAACGTAGAATGGTAATGTATGTGTCGTAGTGTAAAACACGGATATATTTCAAACAACTTAAATTTACACTTTTGTGTGCAATTAAAATGGCCTGAACATGTATTCAGTCTCACATATAGAAAACAATATTTTTAGTCGATGAAAACGAGGAGTCCGCTCACGTGTACTGTTTAGGTGGCGTGTGTATTGCACATCAGACATTTTGAATATTCAACCCATAAATAATCTAATATAGAATACGGCGTCATTTTAGAGAACGTGACGCTTTAATGCCTTTGTTTCAGATCTGAACTGCATTGCATACAAGGAGTTTTCGTCTGACAAGATTCCGTCTTCTTGTGTGTGTGTGTGTGTGAGAGAGAGAGAGAGAGAGAGAGAGAGAGAGAGAGAGAGAGAGAGAGAGAGAGAGAGAGAGAGAGAGAGAACCTCGTACCAGTTAAGTTTGTTTTATTCATAGTTCCTCCTTTGCGCCATACAAATTAGAAATGAATAAACTGATTAATAATCTTAATTATGGTACTCATTGTCTTTGTTCCCTTGTAAGCTGCTACATCTGAATGCGTCTCTCTCTCTCTCTCTCTCTCTCTCTCTCTCTCTCTCTCTCTCTCTCTCTCTCTCTCTCTCTCTCTCTCTCATGAAAAAGAAAATAATTGCCTGCAAGTGATAAAGTGAAACAAAGCAAAATACATCAGCCCGTATACATTAGACTCACCAGCTTGAAGGAATATATATATATATATATATATATATATATATTATATATATATATATATATATATATATATATATATATATATATCTACACACACACGCACGCACAAACACATACATACATACATACATACATACATACATACATACATACATACATACATACATACATACATACATACATACATACATTTGAAAACTTTCGCGCTAATATTTTGAATCGGAAACTATTATAACTAGAATGGTATTAATTTGACAACTTAAAATGTTTGTGGTGTTTTGAACATTCACTATCAAATTAAATAAAATTTAAAATACAAGAAATTTTGGTAAAGATTTCATCTTTCATTGAGCACATTTATCTGTCTTTTTCGTAACATAAACAGCAAAACGGAATAATGTTCTGAATTAAATTTGTCAAATTATCGAAAAAAAAATTAATTATGCAGTTTTCAACCATTTTATCTGTATAAATTTATTTGTAACAAATACGTTCAAATACGAGAATATCTCATGTTTTGCTTGAGAATTAAGTTTTTGAGACCAAGCGTACAGTTCTACTATACTCCTTTCTTTCTTCGGTTTTTCCTAACCATTATAACTTCGGAAAACATTTATCTTGTTCACAAAATGTTCCAAATATTATTATAAAACATATTATATAAGAATTGTCAAAATATGTTACAAACAAATACTTATCAGTTGTAGTTTAAAATTGGGCCGAATTGTCTTTGGTTGGGCCGAATTGTTTTTCGAGTTGGGCCGAATTGTCTTTAAAGTTGGTCCGAATTGTCTTATTTTCGGTCCAAGTTGGGCCGAATTGTCTTGGTCCGAATTGTCTTTGGTCCGAATTGTCTATAAGCCCCGTCAGTTTTATGACACGATTTTTTTTGTTATTTACCTTATTGTAAATGTTCTGAAAAATTCTCTTGTCGCCTTATGAAGTTTAAACACTTAACTCATCTCCAAGAAAGGGGGGTCTACTGGATCGTCTGTGTTTTGATCCGTAACACCTATGGTCACTGGAACCTGTTGTAAACGATTAAAGTATATTTGTTAAATGTAGAATTTGCCGCGATAAACCCTCGCCATGAACAAAATTGTGTTACTAATTGTCAGCATCATTTCTGGATAACCACCGTGAATTTCATGAGAAAAAGAATCGGTATTTTAATTGTTTATATATGCAACATAATTGGGTTCGTCGGCTAGTCTTTTTGTTCATCCATCACCGACATGGTCATACGGGTAAAAGTGATTTTTTAAAAATATATTTTAGTTGCTTTATATCATACCTGATTTCAATTCTCTGCATGGCCTGCATGTAAAACCGATTTCCCTTGTAATTATTTACAGCCTCCCTGTATGCCAGCAAGGATATTCCTAGAATAAATAATTTATTATATAATCTTCTTCGATAAATGTTTGCGATTCGTACTCTGTATGATGTACAATTACAATATGCAAAGGACAAAACAGTCATATGAGATTAATTGAACACATGAAGCTAGATATCGCCATCATTAGAAGAGAACTGACTTCATTGAATTAAATAAAGTGAAGCTTCTTAACTAAAGAACTGTTTCTTATTTAGTGTGCCTTGTGTTGTAAAAGTCATCAATATGCAAAAGTCGTATTGATAAATATTAGCAATGGCATGCACCGCCATCTTTGTTTCCTTGCAGTTTTTTACTTCAAGAATTGGTCTATTACGTAAGAATAAATGTGTTTATTCGTGCTCCATTATTTCCAATTGAAGATTTGCCTCATAAAAGTGAATGTGAAGATTTTGACACGTGTATGTTTGTATATATATACATATATATATATATATATATATATATATATATATATATATATATATATATATATATATATATATATATATATATATATATATATATATATATATATATATATATATATATATATGCACATATATATTTACATACATATATATACACACACATATATATATATATAACTCGTCCCGGGAGAACTCGCCCTAACGTATCTGGAGAAGTCGCCCCAGATTGGTTGGAGAAGTCGCCCCACATTGTCTGGAGAAGTCGCCCCAAAACCCAGATAACCTTTTTATGGCAAAATTAAAACATCTTTTACGTGATTCATTTTTAGATTTTTATTTATACGCGATCATAAAAGAGATATTAACTGGTAATCATAAAAGCAATATCATAGTAATATTTCTAAGACGAAATTCAGTCTTTATATAATCTAATGAATGACGACAGTGTAGTGATTACAAATGATGATTAGTCAAACACTATTATTATTATTAATCAAGAAGATTATTTTAAATAAGTTGAACGTCAATTAAATGATGAAAACTACTACAAACATATTGGCGAAGATACGTCAATAGAAATTAAACAAAAAAAATTCAAAATACTTTAATGAGATAGCTAAAAAAAATAATTCCGTATACGAGGAATTTGATACTTTCCCTCTTAACATGCGTACACCTCAATTCTAAATATTACCCAAAACTTTTAATGAAATCATATATTGAAGATACAACAACTTTTCATTAAAAAGTTTAAGTCTATTTCACAGCTATCTGTTAATTTCAATCCTGGTATTATTAGATGTAACATCACTATATACCAACTTTCCGCATGCAGTTGGTATTGAAGCGTGTACAAATTTTTTTTTATTACAATGCTAATAATAGCCCACTATCTTGTGAAGATATTTGTATAATATTAAAACTTATCTTGGAAAATAATTTTTTTCAATTTAATAATACGAAATACATACACATAATGGGTACGGCAATGTGTGTTAACATGGCTCCTTCATACGCTTTCCTTTCATGGGTAAATTTGAAAAGGACTTTCTTCAAAACGAAAAGTTTAATCCATCTCTTTGGTTCAGATTTTTCGATGACATTCATATCTGGAAGCAGTCAACCGTGGAACTGTAAAATTGTATTGATCGCCTAAATCATTTTCACCCGACAATTCAATTTACTTATACTACATCTAGTACGCATGTTTCATTATCAGATGTAAATGTGATATACAATATTGATAACACTATCTCTGCAAATATTCATATCAAGGAAACTAATTTCCACCAATATGTGGAATAATCTTCATGTCATCCCATGTCATTTAAAAACGGTATACCACAGAGCCAGTCGAAAAGATACCGACGTATTATTTCAGATGATTGTCAATTACAAAATTCGTTGAATAAATTCCAAACATATTTACAAAACAGAAATTATCCTACACATACAATTGATTCTGCGCTGAACAAAGCCCGTACTATTACTCAACATTGAGCTTTAAACAAAGCAGTATGTACAATAGAGAGAGAGACAGATGTAATTCCTTTCACAATACAATCGAATCCTTCATTATCTAATCTATGTCGTACAATTAATACATTTTAATCTCCTAAATTTATCAAATAAATTTATCAATTTACCAGCGTAAAAACACTTTACAAAAAAAATCAATTATCGCTTAAAGAAGACCCAAGAATTTGCCAGATTTTCTTTTATTAGTACTAAACAGACAGAAAAGAAAAAGAAAAAAAGAACATTTTTGTCATCTAAATGTAACATACACCGGTGCTCTTGATGTGTAAATATAAGAGAAACTACTATGAATAATCATCGCTTTCATATATAAAATTATAGAGATCCGCAGTTTTCATCAAATATTTCAACACAGTTTAACACCAATAATAACTCTCTAAGCGAATTGTCTTTCATGCCGAAATTGTATAACCAGTGAATATCACAACATATGGCACTTAAAAAAATGGTATGCATCAACACTAACCATTTATTTTGGTTTTTATAATAAAACGTACAAGTAAATTTTGGTTAGCAAATCTCAAGAATTTGCACGATTTTTTATAAATAATACATAAATAGACAGAAAAGAATAACAAAATCGTTTTCGTTATCTAAATGTAACATACATTGATGCGATGTGCAAACATAACAGACACTAGTATTATGAACAATCATCACTTTCATAAATAAAATTATAGAGATCCTCAGTTTTCATCTAACAAAATACGTTGTCCGTTTCTTTTAAAACATTTCTTTCCTGAAGAAGCACAAATTAAATGCGAAATTATTCAACCGTTCATTGTTAACAGTTGATTTATTATTTAACTATTTTCAATAGAATTTAATCGTGGCCTCTAATTTTAGTAATATATAAATTATATCGGCGAGTTTTCTTTTCAATAGAAACAAACCAGAGTTAGAAATACTGAAATGGTTTGACTAAAATACAGACATAATACAATGGTATTATATTGCTCACGGAGGAAAGATCACAATTACCGGGTACAAAATACTATATCAAAAAGGTGCATATTTCCACAAGAATTAGCACAATGTCATTGTCTTTCATTCGACGCGGAGAAAAGAATTGCGAATTGTATAGATTTAATAAGTTACTAAGTTGAAGAAAAATAACAATAAATAAAGCCTTGACAACCATGTGGCGAAATCTCAGAAATATTATATATTATCCTTGGGGCGACTTCTCCAGGCAAAGTGGGGCGACTTCTCTTACCACTATGGGGCGACTTGCTTCACGGTCGTTCCGTACCCAAGTCGTTCCGTACCCAAGTCGATTCGTACCCAAATGAGTCGTTTCGTACTCAAAGCATTAGTCGTTTCGTACCCAAAGCATTAGTCGTTTCGTACCCACGGTGCTGTTCGTTTCGTACCCAATGCTATCATCGTTTAAATATCATTAAAAGAAATGTCATACATATTTGTAATGTTGTTTTTTTCCTTTGTTATAGATATACACATTAATAATAATAATAATAATAATAATAATAATAATAATAATAATAATAATAATAATAATAATAATAATTTATAATTTGGACTATGCTACTAAATATTACTATCTTACTTAAAGAATACTTTTCCTCAACTTTGAATCAAACATGATGTTGTAAGCAGACTCGTCGTTTACAATAAAATTTACCATAAATATAAATGATTACGAATTCTTTCAAACAATTAATCATTCCATTACAATGTATTATAAAATAGTAGAATTCAGTAAAAACATGTTGCAAACATATGAACTTTATTTTTACGATCTCATACATTAAAATGCATATTCTTCTTTAAATATGTTTATGAATAGAGACGGTACTTGTGGAGGCTGATGGATATTCATACACTATCAAGGTAATTAGTAGTAATATTGGTAATTGCCATAATATCATCATCGTTATTGGTCATATTTGTAGAAGTGTTGGCGGTGGTATCATTGATATTCGCACATTTATGTTTTAAAATCTTTTCTTTTAGCGTAAAAGGGCAGACGTAACATACTGGTGGTGTTCTGTCCGCTCTAAAAAGATGCGATGCCCAGCCACCATAATACAACGTGGTGATTGTTACGAGAGAGGACTACACCAGCATATACACAGCATCGATCCAGGGATCGTCGCCAAGGTTAAGGTGTCATCGGAGGTTAGTTGCATGTTGACTACGTCTTGGTAATTTCAAAATACACATCGCTCATTACCCTGCACCTGTCAATATTCATTGTTTCTATTAACAACATCAACGTACGTGTAAGTAGTATTTGAAATACACATCATTAACTATAACGTTCTACTATATATACGGTCGCTGTTTTAATATTTATATATTCATTTATTTTTTTGTAACGCTCACATATTCTATAATATATTCCATAGGTGAAGAGTGTAGCGAAGCAGCATAAATATGCATCAGCTGCTACGATCGTGGATAGAGTTTTAAATGAATTAGTGCCAAAGGATGGTCACTTTCTTCCCGAACCAGCGCTCTTGGTTAGAGCTGCCAATAGGACTCGCCAGAAAATGCGACCAAAAGAGCCGCGCGACTTAGAATTTGTTGTAAGTAGCACTAATAATTTTGTATTAATATTGCGTTGGTTGTTTTGCACCAGGCCCTTCAATATGTATTATTTCCTTATTTAACATCTTTCAGTTGGACGAGTCACAGTTTCCCGACAAATTTCTTCGGAAAGACATTCATGTTGGCAGTAAACGTCACATTTTATTGGCCACTGACAAACCATTGGAAGTTTTGGCGAGAGCAAAAATCTGGTACGTTGACGCCACTTTTAAAATAATCAGGGACCCGTTTATGCAGTTGTTTTCTATACATGCCTTTGTTAAGAATGACGAAAATGAAACAAAACAGCTGCCACTGGCGTTCGCTTTGATGTCAGGACGAAGAAAAAAGGATTACAAGAAGGTAAATATTCATTTGTTTTTCATTGTATATGGATTTATTTAAAAACAGATTTGAGGTTAACTAAATTTTAACGTTTCTTACAATTTGATTTTAAATTGGTTACAAAAGCATTCATGCAAATAATATTATCGATTGTATACGATGATAATATAGTTATCGTATTTTATCACAGTTTATTGGTAGTAGTAGTAGTAGTAGTAGTAGTAGTAGTAGTAGTAGTAGTAGTACAAATAATAAGAATATTTTTATTATTTTTAGTAGTAGTAGGAGTAATAGTATCAGCAGTTAGTAGTATTTGTAGCAGCAGTATTTAATGTTGTAATATTGCATATTACAGTAATTTATCTCTGTCTTTTTCATTGCTTGTAATTAGGTTTTCAAAGTGTTGAAGCGACTTCTTCCGTCTCCTCCCACTGTCAACGGTATTGTTGCAGACTTTGAAGCAGGTTCGTACAGTAGTAGTAGTAAGAGAGGCTTTAGTTGTTGCTACTCACGTAATATTAATATAAAGAATTTTGTTATTCTTCTCCAATTATTAGCCAACTAAATACTTTTTCTTATTTTCACCGATAAACTGTTTTCAATATTCTGGCTAGCTGTTAGCTTTCGCGCACACGCACAAACTTCTTCATCACATTAAATATTTAATTATTTAGGTATCTGGCTAGCTTTCCGGCGTGTTTATCCAGGAGTGCCTATCCACGGCTGTGCATTTCACCTGGGGCAAGCTATGTGGCGAAAACTTCAGGAATTGGGGTTGAGAACAGCCTACATTCAAGAAAAAAGTGTTCATCAGTTTTGCAGGAAGGTAATGCATAATATCGACATTCGAATGAATTGGCTAATGCGTGTTATAAATGACATTTGTCATTATGATGTGTTATCTTATAAACAAATTGCTTTCATTTTGTGTCTCTTTTTCAGGTGATGGCGTTACCATTTTTGCCCGCAGAACATATTGCCCCTGCCTTTGCCCGTCTAAAAACTCAGTCCAAGATGATTCCAGTATTATGTAGTTGGGTTGACTATGTATAATCAACCTGGATTATAAACAGCACATTCCCGATCGACTCGTGGTCTGCGTTTCGGAAATCGGTACGTACCAACAACGATGTAGAGGGTTGGCATCAAAGAATCAATGGTAAAGCCGGCAAAGCTAATCTTGCCTTCTATGTGCTAGTTGGTCTTTTGTACGACGAATCCAATTCAATTGAAACACAGATTCAACTGGTATCTGAAAAAAAGCTAAAAAGATACCAGAAAAAAAATATCGACAAATGCAGGCGAAAATATTCTCGGTGTGGGAAGAATATCAGAACAGCGTCATATCCTCTTCAAAATTACTGAGACGTTGCAGCAGTATATACGGCCCGACAACTGAATGACAAGGCAGTGTCACTGCAGTATGATACCATGCATATTGTAATTGTATTTTTTTTTGGAATGCATGTAATAAAACTCTAGAATGTACATTTGTGAATAATGTTGTTAGTCTCACTGTATGAAAAGTTGCCTGTACAAAAATATTTAAGTTTTACTTAAATACATGTAAAGATGTACAATGTATCAGTATCACCTTTACAATATCTTTACATAACAAAAAGATGAAAGTTCATCTTTAGTCTCTGTAAAGACTATAAAAGCAGTTGAGTTGTCTTTACAAAAATTAAAGATATATTTTCAAGCAGTGTCTTTTGTTCTTAATGAAACCTTTCAAGCTAATAATTTGACTTACTGAGACATCTCCTTCAGTCATTCTTTGGATGGTAATGTTTACTCTTCTAATCTGGGAATAAAATATGCTGTATTGAATAAGTTTCACTACTGGCTCAAACAAAGCATGTATACATATCTTAGATTATTTATAAAATTTAAAACAACAAAGTAAATATGTAAAATGCAGTGACAAATTAAATCTCTCTCTCTCTCTCTCTCTCTCTCTCTCTCTCTCTCTCTCTCTCATTTATGTGGAAGATAACAAAAATGAGCAAAAATGTCCACATGTATGCCAATGCGATCGATTGTCCCCCACCCCACCCCCGGCATGGTTACCCGTATAATATGCCATGTTAAACACTTTAAAGCAACACAAATAAAAAATAGGACAAAAGAAACTTACACAAACAACACTACTGCATCTGCATCCAGCCCCATTTAATAATCTTTCTTCTAGCGTAAAATGACAGGCGTAACAATCTGGTGGTACTCAGTCCGCTCTAAAAAGAGGCGATGCCAAGTCACCATATTACTGATTCAAACAAAGCATTCTTATATATCTTAGATAATTAAATCTGTTTCAAAACAACAAAGTAAATATATGCAAAAAGTAGAGCCAAATGAAAGCTCTCATATAACATTAATAGTCTCTCTCTCTCTCTCTCTCTCACTCTCTCTCTCTCTCTCTCTCTCTCTCTCTCTCTCTCTCTCTCTCTCTCAGTTATGTGGAGGATAACAAAAGTGACTAAATATATACACAAGTATGAAAGTGCGATCGGCTGTCCCCCCCCCCTATAATATACAACGTTCAACACTTTTAAAAGCAGCTAAAAAAAATTAATTTAACACCAGTATTAGGTCTTGGAGAAGAAAAACTGACACAAACAACACTAATGTATCGGCGTTTTCTCTTACTGTCAAAGTGAATATTTTTTAAAAATTTAAATTAAGTTATTTTTTTGGTGTAAATTAATTGGGTACGAAACGACCAGCACCTTGGGTACGAAACGACCAGCACCTTGGGTACGAAACGACCATCACCTTGGGTACGAAACGACCAATTTATGTGGGTACGAAACGACTTGGGTACGGAACGACCAAGTTCGGGGCGGCTTCTCCTGACACCTGGGATGAGTTCTCCCAGTGCGAGTTCTCCATGGGGCGAGTTCTCCCAGGGCGAGTTCTCCATGAGGCGAGTTCTCCGCTATTCTATATATATATATATATATATATATATATATATATATATATATATATATATATATATATATATATATATATATATATATATATATATAAGTTAGTGCATAAGCGTGAGTTTTAAGCATTACGATTGTTTCACATAATAATAATATACCTGACGGTAACCAATTCTAAGGGCGCATATATGTTATCAAATATAGTTGATATTGGTGGCAGTATTGTATATTACCTTTACAGCGTAAGCATTTTCTTATCAACGTGAAACTTTAGGAATATATTTAAAAGAGTACTTAACAGTGATGCACGTGCGATGTTGCCAAAACCCACACACTTCACAAGCGATCGCATGCTGTCGTGGCCTAACTTCTCGAGCGCAATGAATACAGCGAACATACGCCATTATACTAATTGCTTAGGTTTTTGTACAAGTCGTAATAAATTGATGAAAACAGATTATGATGAAACAATAAGTGCAAGAAACGTAATTGTGTGTCGCTGAGACAAATTGAACACAAGAGGTAATTTAATAAAACAATTCTAAAATTAAAAAAAATCTATTGTAATATAGTTAGCATACAAATAAATCCATAAGCATCTGAATCTGTGTCAACTGTAAAAACTTATTACATGTTGTAATTATCTTAGTATTTGTTGCTGCGCGTGCGCATTCCCATGGGAATATATATTTTCTGGACCTATAGGAAGTTTACAGATAATCGCCTGGGGTAGTTTAGTAAGGAGTGTCTCGGTAATCGTTAAATAACACCTGTTAAAATCATATAACACGTCAAGCGCTGTTGAGACCGGAAGCATGGAAAAGAGTTGTTATTGTAGAGAATTGTATTTGCGTCATAATTGTGATTATCAAAGTTTGCTGACATATTAAATAAATCTTAGACAAAAACAGGTAAAGGAAGTGTGAAAAGTATATGGTGATCGCTTATACTTTTGTAATATCGGTACTACAATTTGCGTAATTGGCAAAGGTCTGCTGTTTGCTATCCGTGCTTTGTTTTTTTCTTGGTGTTAATCATGACTAACCAGTGCTTCAGTTTTGACAGCTCAGTGGTTTAGCAATACATGTAAAAATGTCATTGACCTGAAAGTGAATAGATATGGGTATTGTAGAAAAGTTGTCTTCTTTCTTCTTCTTCTGCTTCCTACTACTACTACTACTACTACTACTACTACTACTACTACTACTACTACTATTATTATTATTATTATTATTATTATTATTATTATTATTATTATTATTATTATTATTATTATTATTTCTTCTTCTTCTTCTTTTTCTTCTTCTTCTTCTTCTTCTTCTTCTTCTTCTTCTTCTTCTTATTATTATTATTATTATTATTATTATTATTATTATTATTATTATTAATAATAGATCTTGTAAACGGTCCTTTTTAACCCGAGCTATTCCGTCCAGGTCCTTTCTGATCCGGGCTGTTTCCGTCCAGGTCCTTTCTGACCCGTTACTGGCCTTTTTGGACTGGGCCTTTCTGACCCGTTACCCGGGCCTTTTTGGTACCGGTCCGTTTCGACCCGTTACCCGTGGAGCTAAAGTGTTCTAGCAACTGAGTGATCTCCTTGCATGTAATATTGTAGCCGTGGGCTAATTGTGGGATTCGTAAAGCCCATTGGATCTTTAGGGACTGTTTTTAAGTTACATATCTGTCCTGTTTGATTTGCACAGTTTCAGAGTGGAGTCATTTTACTACACGAGTAAAATTATAGTGTTTGCTATCTTAAGTAAATTTTATCCATTTTTCCATTATTTAGCTATTATTCAGCCACTCTGAATCATTCACGCCTTGTGTTTGTCCTTTGTAGAATAAATTGTTTTTTTTCTTCACATTTGTGCGTTATGTTAATGATGTAATATTTTGATTAAATCTATACGCACATATTCATAATTTAATTGCTCCTTCAAGTCATTCATTATTAAAAATTGTATTTATATCATTGTCCGAAGCGTTCTTTTGTGAATCCGAAAAATCCCACCCAGTTATCTTGTTACAGTGCTGGTGACAGTTGTCAGTGAATGGTAAACATCACCAGCCTTACCAGTGAGTACTAAGTCCAATACTCACTAGGCCATTTAAGTTTCGTGCAACGTTTTCAGAACTAGTAAAATATTTGTCTACTTCTCTTACCAGTGCCCAGCAACGTGGAACGAATTGCCCATTGAAATTTGACACAACGACACGTCGATCCCTTTCAATAGTGCTCTTAAAACTCGCCTTTTTCGGCTGCAGGAACAAAATTAAAAGACCTAATAATGTTTCCTATTTAAAGTTTCAGCATGCTTTTGTTTTCTAACTTCATGCTGCTTTGATTGTAGTCATATCATTATATATGCGCTAAAGCACTTAGAGCTTCTAAAGATTGGGCACTATACAAAGTCCTTATTATTATTATTATTATTATTATTATTATTATTATTATTATTATTATTATTATTATTATTATTATTTCTCTGAAACGGAGCACTAACCTAATGTTCTTTGCAAGGTCATAACCTAAATTTGGATTTGAGGTATGAATGTATGAATATTCCTTTCACTTTTTGCCAGTTCCATTTCTTTCATTCTACATTGATATTTCATCTCTTCTTCTCACTTTGCATCCGCATCTATCTCTCTCCTCCTGATTATTTTTCGTTTCTTATGTGTTTTTCTTGTACTGCATTTGTCTTTGTTATCTTCTGCCTTTAATTGTATTTGTTTTTCTTCTGTTCATTCCTAACGTTCGCGTCCTTAACTCCAATTTCATTTTTGTATTTTAATTTTAATTCTTTCACTTTTAGATCCGAGTATGATATAGACTTAAAAATCAAAACTAAAGCACTTTTATTCAAAACATTCTTTTCTACCAAATACTGAATCCAAAATATCTCGTTTCGTTATGGACGCTTTTGCTTCGGAATATCGTATTTTCTGTCAAGTTAAATTAATTCTTTTTTTTAAAAGTCGAATTGTTCCTAGGTAGGATATGTTAGAAAATTCCACTTATAGGGACATTTTAAAAAAAAGCATATCGATCTCACTCAAAAAAACTTTTTTAAAACTAGAGGAATTCCAATTAAAAAACAAATTGTTTTTTTGAAATATTATAACTAAAATTTAATCTCGCGGACCAGAATAAATTATTTGTCATGTGTTTAGGCTCAGAAAAACAGAAAAAGTGAAAACAACTAGTTTTGCATAGTTTAACAATTAATGTATTTCCCTGAGAGAGAAAAAAATTGCAAACATGTTTTATTTTTAGTTTTAAAAATCAAATTAAAATTAATCAAAGAATAATCCGCGAATTAAATTAAAGGATTAGTAAAGAAATATTCTGAAAAGATTAAAATTAAAGAGTCCTGTTGGAAAATCTAAGATAGAAAATTATGACGTATGCTGAATTTTGTGTTTATCTACAGTCCATTGTAGAACATAATATTTAATATACGGTGTTGCCAATCCGAATAGTTTTGATAAACTGTCTTTGTCCTAGACGTATGTGCAGTTATTTTAGATATACTAATTAATCCTTTAAAATCCAAATGAATTGTACAAAAGTTAACATGGATTCAACAACTGGCTGCAACAAAAGAAAATGACTTAATGTCAGATTTAAGAGACCACAACTAACTATAGTTCACTAAAACAAAAGATGATTAAATCGTATTATTATACGCAGTTTCAAAAACACAACCCAAATTTCGAAATCTAGAAAAAAAGGGGGTTTTAGTCACGCGATCGTTTATATCACGTACTTATAACATGACTCTGACGAGAACCAATGGTTTTACTTTTATAATGTAATGTTTTTGTCTTATTTCACAAGTCTCATCTTGATCTGGACAACAACCAATCAATTAAAATAAATAAAACCTGTATGTGGTGTCCACTAACTTTGAATCAAGATCAGGATAGAGGTGATCATTACTTGTTTACCAAAGAATAATTGAGGCCAACCGATATCTGAAAAATAGATGATCTCTAGTGAATAAGTTTAAATTACAATTGCATGCAATTCAAAAATTTAAAACACAATTTATATATGACAAACGACCAAATAAACATGTATTAACTCAGATATACGTAACGACAGTAAATTAGCACGGTCTAAACTCTCGTGTGTCAGATCAACTGGACTGGAAGACTGGAATTTTATTACGTAAAGTAACCCACACCTCGACTTTGAGATCTTGCTTTGAGGCACATTCAGTTTGAAACCGTTTGATAATGTTATATGGCTTGACTCGGCTTTTCACTAAATCTAATGTTAATTAACCAGAACACTGAAATGTGTACGGTAGTACGTCTTTCTGGTAACGTGTCTCACGCAAATTTCCTTCTTCTTAACTAGCCCTAAATAAGTAAATATTAGCTTCATGAATTAATGAAACACTTACACGATTAGTGTTTTCAAAAGCAAGAGTCACATATTCACCATTAACGTCGCAGGACATTGTGTCTATACATACCCATATGACCAGAATTTATCATTTAAATTGAAGCACACTGAATAATGATAAATTAAGCTTTTAAACTCTTTTATTGATTGTACAATTAATTATAATGCTACTGATTTATAAGAATGTGTTTTTAAAAAAGAATAATTTATATGAAATTAGTTATTATTATATATTCAATAAATTTTCATTTGCTTTCCATGACTTAATGAGACCGGTGTTTACTCTGCTGCACGGTTATTCTGATCGCCCAGGTTTTTACTTGTACAAGATAGTGTGCTAAACATTCCATTACCTCAAATCCTATGATAGATTCAACGAGTCGTATTTGAGCGAATGAATGCGTATGTATATGTCTCTCAGATAATGCATCTTTGTCGGTTGGAGTGTATTCACGTATGTATTGCTTAATATTAAATTCAAACCATTTCCATTTCCAATTTTCACGGCATTACTGTTTTATTATTTGATAAATGGTAAATAAATCAGAATAGACTTGTATTGATTTGACATATGCAACCTTCAACCCAAACATCCAGAAACAGTCAATACAGTCAATAATCCATATGCAACACTGTTGTATAAATTAATGTAAAGATGAATTAATAATGGTGATACACACCTTAGTACTAATATTAATGCCCCTACACCTACATCGTGGACTGGGTACTAACAGAATACTGTTTCAATGAAGCAAGCAGAATGTGATTCACCTTTGTTTTAGCCTACTATCAACAATCTTAACATGTTCCTTGGTTATAATAAAATAAATTGAGTAGTCCTCTTATTTAGTACCGAAAGTATAGTAAATCATTGTAGAAATAGTTGTAAAATCTAGTTTACATTTCTTATCCAATATTTTAGTTTAGATCGTCCACCATATTGGTTAAAATAATGATTTACTTCCGTTCTCAGCCTCGTTTGCTGGTTTTCATTATGGGGAAATTGAGGCCTTCTTTGAAAACGTAAACATATCTTAGTAAAATTTGGCGCGGTTTGAGTCAGAAATTCGGCGCAATAAAAGTAAATATGAGTTATTGGTAACACTGAAATTCAGCAAAAGACATTATTCGCCATTTAATGGATAAAAAGGATGCATTTGCCTGCTTCCCACCGGATTTGGGAAGTCATTGAATTTGTCTTTTCTATAAAAAAAAATGGTTTCCGCAATTAATGCAAGTATCAATTCTCAGTCTTAGTGGATTTTCATTCAACAATTGAAAACATAACGTAGAATATTTAAATATGTTCTGGCAAAAATATTTTTAGAAAAATGATCACGGCGCGAACCTGGCGCTATCTGTCATGGCGGACACGGTGCCTATTTATTTTATCCTGTAAGTGCTTAATGAAATTTTTTATAAAAGCCAAACTTCTTTCGCAACATGATTATACTTAATTAATATATTTCTACACTATTTATTTTCTGATTTTATTGATAATTTTTAGCTCTTATATATGGAAGAGGGAGGTCGTTGGTTCGAGCCCCGGCCGAGTCATACCAAATACGTACAAAAATGGTACTAACATCGCTTGACGCACAGCATTAAGAGGTTAGTGTTAGGACTGGTCGGCCTGGTGTCAGGATAATGTGACTGGGTGGGACATCATGCTACATGCTTGCGGCATGATGTCCCTGTTCTAGACATCACTATAAACTGCCTCACTGCAGACATCATAGCGATATGACCGAAAAATTGTTAAAGCTATGTTAAAAATCCTAATCAAACAAAAAATTCATTATATAGTATGAGATAAATTCGTAGCCTCAACCACAACGCATTAAGTTGTTATCCTACGACATCGTAGTTAATACAAACGGTAATGGGTCAAAAAGGCTCACGACCAAAACGGACCAGTGCTTAAAAAGCCCGGTCCGAAAAGGCTCGACCCAAAAAGGCATTAAGGTATTAATTACTACAGTACTAATCTAATAAAAGAAACTAATACGTAAATATCAAAATCCTTGTTTTACTGGTGAATGTCTATAAATAATATGTAGAGAATCATTGTGCAGTAAGTCACAATCGTCCGTCCAGTGATCATGAATATAAATGCCACACGCTACTACATGTTCTATGTAAAATGAAAAAAGAAGGCAACTGATATTTGTGTTATGAAACATTATATGTAAAGCGAATCAATAATATCTCTGTTATAACATATCAAGACTGAATACGAGTTCGTGTTATCCACGTGTGTGTTGTGCATGACATGGTATTGCCTTGATTAATGAATATTTCATTTATGATGGATGAATATTTCATTTATGATGGACTATTGACTGTTCCTATTTCACATACATTCAATATCCTCAATACATGTATATGCGTATTTTATTTGTGTTGATAATACCATATGCTTTCGTTAGACATTGATTATATTCTGTGTTTTGTAGGAACCGATATTGCATTGTGGTTACAATGTCAGTCAAGTCATAATTGGAAAATAATTAATATATCAATAATTTTTTTAAGAATCGATATTCATTTGTATGATGGGCTATAGAGAGAAAATAAGAAAAGATGTGTAACTAGTAAAAAAAAAAGAAATACAAACGCTAATGCCATTTCAGATTTATAAATTTGTTAATAATAACAATCATTATTGCTAATATATGCATATTGAAATCTAATAACAAATACTACAACAATATCCCTCATAATTTCTTTCAAATAAATTTTAAAGCAAAATATATTAAACAATTTTACAATAACAGCAACAAATATTCATCGAACTATTAAAACATGCATACATAAATACTCACTTTTTCAACCAAATAACTTTACAAAATTGCACAAGTGTGGCTGCCGACGTTCATATTACGATATAGGATGGAATCCTGGTATAATGGAGGAATATAGTAATATTGTTATTAAGCTTTCCTAAAGATAAATTTCTGTGTCATTTCCATGGTGTTTCCAGGAGGTACTTATTTTTTCAACGTTCACCATTCCTGATTAAAATTAAAGATCTTTTAGATTAAAAGACATGCATTTTCTAAATCTAAAACCGTTTCTCTTTCAAGGCTCTCCAAAAGCATAAAAGTCTGAAACGATGATCATACAAAAATCCACCAAATGTAGCACACGAAAAAAGTTTGATTATATTCCTATAAATTGCCATGTAAATTAATTTCAATGCACCGAATAGAAATTCTAACTTTATTTGCTGCATTATACTGCTGAGTGCTAACAACATGATGAACAATAATTATGTTTTGTTTCCTTTCAAACCCTTAATTCTAAGGCATTCTATGCAATACATAGTTTCTTTGTAAGGATAGCCATTTATATCAAATTTTCCCCAGTTGTCCTATTTAGTGATATAGACCTCAAATCAGATCGTCACTGATTTTTATTATTCCATTCATTTATATTAAATTTTGAATTTCCAGCAAAGTTCGGTGTACTAATTTTTAATTTTAAGAAGAACAAAAAATAAGACTTATTGGTTGAATGACTGTATTTTTTCGTGTCATTCTTTGCACTATATATGTTTAAATCCATTTAGTACGACTGTGTTCCAGTCGGAGTCCGTGCATTTTTTAATTTGCAAATTGTACTTCTCCCGACTCGAGTTGGGTCGTCTCTATTTATTTATTTATTTATTTATTTAATTATTTATTTATTTATTTATTTATTTATTTAATTATTTATTTATTTATTTATTTATAGATAAGAATTCTCCAAAATAGTTTAAGGTACACACAAAATTGGGTTCTTAGTACGGGAGCTACACAGAGGTAGTGTTGTGCATAATAGATATCAGAAGTTCAGTTCTCCTTATTCTAATACTTCAATTTCCTTAATGAGGCCTTTTCCGGACTCTTTCACAGGCCTGTCCACTACGCGTAGCGCCCTGTGATATAGCCCTATGACGTCCTCTTTATGTACGTTCCCCATAAGGTTCCCTATTCTATTTCAATCATGATTTGTAAATTTAAATTTAAATTTTTATATTGATTTTTATTTTACATTTTAAAGTGGAAGGAAGAAAAGTATTATCCTATTTCTTAATCGTAATTATTTGTCCACATGCTAACATTGTTTTCGTAATGTAGTCCTTTATTTATTTGTCTGATTAAATCTTTGTTAAAATGTCCGTCTAGGAAGAGTATCTGACGTCTGTTATTTTTGTCGACCATAAAGATTTCCATTATCAGTTTTAGTCTTTGTTCCTTTGTTCCGTCGCATTGCGTCATAGTGTGAACTGGGCCTTTCTGCATAGGGGGCAGGTAACTAGAGTCCTTATCCTATGTCGTCTTAATGCCAATTCGCCTGTTAGCCAGGCATTGTGGAGGTACTTTAAAAAAAAATCATGCTAGGAACCTTCGGTGATGTTATGTTTGACCAGTGTCCGCAAAACTCTATCCCAGTTTACTCCGCAAAATTCTCGCTCTTCTTTGTTCCTAATCAATTTTGTTACATTTTCTGTAATCCAGTAATACGTCTTAGTTTTGTCTAGTTCCCATAATACTTTTGGATCCCTTTCTTTGTATAATAATTTCTTAATATTTCTAAATTTTCTAGGTACTTCTAATTTCTTACTTAACCAGTTGTTTGTGTAAATGTCTTGTCTGTGTCTCATTCCAAATCCAAACCAAAACTGTATAATGCCTCCCATGGTGTTTGTGGTGTGCAACTTAATATTTTTAACCTATTAAAGATGTTTTTGCATTTTATTAGGATTGTGTTGGGTATGGCTAGCCATCTCCTTAATTTAGACCTATATAAAGACGATTATTTTATGTAGTGTGTTTTCATTTATTCGAGCCAGCAGTCTTCGTTTGATTTGAGCATCGACTCTAGAACAACGGACATTAAAAGAACTTCTGAATTTCGCGCTAAGGAATGAATGTGTGGGATAAAATTTCACAGGACAAAATGTCACATTACAGCTATCGGACATGTGAAAAAAGACAATCCTAGGTCAACAAGTCAGATCACGACTTTAATCAATAAATTTTAATATTCAATTTATGATTTTAGTCTAAGTTGATTAAGTTATATTTACTGATGCAATATATGAAACATTTTTAATGTGTTCTTTCGTGTGTTTTTAGTATCGGAGCTCATTTTATAACGAGATATGTGTCCTGTTAAATCTACCATTTTTTATATACACGAATACTATTTTACTTGCTAAATTCTGGTCCAAACCACCCCTTCTTGTAAACGACGTCATGTGATAATGAGATACCATATATTTGTTTCTAGCATGCATAACCTTGTGAGCTTGTTTACACAGTAATTAAAATAAAAAATAAACTTTACTCCCCATTAAAACAATTCAGGAGGCGGCACTTGGGGAAAAGATGGAAGGAACAAACTTCCGAATTCCATCAATAAACGTAAATGGATTAGGTAAGGAAAAAATAAATAAACTAATTAAAATAAAAAAAAATGATATACATGTAGTACTTTTACAATAAACTCATAACAACTTCACCAAAGAATTAATAACCATAACTGAGGAAAGAATGAATGCCATTGTAGTAATAAATACTTTCAAACAGGAAATTAGGGCGGGAGTAGCAATGTTAATTAAGAATAAAAATAACGCTAATTGGGATAGGATAGAGGAAGCATAAAAAGTAACGGAAAGGTAATACATATTAAAATTAATAAACTTCATATAGTAAATGTATATTGCCCAGCAAAATTAGGTATAATAGACAGGTATTTATTCAAAATTTTGGGAAACATATCAACAACTTTAGAACTGAAAATGTAGTGATACGGGGAGATTTTAACTGGGTGGGGGAGGAAATAGATAGAGTAGGACAACTATCCACAAATGACCAAAGTTTAAAAGTTCTAATAGATAACATTTTTAAGAAACCATAAATTAGTAGATGCATACCGCCAATTAAATATATTAAGAAAGGAATTCACTTATGAATATAGAAACCGAGGGGAAAGCAGAATACACAAATTTTACGTAACCGAATATGAAGACAAAATACACACTAAATCAAACATAACTAATTAAAAAATTTCGGACCATAAATTAATAAACTTGGGAATGAAAATAATATATATGAAAAATTTGGAAACGGGATATGGAAACTTATTAACAACATTTTCAAGATGATATATTTATAAAGGAGATAGAAAAAAACGAAACAACTAAGATACAAAAATGAATGTGAGAGCGACTATATTCAAATGATAAATGATTGGCATAGATTAAACGATAGGTTAACAAATATAGCATATTACCACTCATTTTGTTTCTCTCTAAATTACAAAATATAGAAATAGAACAACTCCAACAACTATTAAAACTAAAACTATAGCACAGGCAAACGAAATTAATTACACAGTGATTGGAATAAATAGATAAAGAAATAATATGTGTAATTAAAGTACAGTATCTGCAGAAGGTATTTATAAAATCGAAGGGAGGGTGAAGAAAAGACACCAGAAAAACTAAAATGCAAAACAAAGAAAAAGAAGAAATAGATAGATATTTATACGGTGTCCCATGCGAAAAGATAACGAGAAAACATATAAACCTATTTGACGATTTAATATCACTGGGAGAAATGAACAAAAACAAACAGGGAACTTGCAAAAAAGAATCCCCAGCAAGAGAGCGACTCACAGCGGAATTCTACAAAATATTCCAAAGCGAGTTAAAATCCGATTCTAGAATGTCTTTATAAGAATATACTTTTTAAGAAATACGGAAATGACAAAGTCAACGAGGGAAGGGATTATAACAATTATATATGAAGGGAAGAATGATAGTGAACTTATAAACAATGGGAGGACCATCTCCCTTCTAAGTATAGATTACAAGATAATATGTAAAATATTAGCAAACAGGGTTAAAAAAGGAATGGATCAAATTATAAACATAAATCAAACATGCGGGGGGGGGGGGGGAAATATTTAGAAAAATATATTAAACATAAAACAATTATTGACTTTATAAATACATCAGGAACGAAAAGTGCCATGGTAGATGCAACTGTTACGGAAAAATTGAAATACAAAGATTAGTGAGGTAAGGATGCTCACTGTCCATACTATTATAGGTAATAGCAACAGAAATACTAGTCTAAAATAAGAACAAATAGAAACATAGAAGGAATAAAAATACCTAATATAAAGGAGGAGTTTATAATGCTCCAACGTACTGACGATTGTAAAGACTTTATTAGAGATCCGGACCCCTTCCAACACCTGGTTAAAGAGTACAAAAAATTCGGTAAAGCTTCAGTATAAAAAAATCAATCATGACCAGACTGCAATGGGAGGGGAAATCATCCTGGATTACTCCCTCATCTAGTAAGAAACAGAGTCAAGGCCCTTGGAATATTCTTTAGCGCAGATGAAGAAAGGAAACACTGTAAGAATGATAAAATCAAGATACAAGAAAACATCAAAATCTGGGCATAAACGCCACTATCAATAATGGAGCGGACACAAGTTGCAAAAACTTACGTATACTCCAATATGATGTACCGTTTAAATTCAATAGATATAAAACAAAATAACTTAGAACAAATAGACAATGAACGAATAAAATATATATGGAATTTGCAAACTTATTATGTTAAAAAAGTTCACCTTGTATTCAGCAACAGCAAGAAGAAGACTGGCACTACCAAGCCCAATTTTAAGAAAGTGGAAACATATTTTAAATAGGATTAAAAACATCAATAGCCAGCCAAAAATGCCTTCGGAGGCCCTATACATATACTGGTTTGGTTACAGTATGAGGACTAGGGAAGACATATATACGAATAATAAACTGATGACATTATTACAAGCATTGAGATCATTGAGAGGTATGAAAGAACTATTAGGTAAATACAGAGCCACTGAGGAATTATGGGAAATTGAGAGTGGAGAAACATATTAATGGATTAGTGTACAAATAACGAAAAGAATTAGAAATAAAGTAGATGAAAATTAACCAACATCAACTGGGACAGAGTTTGGAGGCACTTGGCCAACGTTGGCTCCTTGAAAATACAGATTCTCATCTTCAAATATCTCTACAAAGCCTCGTTGACAGGGGAAGTGACGATACGAAGAATGATGATAAAAGCAAATGCCATATGCCCATTGTGTAAAAAGGCAACTTTTACTAAATACCATACAATTACACAATGTGAAGCAAAAGAGAAGATGGAATGAAAATAATTTTACGTCACATGGCGATAAGCGAAGTGGACAAGCCTGTGGAAGATTTGTGAAAAAGACCTCATTAAGGGAAATTTAACATACAAACAGAAATACACATATACATATAGAATATATAGAATTTTCTGCTATTCTCTATATCATATTACCTCTTCTATGCAGCTCCTGTACTGCACAGAGAACCCGATTTAAGGGTAACTCAAACCTTTTAGAAACAGTTTGGCAACAGTAAATACATAAGTAAATAGAGGCGACCAACTAAAGTCAGGAAAAGTATAATTTAAATTTAAAAAATATATCGACCTCCACTCGAGCACAGTCGAACTCAATACTGAATAAATAGTAAATGCGAAGAACGACACAAAATAAATGCCATCCAATTTAAAGGACCAACTTTTGTAGGACAACTGGGATGAATTGAAAGATAACAGGCTATTTCCACAAAATAACAATGTACATACATACATACATACATACATACATACATACATACATACATACATACATACATACATACATACATACATACATACATACATACATAGCACACATATAAATATATGGGATATAGGTGACCTCTACCCAAGTTCGACAAAAGGGACTAGGGAAGGGATTTCGAGAATAGGAGATTAAAATCTGCTCGGATGAACAACCCAATAGAAAACACTAGGAATAAATACCCCGTCAAAATTAAAGAACATTTTTGATTAAATTAATGTACGTGTGTGTGTGTGTGTGTGTGTGTGTGCGTATATTCAGATACTTTATGTGTCCCACGAATTAAAACCATAGCATACGGAAACAAATTGACTTCTAGAAATACAGAAAATATTCTATGAAATAAGTTGTCAATCGCTTTAGAGATGCATTGAATGTGAATTCATTTAGATAGTTAATTTTATCCAAGAATTGTAAATAGAGAAAATATAATATCTGCAAATAATTTTCGCGCCCATTTATTTCTCTGACAGGGACAACTATTATATGTGGTGGTACCGTTTGTTTGACTGTATTTGTATTATGCACCGTCAACTACCCAATAGTTACCTTTTTCGTATGGAAAATATAGTTAACATGTGTTTAGTCCGAAATTCGTGCTTTCCATTGAAATAAATGAATTAAATTCAATTGAACCAAGTTTGTTTTAGTTAGCTAGATACTAAAGTTCCTTTTTAGTTATTGCATTTGTAGGATGATTTTCTTGCGAATATCTTAAGTTATGCAGTATGGGATTTGTCTTATTGTAGTCATGTCTGATCTTTTTCTGTTATGAAGTTATATGGCTGTTGTTGTTGTTGTTGTTGTTGTTGTTGTTGTAGGGTTTAACGCCCTTTTTCAGCACACGATTGGCTTATACATGGCGGCCAGTATTAACGATGGAGGAAGAACCCGGAAAAACCCACGGAAAGAACCACCGACCCACGAGAACCTACTGGCAAGTTTTCTCGCATATCCACATTGGCCGAATCGAAGACTCAAACCTATGCAGACAGAGGTGAGATGGCAGTGATCCGTAATGGAAAGCGCTTTAGACCAATCGGCCACTCGGGGCCCCTGTTATGGCAGTAAAAGACTCACTACAACATCCTATAATGTTGTATAGTTGGATGATGTTTTACTTGTTCTCGTTGCAACAAAACAAATAGACCAGCATTGGCGGGTAAATAATAATAATAATAATAATAATAATAATAATAATAATAATAATAATAATAATAATAATAGTAATAATAATAATAATGAAGACTTTGTATAGCGCCTAATCTTTAGAAACTCTAAGCTCTTTACAACATCTATAATGATATGACTACACTACAGAAAAACAGAAAACAAAAACCATGAAATTGGAAAACAAAAAAACATGCTGAAAACATATAAGATACAAAACGTTATTAGGTCTCTAAGTTAGCTCTTGTAGTCGAAAATGTTAAGTTTTAAGAGGACTCTTTAAATTCCAATGGGCAATTCGCTCAACATCGCCGGGCAGTGGATAGGTGTGCTCTGATTGTCGTACTCTAAAGATGATCAGAGCAGCTGGTTTTTGAACTTTTTGAAGTTTCTGGAGTAGATATTGTGACGAACAAGACAGAACTGAGTTACAATAGTCCAGTCTTAAAAGTACTAATGAACACACAAGTGTTTTAGTGGCATCAACTGAACGATATTTGCGGATGGAACTGATGCGTCTCCGCTCAAGATATGCAGCCTTGCATGTTCATGACATGTTGATGCAATGTGAGAGCACTGTCTAGAGTAACACATAAGTTTTGTACTGACTGTGTGAATTTAATGTTAGCGATATTTATTGTCTGCGGTAAAGGATGTGAATGAGAAAGTTCTTTGTGTTATGATCAGAATGGCCTCAGTTTTACCATCATTCATCTGCAGCTTGTTGCTTGTTACATGATTTCACATCAGAAATGCACCTCTCTACTTCAGTTTGGTGGCTATACTTGTATATTTGGGTGTCATCAGCGTACACTGGATGATGATCTATGACACTTGAGAGCGGCTAAGTGTATAGAATGAAAAGAACAAGTCCAAGAATAGACCCATGTGGAACACCACAGCATAGATCAACTGGTCTGGAGCTTTCTCCAAGTGTAGATACAATTTGTGTCATGTTAACTACGTAGGAATTTAACCACTTTAAGGCTGTATTATGAATGCCAAATACATGCTGGACACTATGAACTAAGATATCATTTTCTATTGTGTCAAATGCTGCAGACAAATCAAAGAGGGTGAGGACTGTTATCTTTCCACTATTCAAATCAGAGACAATGTCAATAAATACTTTCAAAAAAGTAGTTTCAGTAATGTGCCAAGGGCGATATGCAGACTGTACATTGCTAAAAAGACTGTTTGAATTCAAATGAGATACAAATTGGGTTAGAACAACTTTTTCAAAGACTTTTGATATGAACGGGAAAATAGAAACTGGGCAGTGATTCTTTAAATCGTTATGGTCAAGTGTTGGTTTATTCAGCAGAGGCTTTACGATGGCAGTTTTGAAAAATGATGAGAATTCCACCGATGAGAGAGAGATACTAATAACACCAGTTAGTGAAGGCAATATTGGATCTAAGCACTCAAGCAGCCGTGATGTTGGAATTGGATCAAGTGCACATGACTTTGGTGCTCTCTTCACCACGATTGTCGGTGCCAAATCCATAAAGACAGGTTCAAGTACTGCTAATGGTTGTCGCTGAAATTCTGTATCATAACTGTATGGTGACGAGTCAATTGAAATTGTGTTGTCAAGCGAATCTCTAATGGTTTGTTCTTTGTCACGGAAGAATTTGTAAATAGGTTCGGAAGGTCTACTGGAGAGAAGGTAGTTGGAAGTGGTGTACATTTGTTCCTTGACATTAGGTTTTTGGTTATCTCGAAGAGCTTTTAGCAGCTGGAACTCTCCGTGATCTTAAAACTGTAGTGGGATAATTTGGCTAAATGGGCTATGCTTGTGAAGTTGTTCTTAGTGGCTTCTAAAATTTGTTTATGAATAGTGAGTCTGATGGAAAGCCAAAGCCTCTCTGCTTTACAGCGATGTCTTTTAGTAGTGCGAAGCTGGTCTCTAACACTGCTATACCATGGAGAACACTTTTGTTTAATTGACACTCTGCATTTGGCGGCTGGGGTATGTTTTGCAAGCAATGAACGCAGGCATTTGTCGAGTTGTTCTGCTGTAAGATGTACATAAGTTGTTAGGTTGTCTTGGATGTGATATATTAATTTGGTTCTATTTATCATACGGAGGTTTCTCTTATTAGCAAATAAAGGTGGAGGGTTAGGGACTGATACGTCGAGATGGCATATAATGCAGAGGTGATCTGATGCAAGTACATATAAGTATTTAACATTTGTATATGAGTGAAGATTATAAGGGTCATTTGTAAACACTTATAAAATTAATTTCGTGGAAGATTTTTGATTTTACCTCAGGAGATTGTGAAGATGTTGACATGCCCTATTAAACTTAGAATGTTCTACAAGTCCTAATGGCTTTTTGTCATTTTGTAAGTTATAAATAGGTTACTGATATTTGAATTAAAGGTCTAACTTTAACATGTTATTGACGAGAACATGTTCGGAAATTTACTGAAAAATGACCTACATCCAGGTCATTTTAATGTCTTTGATTTTTATATAAGTTTCTGCAGCAAACAAATCCTGTTTTAGTTTCCGTCTATAAAATAATTGTTAGTTGTATTCAGAAATAATTTTAGAGGAATTATTTCTTTACTATGTATAGAGTAGAATTATAAAGATCTCAAATACAGTTTGGACTAATTATTGTGAATTCCTTATGGATGTATAAATAGATACATATATCATTAGTATATATATATATATATATATATATATATATATATATATATATATATATATATATATATATATATATATACACATACATACATATATATATATATATATATATATATATATATATATATATATATATATATATATATATATATATATATATATATATATATATATATATATATACATACATACATACATACATACATACATATATATATATATATATACATATATATATATATATATATATATATATATATATATATATATATATATATATATATATATACATTGTTATATATATTTGATATAAGTCATTTATATTTATCTTTATTGTTTGTTTGTTAGATTCACATTTGGCATTTTAACTTTAAAATTTGTTCATGGGAGGGGGTGACCTGTACTTTACAGAATAACACCAGGTATTGACCTCATTTGTGACCTGGCTTCAGAGTTATAAACAAGCTTTTAAAATGATTGGTTGGTTCCAAGGACATTTTGAGCTTTTTATAAACATCTTTCCATTTTTAGTTGGGTCATAATGTGTGTACGTGTGTTTTTGAACGTAAATTATTTCTAAGAGATTTTAGACGATCATGTGACACCTTTCTTGTTTACGTAAAAACAGATATATAAGCTATGTTTTGGAGCGAGCTATTCAGTAGAAATTGGGCTGTTAGATTATTAAGTTGTGTCGTTTTGAGTTACCTTGTATTCAAAATTATGTCAATTCGTTTGGATTCAAGAGGATTGATTTTGTTATTTATCTGGAAAAGAATTGTGCTCATAGACATTTATTAACAAGAACTGACTTTATCAAGTGACATCGTCTCCCATATTAGATACTTCGTTAGGATTCGAACTTAGAATTATTTGAACATTTTATTACCAGGACTTTTGCAATTTCTCTAGTGGATAATATTTCGAATTATTTTTGGATTAATTTTGGAATTGATTCTTAAAACCATAAGTTTATTTTTCTTTTCTGGAAAATATTTGTTTTCTATCAATTGTTTATTATGTTTTACAAACATTTTTTATTGATCATCATTGACACTACTATGGAGAAAAGATCAAACTGGCCGTGTGCACTGAGATTTTGCCACTTAAGATTTCATGACGTACTTGCCATTGTGACTCGTGACTTGTAATCAACCCACTCTATGCCATATGCTACGGTATACAAATTTCAAAGATACATAAATAAAAATTCTATTTTAGAACTAACTAACCGGGTGAAGGTTTCTAAGATTTTCTTAAGTAAACTTATTTTTCTTTACTGAAACCTAAAGTACTGAAACGATGAGTAATGAGTAATGGAGATAGATGTGGTTTTTAATTTGGGGGGGGGGGGGGGGTTACACTGAAGTTTCCATAATCATCGAAAATCCTTTTCCAGGAAATAGGTGGAGGCCATGAACAAATAAAAAATCTGCATTATAAAACTTCGTCAGCAAACTTTAAAAATATTTTTTTACTGAAATTTACAGTACTGGAACGATGTGTAATGAGGAATAGAGATGGATGTGTCTGGTCCCCACTGAAATCTCTATAATCACAGAAAATCATTTTCTAGGAAATAGATGGAAGCCATGAATAGATTAGACATCTGCATTATACAAGCCTCTAATTGAATGATATTATGGAATTTTTAGCTGAAATATAAAGTAATGGAAAATCTAACTACGGATAAGTGAAGGTGGATGTTTGACTGAAACCTCAACATTCGTTGAAAATTTTTTCCAAAGAAATATATTAAACATAAAAATTTGACTACAACAAAGAAAAATCAGATTTGGTAAATAACAAGACAAATCAAATCATACTGACTACCTTTAAATATAAAAACCAAAATTCAAAATAACAATTTTAAAATCAAATAAAAATAATAAATACTAAAAACTAAAAAAAAGGAAAATAACTATAACAAAATAGGGACAATTAGGAAAGGAAACCACCCCTGGGACTAAATAGTTCCAAGGGGAGGGAGTACAATCCTAGTTCAAGAAAAATGGAAAGGAAACCAGAACTTGCTGCAACTAGCAGTGAGTGCAATACCATAAGCCGGCTCTGGCCAAAGAGCAGGAAGTACAACCGGTTTTTCATTTTTTGGGATAATACAACTCATGTAGCAGCAAAGAGGGTGAACAGACCGAAACTATTTCAGACAAAAATCAGAAAAAACCGAAACTAATTCAGACAAACCGAAACAATTTCAAACCGAAACTATTTTATGCAGACAAAAAAAAAAGAGAAATTGTTTCGATTTCTCACGCTACAGACCCGGCGCTGATGGTGCTGCGGAGACAAATTGTTATTGTAAAAGTTTTTAGGATTTCACAAACAGACTGATTTGTAAAGTCTCTCCTTGTAAATCAATCAAATTATTGGATTGGTCAGTGAGTCTGAAAATAATTCTCGTTAATGAATTATTATTATTATCTCATATACATTGGATTAGTTGGTTCCTGAATTATTAGAAATCCGGGTGGAGCAGTTGGTGCAAATGAGTATAAAATATATCCTTTTTTGGCTTGATTTGATCTTTCGAGATTTATTTGGTAACATCTGTCGATGGCATCACATACTAGATTTATTGGAATCATCGAGGATATATTGACGTTTTGATGAGCAATATGCCTACCACCGCCGTCTGGGTCATTATTATGTTTGAGGATAGTTGTTTGTGGTTGTGGTATTTTTTTCCATGCGTCGTGAATCTATTTGAAACCATCATCGATGGTATCATGGAGCTTTATCTTTAGCTCGGGTACGACATATCCTGGAAACTAAAATGTAGGAATATCTTCTACGCGTATTTTATATTTTTGTGCAAATTTTGTTTTCGTTGCATCAACATTATCAGCTAAGATACGTTGAACAAGTAGCAAATTGAATTCATCTATGTCGGCAATAATTTTATTACACACCTCAATGTATTTGCTGACTTCATCTCGGTTGGGTGGATTTTACTAGTTTCCGCTACGATTAGATTTTTAAATGTTTCAAGATCGGTGTTCATCGCTGTAAACTGTTGGGTAACATCTGCCTCGTCAATTAATAAAGGGTTACCGAGCCTCCCTCTATTAAAATAACCACTAAACTGAAAATCTAGTGATAACCAATATGTTAATTTATCAAATGGATTGGGTTTGGGATCATGGATATGGTGTGTATGTATACTACTATACCCATGATAATCTTCCTTCGTTGAAACATAATCAGATTTTTGTGGTTCTGGCTGTATTTTATATTACGATGGTGGAGTTTCAGGCCATCCTAGCACGGTTCTTATAGAACACTGATAGATGTCTACGGCTTATCCGGGTGAGTTTATCTCAATTGCGGATGATAGTGTTGGTTCATGAACTGTAATAGCGATTTTAGTAATGGATTTTATTCTGCGTTGTAATTCGTTATTGATCTCTTCGATTTGGTAAGACCCAGATGGTAAGGAAACAACGTTCCAGTCTGGAGTTCCATCTGGTTTATTCTTACTCGCAAACACCAGGGAATTATTTGGTTGTTGACCACCGAATGATACTGATCTAATATTAGGCCAACTGTGATATACTCGTAATTTTGCCAGCGCTACCTCTTTAACCGGAATCGCATTGGGAAAATTGACACTGAATTCAGGGTTGGTTGAGGTTATTGAGATCGTGGTTGTTTTTTCCGGTGTTGTGTTTGTCGCTATTTGTTGAAGTAGTTTGTTGTCGACATTGACATTATTATTATTATTATTATTATTATTATTATTATTATTATTATTATTATTGTGTTTTTTTCTGATTTTGATGTTGCGTTGTGGTATATACTCATCATCGCGGAGAATTCGTTATCTGATATTGTTTTGTCATCGAGACTAGATGATATCAGCAACGATAATTGGAATACGCCGTTGATGCGATATGTAACTGAATTATATACTCGTGTAGTTTATTCTGACTGCATGTCGATATTTTTTTGTGATGATGCTAAAAATTCCTGTAATTGTTGTCGCCGATGACATCAGTGCTGTTATCGCTGATAACAATATAACTGTTCCAGCAATTACACTTGAAACCGAATGCACAATAACGTCGACGCTGGTAATTCGCCTGCGGTATTTTTTTACTTTTACTGTATAGTCGTCAATAAGAGTTTTTGGTTTGGTTTGAAACTCACGGACTTGATCATATCGATACTGTTGTACATTCATTATACTATTTAATTAAATCAATTACAAATTCGACATAAACCGTAAATGACGCTGATGCTAAATTACCACTAAGGGGAGTTATTGTAAATGTTTCACTGGATCCCTTATCTATTATTGCACTTGCAGTATTTACACCAGTAGAAATCCTAGTTGATACGTTAAATTGCAACGGTTAAATCAGAGTTAATCTATAGATACCCTTAATATCTGCAGACACTTCAATGATGTTATTTTGATTCCACAGGGTCACGATATTTTTAAAATCGCTAACAATATCGTCTTTTGTTTGTTTAATCGTATCGATATTTGTTTTAATATCAGAAAGTAGCATTGAGACTACTGGTGGCTCTCAGAAATCATCTATTTTTTCTAAAATTCTTACGGAGACTTGTAAACATATTTACATGAACATCATACTCAGCTCGCAGAGTCGATAGTTCATCATCTGTGGTTTTATGCTCAGCTTGCAACATCGACAGTTTATTATCTACGTCATCTACATACTTTTTTGTCACAGGATCAGTATCCATTGTTGGATCACCAAGTGTGGTTATTTTATAAGAGTTCATGTCGAGAACTCGTCACTGAGTCGCCGTATTTTTTTTACTCGACTGTTAATACTATCTATCACAGTTGGTAAAAGAACTCCTGGTTTAATCTTACCAGTGCAATCAAACTCGGCTAGGGAATTTTCGGTCACTCCATTTATTTTAACAAGAATATGTCTTGAAATACGACTATTTCATTTGGATCAACACTTGCGAGGTTTAACATCTCGAATATTTCATCTCCGATTATTGTTTTTACTTCTTTGGTTGCAGGTATTTCCCCAGTGGGTTTTCTTAGGCTTGAAAGAGATCTTCCCTAAATATCGACCATTATATTCTAAGATTTCTCTAAAAAGCGATTACTCGTATATTCCTGTACGGTTTTATGAGGTGGTTTTCCCGATGATGAGATAGCGTCGAGGACATTCAATACTTAAATGCAGCATATTGGTAAGTCGGTCATTTTCTGTGTTGGTAGCGTGGAATACCAACGAGGAATTTTTAAGTGGTGTATATAACGCATAAATTCTTCAGGTGGCGCTAACCCATATGAATCAAAATAAACAATTACACGCGGATCAATCGCGTATGCAACCCAGTGAGTTCCAGGTCCGGTGCTGTTATCGAGATTAATTATACCGGTTTCAGCGTTGTTTGGTTGTTGTGGTAATTGATCTCTCATAAAAACCTCTAAAGTTTTTTATCGCTAGTTTTTAGCAGCATCGAGTAAATCAAAATTTGACATGGGAACTATAGGATCTCGTGATATTGTTAGTAAACTGCTCCTGGTATTCTCAGGCCGTTTCCTCTGTACCATGAGTAAGGAGTTCCTGGTAGTCTTAGACCCTTACCTGATCGTTTTTTTTGTACCCTTTTCCAGTTGCTTTCTATAGTGCCATCCCTGCCGCGGTACCAACGGCTCCTAACGCAGCATCTTTCGCCACCGCTGGGGTCGCGGCTGAAATTAGTGCTAGAATCGCAGCGAGAAGTGGGAATATTCCGCCGGATTTTATCATGTCTTTGATCGCAGCCGCAGAGAGAGAGAGAGAGAGAGAGAGAAGAGAGAGAGAGAGAGAGAGAGAGAGAGAGAGAGAGAGAGAGAGAGAGAGAGAGAGAGAGAGAGAGTGATCCGAACACCTTTGTAATCTTTGATAGCATCATTGAAGTGTTTTATCTGACGAGTTGTCAATGACAATTTATTCTGACCGCCAGAATGCTGATTGTGTTTTATCGATATGGTAGTTCCTTCCACAATTTTTAGCTGATTCCTATTGCAATTTTTTAATTTGACCAGGAGTTAACGTAACACTAACACGACTATATGACATTTTATTTAATAACAGATTGATCTAATTGTCTACATATGTTTGAAAAACACTACATATTTTCTACTTGTGCATCAATTACTCTCATCCGTCCACCAACACCTTCGAGTAGCATTGATTTGTCACTGAGAATGACAGCAATTGCTCTGTATCTACCACCAACAGCAGGAAGTCGTGTTACACGAGCTCGGAAATGTATGTCAACGACGGACTGTCTGGTTAAGTCAAGATGTTCCAATTAAAAGTAGTAGATGGGATACAGGTTTTTAAAATCCAATTGTGATATTTGCGAACCGGTGTCTACATTATTATCGCGTCCCATAAATGTCAGCAACCGATGATACGCGCGTGCTATTTAATTTTGTCCGTAATTAAGTAAAATATCTTCGGATGGTTCCTGTTGGCCATTTATCCTCAACGATACTTCATTAACACCCAATTGATCAAATATCATATGGCTGCGTAATTGTGAGTTTAATCGCTCCATATCCTGTAACGCAACAAATATATGTCGTGGCGCATCTACACCCTGTTTTGATGCCAGGTGCCATGTAACAGAGGATACACAGTATCCGTTATTGTTGTTAGCCATGATATCAACAATTTTCTTCCATGATCCATAAATGATAGTAATTTTTCATCTGCGGTGATTGATGGAGTCATTACTGGCATCCACAGTGATAGTTTTGTTATATTTACTTTACCACGGTCAGCATCTGGATTTGCAGGATCTGCTGGAATCATCCAGATTGCATCATTATCATCACCTTTTAGCACGAATACTACTGTATGTTTTGCTCCATAGATAACTTTTCTAACATTTCTATAAAATCCGAAAATATGAGATAGTGGAATCACGCATGAAAATAGTCTACGCCGTCCTTCCAACATTGATACACGTGTTGCAAACCGTAGGTTGTAATTACGATTAATATCTACGACATCAAAAGTGGCAGCTGGTCTCACATATCCGGCTAGTGCTGGATCTACTGCAGTATCTCGTGTTGCCTTTACCCTAGTATGATGAATGTTTTCAGCGTGATCATTAACATCCTTAGCGAATATTATAGATGGACTTGCTGATCTTGCAAAATCATCGGAGTATCTTGCTAGACCCACTATGGTTGGGGCAACATCAACATCACGTTCTATAGATTCAATCTCTCTGTTATCAATCATATATCTAGCACTCTCAAATAGCGCCATAATACCATTGTTGACAAATCCAACTTTGGCATCTATGGCATATGGTGCTGGTACAGCAGGAGTATCATCAGCTGTTACAAGTTCTCCTTCTACTTAGATAAACGCTTCAGCGGGTAGAAAGTATTGCTGGTATCCTGGACTTGAAGTTCGATTTTTGATCGACTATTTGGTTATACTGCATTATAGGAATAAAACTGATAATCGTGTACAGAATCAGTCTTGGGTACTGGGGCATTTAAATCAAACGCTGCTTCAGGGAACGATTTGAACATTTTATTATATATTTTTTAATCTAAATCGTGATATTGATGACCTTGTCAAACCACTTCCCGCTATCATATTTGCAGTAATATTTCCCTGAGTGTCATATCTCTCATTTATCCGTGATGCTATATTCTGATCAACTGCGTTGTTTATTATTTTACTAATACCCGCAGGCATAATCTCCGTAGATGATAGTGGTCCCATTGATTTTATCGCCGTTTTCTTTCGTCGCCGAACTAACGCTAGTAGTTTTTCTTTGGCGGTGGAATATGCTTTACCGTCATATTCACCAACAGCGCTAATACCCTTTATCACGAAAAGCATCAATAGATTTCATCGATAACTGTTTTGCGATTGGTGCTATTTTTGGAGCCATCCTTGTTAAAAAAACCTTGAATAACATTACCGAGACCATCTGCGTAGTACATCTTATAAATAGGCAATCGTCAATTTGCTACATAGGTCATGATTGGTTTATTGTGGTTGTAGAGTATGATCCTCTTATTTAAATGTTTTTTTATCTAATCGCAAAACTCCTACAGACTGCACCCTGACTATCATCAGATGGTGATTGCTTTTTTTTGTATCCGTTCTTGACGTTTTTACTTGAGTTGTTTTTATATTTCTTTTCTTTGTTGTTGTCGTTCTTCGATTTCTTCTTGTTGTTGTATATCGTAATGATCAATTCCTTCTGTAAATCTTTTATACCTTAATTCTCTTTTATTTAATCGAACAGTCCCTTTGTTTTTTTATATAACCTATCAACCCAGTCATCGCTTTTATTCTACTATCTTTATACTCGTCTTTTAAAAACTCCTTTCTTGAATGATAGCCGTTAGCAGCGAAAATGCTAAAAGCTTGATAATCGCTGGTTTTTAATAATTCAAATTGTTTTATTGTTGTTTTAGCCCCTTTGGTAAATTTGTCTATAAAAGAAACACCTCTTTCAGTTTTACCAATATCCCCCTCTTGTTGCTGTTCAATATCACCCTCCTATTCTTCACCCTCCTGTTCCTGTTCAGGTTGTGTAGCAGCTATTATATCACCAGGAAGTGTTTTTAGGGATTATTGTGTTTGTTCAGTTTCCCTTGCTATTTTTTCAAGTACTGGTATAGTAACAGTAATACCTTTCTCAGTAGCAGTGGTTACTGGTTTAAATAATTGTTCTGTTCCCGTTGTAAAATCGGTTTGAAGTTCATGTCTTGCTTGTAACTTCTGTCTAACAGAGTAACGAACCGGAATAAATATCTTTATTGCAGATAATCGCTCGCGTGATAATCTAGTTGTTAAGGCTTCACCTACCATTATAAACTAATATATGATCTAAATTGTAAGCACGAACTCCATTGATCCTAAGCGTTTCATTTTTTTTTCATAAAAATCGAAGATTTTCAAAATAAAACTTTGAGGGTTAAAACCCCAGGAATTCATTTAGAGAAAGTCGATTTTCATGAAATTTCGTCGGCTGATTGCACAAAAAGAGTGAAAAAAATCACTGGAAAAGCATCGACGATTCGACGATCATTAATGGTCATCGATGAAAAACACCATAAAATTTTCCTCACAGGGATAGAAATTTCATCAAAATCGATTTTCTTTAAATGAATTCCTGGGGTTTTTGCTCTCGATTTTCATAACATTACGTCCACGGATTGCGTAAAAACACCACAAAATTGACTAAAAACGACAAAAAAATGACCAAAAATCAATGAAAAAGTAATAAATCCTTGAAAATGAAATAAAATATTTCAGCAGTTAACAAATAAAAATAAAATCCATAGATGCTCACCCACCTGAAATTCTTTTGAATTTCATTACAGTATTTTTCATTACTTCCGCGTCAGTGATTTATCAAAGAGACAAAATTTCCGTGCAAAAAAAAATGCACATAATTGAAAGGGTATTATAGTTTCCGTCTATACATAAGCCATTTGCAATGATTCATTATATATAAATTCTTTATTTAAATACTTGTTTTAATTATAATATGGAGGAGTTCGAGAGATTATCGAAAATTACGCCTTGGAAAAATGGTAAATTCAATCTTGATAGAGTATCCACTAATAAACCCGATAAGGGTCTAATAAGTGATAGAAGCATGATAGGTAAAATGCATGATGCATTTAATGAATTCAAGCGCGATGGAGCATCTCACCATTGGTCAACATTTCGAATCGATGGTGGCGTTGATGCTACCATGAACGACAAAAGAGCAGCAGTGATAATCTCGCATCTTGACCAGAAAAGGTATTTTTTTAGAGTGAAATTCATTATCCGCTCAGAAACGGGAAATTGGATTATACGCGACAAATTTGAACCCATCCTGAAGGATAAAAATAAAAATGAAAACAATAAAACTGTCACTGTGAGTCAGGATTCCAAACCAGGAATCCTAACTGGGATTGACAAACCGTATTACGAGAGAGCTTATCCTGTAACCGCGGTTGTTTATGGGTTCTATCTGATAAATGACAAACCCAGTATTGAGAAATTAAAACCAATGAAACACTCGTCGCTGAAATGTGTCGCCGGACGAATAATAGAGCATTTTACTTATGCGTTGCGTGGAAACAAATTAACAGATCTTAGACATAAAAAAAATAAACGAATGGGGATTAGCAGTTAGGGAGAGAGGGGCAACAATTCAAAATGTAGCCGAACTAGAGCGGATACTAAAATTTCCAATATCCGTATCGACAGTAACAGGCAAGATATTATATGAACCGAAATAAAAATCGAGAAATCAAAATTATTGACCATAATGCACACGCTTGGACATCTGCAGTAACAATATTTCCGCGGGATAAAACCATAAATTACCAACCCGTGGAATTCTCTGGAGAAGAATTCTCTGAGGAGAAATCATTCGATTTTATTTACGAGTTCAGTAAAAACGATCCTGTGTCAGTGTGGTTATTTCAGAGTTTTGAAAACGAAGAGGGTAAATTTGATCTATTTGTAAAACCCAATGGCGAATTATATCGTACTGAAGCCCTCCATGACGAGATGAGAAAACTAGCTCGTGGGTTTTAAACGAAACACGACGAACAATTACTAACAAACTGTTTTACAATATCTTCAGTTGCAGCTCATTTCACGAGAAAGAGAAATGTATGGAAACCAACAAGAGCCGAATTTCTCTCAGATATTGAATTAAGCTGTGTGAAATACGGCCATAGAGGATTATGGAATAGCAAATATAACCCTGAAAGTGTTATTTCGGTTGATATGACTGCGTGTTATCCAGGGAGTTTTCTCGGGTATAGAAATGCTCTGAGTACTTCAAAAGATTTGGGCATCCCCACACGAGATGACCCGTGTTGCGATTAATGGGCCGCTGCCCGATTTTGATCACACCGGATTCGCTCATTTGGTATTATTTGAATTGTCTAAAGGACTTCATCCGTGCTGTTATGTTCGGTTTGGTAGACACATCTCTGAAAAACACTGGATACTAATAGTGTTATTACGGTATATGATTGATTGTAAAATACTAATATCGCTGATATTCAGTGAAGCGATTATGTCATATCGAAAACAAACTGATGTCTGGTTACCACAACCCGATAGTCTAGATAGTATAATCAGCGAAAATAAAAATAAACAATTTCCTTCACTCGACGAAGAATATATTGTGAAATGGTCCAAAGAGATCTTTCAAGTTTGAAATAAACACGCAAAAGATCTCGGTAGAAGACTAATTGGTAAATTGACAGAGGGTGGAAAATACGACCACAAACGGTATTCTTCACGACTAATTGTAAATGATGTTGAATACGATTTTATAATCGCAGATGCAACATCCAAGGGTATATATATCAATCGCAAAGACGCTTTCTTGTCCGATGGAACAAAATTTGATATAATTGTTACTTACAACGATGGAGATAATCCTCAGTATACGTACTTAAGGGCGTCTATGCTGGCTGATGCTTCTATTAATTTACTTTCGATGAAAAATAGATTTCCTGAATTTGCGGTCAGGGTAGCCACTGATTCATTTTATACAGATATAAAACATTGAGAAGCAGTGGCCGAGTTTACAAATTCCAACGAGGGTTGGGGATCATGGAGAATTAAAAAAGAAATACTGCGTGATTACTCTAAATCAGAAGATGTTACAATTAAAAACAATTACTTGAAAAATAATCAGATATCAGAACTATCTAATGCACCTTCGATATCCGATCCAGTATGTAGATATAAAACCAGCTACCTAAACGGTTGTGGTGGGTTAGGGAAGACGACTCGTGCGATTGAATTATTTCGAGGAAAATCAAACATGACTGTGCTAACACCCACACACAGACTTGCAAGAGAGATGAAACAGTGAGGAGTTAATGCTTGCACTTATCACAGTTTTTTTCGATGGAAAGGTGACGAATGGACTCCTGATCCTATGGGCGAGAAATATATTCCTGATGTAATATATGGGATGAGATATTCACTGTGTCGTTAGATTTATTACAAAGGTTTCTCGATTGATTATTGCTAGAGAATACAGAAGTGATAATGTGTGGTGATCATGGTCAACCACCACCATTTGTCGGTTTGTCTCCGCATAATTGGTGGAAGAATTTTGTAGACTATTATGAACAAATTAGTACTGATCAGAGATCGTTTGATAATGAATTACGCGAGTTCAATAAATTAATCAGATTACAATCGGATGTAATCCAGTGTGAAATAGCGCGTGAAATCATTTCAGAAACGCCATTAAATGATTTCTGAGAAGCGTGGAGACCAAACGATTTTATAGTGGCAAGTAGAAAGATAGTCAAAGACACACTTCAGATGAAGTTATTTAACACGCATAAAGAAAAATTTGCAACACTTCCAGTGCCGTTGTGTTAATAGGCCTACGGATACACGAAGACAAAATATCGAAGTTGATATTCCAGGACAAAGTGAAAAACAAATTCTTGTATTAAATGATATTGTGTTGGTTGATATCGGTGTTGTCCGAAGATGCATTGCGTGTTGAAAAATCCCCATGGAAGCTAGGATACGCAGCGACGATACATTCTTCGCAGTGGTTGACTATATCCAATACAATTCTTTGGATCGTAGATGACCGCATCGAGTGGTCGAATTTAGTTTACTTAGCAGTGTCCAGAGTATGAAGAAAAAATCAACTTCGAAGAATTGTTTTAGATGATAATGACACCACAATCAATGATATTGTCAACGATGATATAATCAGAAAAAGAACTCGCTGGCTATAACCAACAGGGCAAAAAAATAAACGAGAATTTGATATTGATGCTAAGTTTATAAGTACACTAAAACAACAAAAGAATAATCACTGTGCGAGTTGTAATTGTATAATGCGTTAGTGCTGGTCGGAAAAAGACCCCGCCAGTTTACCGTAGACAGAAAAAAATATTAGCCTTGGTCATACCAGAGATAATGTGATGTTAACTTGTCTTGAGTGTAACAGACAAAGAGGTGCTAGTTAAGACCACGCGGTGGTAATTGAGTTTCCTCGGGTATCACTTGTAATTGTTCACGCGTAAATCCTTGCTGAGGAACAGTTGAATCTAGCATATAGACTGGCGGTATACCCGTGAATCTCGTTATGTTATATATTGTATGTGCAGTAACACTCCAAATAGGATCAGTAGCTCTTTTTTACCACCTTCGTGCTCTCCTGGTTCATATAAATATATAACAGTGACATTGCCGAGTACTGGTTGTTTTGAAAATCATTTTGTGCTTTTTACGGGTATATACTTCTTTTTAATCGTTGGGTTTCATGTTGATTGTTCGAGTAATCTCATCATTTAGCGCAGCAATCACACCCGGTAATCTCTTGACCCATTCACGGGATCGTTTATCCTGAATAAATTCCTTCGCGTATTGATATCCAATTAACCCCTCAGCAAGTGTCCGATTAAATCGTTCAACAATTGCCTGATCGCGGTGTAGTGCAGTATGTCCTCGTCTGATGGTGACATTATGATGCTTCATTGCTGATAACACTGCACCCTGAAATTCCTTGCCAGGATCAACTTGTAATAGATTTGGCCACTGCAGAGGACCCCGCCGATAAATCCTTTCAAACGCAGAAGCCACTTCAGTTGATGACTTTGTCTTTAATGTCATTAGGGACGTTGACATCAAAATGCGAGAAGTTAATTTGTTTAGGCGGTGGTAGATAAATCTGCCATATCGCCTGTTTGGATAACCAATCCGCTGCAGTGGTATTTTTCACCTTTGCGGCGCTAGCGAGTTTACTGATTGCTGATTTACCCCTCCAGTATCCTTTTGGGGAATAATAACTAGATTCCATGATGTTATTAATTACCAGCACCCAGCATTCATTTACTTTTCATCGTCGATTTTATCAACCATGAAGCTAATTTCTCCTTGAAGGATTTATCAGTGATAGGATGCAACGCATGAATCAATTTCACATCTGCGATATGTCTTTGTTGCAGATTGCTGCTTTATAAGCAATGTCATGAGCATGACACGCCTTATCAATAGCGTTTATTGGATACTCACCGGGTTTGGATTGGTTTTGATCATCCAGTCTGATGTCAAGTCTGGTCCCGGGTCCACAATAACTATACCCTGGAAGATGTTTATCTCCCGGATATTTTCCCATGGTGTTCCTGGTAATTTTACTAACTTAACTGCAATATCATCTCCTCGCTTTTTTAAATCCTTAGAAACAAATCTAATTTTTTTTGTACCACATTGTACACATATACCAGCAAGTGTTGATCTGTTATTTTTAGTTGTAATTGTTGTCAAGTCATTTGTGCTAGTACGCTTCTTACATTTCACACAATATAGATCCATAATTAATTTATAATAACATTAATGTAATTGATTTTTCGGCGACAAAGACACGAGAACCAGTTAATCATCATGCAGCGCTACCAAATTTCATTCGCATAATTATAATAGGACCATCTGGAAGTTGCAAGACACAACTGTTACTCAGTTTGATAACGAGATGGCTGAAATGGAACAAGTTGTATTTAGTAGCCCCGAGTGTAGACGATCAGCGATGTTACGAGGTGTTAAAGGATTTTAACGAGAAAGCAAATTCGGAAATGGATGAGGATATTATTGATTTTATAACCGATATCGAGGAAGCACCGAGCATTGATGTTATTGATGGAAGTATTAACAATTTAGTCGTATATGATGATGTCATGCTAGACAATCAAAAGAATCCCTCTATGATATTTTCCAGAGGTAGACATAAATATAATGACGTGATATATGTCACTCAATGATACACACAAATACCAAAAGTGATCACAGATAACTGCAATATTCTTGCTGTATTTAATGGAGTTGACACACATACGCTACGAAATATTTGGCAAACTTGGTGCGGCGGTGATATGGATTATAATCTCTTTAAAAATTTCTTTAGTCACGCTCAGTCAATCCCACATGGATTTGTAACGATAAATTTGCATGATCCTAGATCAAGATATCGTATTGGACTTGATCAAATATTCGGTAGAAACAATTTGTCTCCGCATTGCCATCAGCGCCGGGTCTTTAGCGTGAGAAACCGAAACAATTTCTCTTTTATTTTGTCTGCATAAAATAGTTTCGGTTTGAAATTGTTTCGGTTTGTCTGAATTAGTTTCGGGTTTTTTTTCTCTCATTTTTGTCTGAAATAGTTTCGGTCTGTTCACCCTCTTTGCTGCTCAAGTGATATGAGGAACAAACTAAGAATAACCTTCCAAAAATCTCTAAAATATTTAACAATAAATGCAAACAATGAAACTTAAAAAATATAAAAAATATGGGTGGACAGGGAAACAGTGCACAAAAAAACAAACAATTTTCGAAAAACGAGGGTGTTACTCAAAACTCTAACCAGCTAATATGCTGGGGAGAGTTGAAGGGTATCAACAAAGCGGCAGGGGCATTTCCAGTTGGTTCGCTTTCTTGTCTGTCCTAGATGTCATGACTTACGTTATTGTTATCACAATTACATATACATCACTCCTCATAGATGTTTGGACTTGTTTGGGTATATATATATATATATATATATATATATATATATATATATATATATATATATATATATATATATATATATATATATATATATATATATAAGCATATTCAAATCTTGTAACACGTTTCTAAAACTGATTTCTATAAAAACAATTTATACCCATGTAAGCTGATGATAGAGGTCTATGAAAGCTGATTCGCTTAGTTCAAGCCTGGCTTGTAAAACTGCACTGAAATTTGTAAATGAACAAAAAGAAAACTGTTGTGAAATATAAAATGCATTTTAGTAAGTCTAATAAGATTATCTACATATGAACACAAATATTCATACGACGTTTAATTTATATATGAGGAGTGATGTTTATGTAATTGTGATAACAATAATGTAAGTCATGACATCTAGGACAGACAAGAAAGCGAACCAATTGGAAATGCCCCTGCCGCAAGCACAGAGACATAAGTACGTTGGAAGCTTAAACTAAACGCCAGGTTGTGATCTGTACTCATATTTTCTACTCCTGAGCAAGCTGAAGCCTACTCATTCTTTATTTCAAGGTGCACACGGAAAATGTACCTTCATGGTTAAGAAGCTTACATGCTGCACGTGAAAACATTCAAGAGCGGATTAACCAAAAGATAAAGACAATTTTGTTACGTGTGCATAAGTTCGCACGGCACACAAAACAGGTATAAATGCCTGATACAAACATATACAAATTCAGTTCGGTGATATCTCCCAGTGGCACACAAAACCATTCGTTTGCAGCTACATAACGAGACTGGAACATGTCGGAATCTTGCAAGTGTTTGAAGGGTGAGTTTTAATCTAGTTATGTTCTCTTTTCCTCACTTGTATTTTATTTATTTAGAGTAGGCACCATACCTGTTAAAAAATGACAGCTCTGGAGATCAGAAATGATGCGATCGTTATACAGGCTCAATTAAGGATAATTTTACCGTTTTGGTACTTGCCTCATCACTGCAAAAGCAGGGTAAAAATAATTTCTAATTGCTGTTAGTACCTATATAATGCAAACTATAAATAAATTATTAAATTGTTATAAACTCTTGATAAACTTGATATTGTTTTAACATGTCTCAACAGAATTTAAAATGTTTTTAATACTTCACCGAATCTTGAAATCGTAAGATTTTGATATGACTCTTTAAAAGTGAAGTTGCAAAATGTAACCACCAGTAACATCGGTACCACATGGTATTTGGATAGTGTTCATGATTTGAAAACACGAGCGTTATAGTGCTTGAACTGTATGTGAAATAGTGGATAACTCTGCCCTGAGAGAAGCCGCCTCATGGAGTTCTCGCCGAATGGATAACTCATCCAAAGTCGCCCAATTGATCATGGATACTAAACTGAGATATCACCACATGGCAGTTGCCGCTTTAGTTTATCTTCAACTTAATAACTTAAGATTAATAAAATATTAAAACGTTTCCATTTGATCAATGTAACTTCTGTACTAAATGAAATAAAAGCATTACATATCCCCTTTTGATCTGATGTTTAAATCGTGAGATGCATTATTTTATTTGGAAAATAAAGCGGGTGTATGTGACGTTTTGGATATTACAGTGACCGTCCAAACCTAATCAACGTAATCCTGAAATTACCATTGCAAAGAGTATATAGATTAGATTCCATTAAATAAAAAGCGTTCGTTGATAATTCAATAATGGTTTGCATTTTGATGGACGTGGGAAATTAGCAAACTATTAAATGTGATACATGACGTAACTAACGAGGCTGCGTTAATTTCTTGCAATTTTGGACACCACACGTATATCGTTTATTAACTTTCAGGCAAACAAGTCAGATATATCGCATGAAGACCGCTCCAGTGGACTAGTGGTTAGAGCGTCCCATTGGATGCGGGAAGTCTTGGGTTCAATTCCCGGCAGAGTAGTACCGAAGACTTAAAAAACATGGTACTAACAGCTTCCTCGCTTGGCTTTTCGCACTAAGAGGTTAGTGTTAGGACTGGTCGGCCTCGTGTCGAGATAACGTGACTGGGTGGGACATCATGCTACAGGTCTGTAACCTGATGCCCCAGTGCTAGATATCGCTAAAAATTGCCACTGCATACATAATAGCGATATGACTTAAAAATTGTTGAAGTTATGTTAAAATCCAAATCGCACAATATAACTCTTCAAAATGGCGACTTCCTCAAAATGGTGACTTCTAGATAGCGTCAACATCAGCGATTCCTCATTGACCGGTAATAATATTCCGCCCGACAGGTACAGTGCCTAAATAAACACTTGCAGTAGAAATATAATCAGGGGGTATATTTTAATTTCAGGGTGTATGTTAATCGCAGTGAATTAAAATCTCAATTAGCTACGTGACCAACCATTTCGGGCAACTTCTCCAATCACCATTGGGCGACTAATCCAGATAAGTTGGGGGATGAGTTCTCAATGTACGCAGTACATGTGTAGTGGTTGTATACTAATTAACAAAAAGTAAACATTTGATTAAGTTCGTTAAGGAAACGTTTTCGGTATTACCCAAGAAAAACACTTTATACTGGGACAGACAAAAGAAAACAAAATTTAGAGGTTAAATATGGTTAAACGTAATTAAGCGTAGACTAGTAGACTAGGTTTCGATTATCGCAGATCACTTGATTAGTCCTTGCAACGCGATTTATCGTGATAACGTGTTTAGTCATTAGACCTGTGGCATAATTACATAGACCATGTAGACGATGCTGGTTTTCTATTCCGACGTTTTCAAATTTGATTCTTATTTAAGTTGAAAGAAACTAGACAGGGAAGAGGAATATGATTTGGGCATTCTAAAATCCATGGTGCTGATAATGAAACAAGTCGTCGGGTTGATTTTAATTTCAAAGTGTGCATGTTATTAAAACGATATAGCTTGTCAGTTTACACTAGGGCTTAATTTTAATGTTTCAACTTTTAAGTTCATGCATGTCTTTTAGTGTTGAACACAAACTGCGTCTAAAAAAGATTTCTTGCAATTTGTTTCAGTTGCTGACCGCGGATGTACTGAAATCTGCAAGAAGCAGTGTGACTGTAGTGACACATGCAACTGCAGTGAGGAATGTGAATGTACAGGCAGATGTAAAATCCGGTGTAATTGTACAGGTAGCTCTTTCTCTCTCGCTTTCTCGTTTGTCAAGGTTTGTGTGTTACGAACACTTATAAGCCAGTACAAACGTACTAGAAAAGTGTAATGTAAATGATAATGGCGAAAAAAAAACCTAAACAGAACGAAGGATAAATCAAATGAGAACTGAGTCGCGTTTGGTTTAAGATTTATCCGGCATTGTATGCAACAAATTTTAAAGTCTTCCAAATGAAAGTCGTATATTTTACTACAAATATAATATTTTTCATTTAATTTATGCAGCACACACGCCCTACAATAATTCTACACTTATGTTAAAACCATTTAAGACTTTGGTTGTTATCGCAAAAATCTGTTATTTGTATTGGACATCGATTGTTAAAATTCCAATCATGGGTTTTTCTGACTGGCTGGAGTGGTGACACTTCCAAGATGCATGTTATCTTCACATCCATTAGACTGAAAAAACTAACCGAGAGTGGCCCGTCGTATAACCTATCAATATAAAACTTTCATTTACAAAACGGAAAAAAATTCGCTTGGATGCACGACTAATTACAAATAATGGGACATGTTATCTGACAAGTTACTAAACAAGTGGACAGGGGAAAACAAAGCTCACATGAACATTACTTTTATTGGCAACTGACATGTTGACTTTAGACCTGTTACTGCTAGTGTCAATTGGAAGTAATGTTTATAAAATCATTACAATATAATTACGACCATTTGAAGTATGCATTGTAACTCAAACTGTACAAAGATTACATTCCAGTCGGGAGGTAGTGGGTTCGATCCCCGGCAGAGCCATACCAAAGACTTACAAAAATGTTAATAACACCTGCCTCGCTTGACGATCAGCATTAACAGGTTATAGTGTTAGGACTGGTCGGTCTGGTGTCTGGAATGTGACTGGGTGGGACATCATGCAACATGTATGCGGCATGATACCCCAGTGCTAGATCTCACTATAAACTGCCTCACTGCAGACATCGTAGCAGCGATATAAGTGAAAATTGTTAAAGCTACGTTAAAAATCCTAATCAAACGAAAACATTCCAGTGGATGATAGTCAATACTGTACTAGGAGTACTAATGGGTTTAGATTCTAAAATTAATCAGTTGTATTAGAACATAGAGTAAAACGCAGTAATGGTCATGCATGTGACAAAATTTAAATTCTGCATATATTCAAGGAATCAATAACAATGAATAATTTAGACTTAAACAGTATGTTCTTCTGGCAATATGTTGATTGTTTAACCGAATAAAACTCACGATAATGTTATCTAGGTGCATGGAATTTATTAAAATGTATTCAGCTTATTTTTCTTGCATATTGCAATGTCAAGTTGGAATGCAGGTCTTGTAGACCATCAGAGGCGTAGCTATGATATTTTGCGCCCGGGGACGAACTATAAAATTGGCGCCCCAGCGATCTTGTGACCGATTTATTACCCTTGTTTACTTATTATAATGTAACGTTGTAACCCTCATTTTGGCGCCCCTGTACCTTGGCGTCCGGGGACATGTGTACCCCCCTGCTCCCCCCCCCGCTACGCCTCTGTAGACCATGCTGTTCCGCTACACTAGGGTCAAGAACCACAACTTCACAACTGGAGGCATTCAAAAGAACCCGAATATCTTTATTTATTTTACAGCATTAATTACCATATAATTAATAAGTGCAGTCATCATATACACAGTACATTTTGAGGAAAGATAATTCGATGTATAGTTAATATTCTAAACGTTTATTTGCAGACGAGAAATGTATATGCAAACACGGATGCGATGGACCGAAGACCTGTAAATGTTACCAGTCATGCGAGTGCATTAGGTGCTTATAACACAAATACTTTATGTGAAAATATAAAGAACGAGATTGTATTTGTGAATGTATTGTTGAAGAAATAAAATAACATATAACCAAATTGGCAATTTGATTCCTCTTATACTTTTGTGCCATGTCTTTTACAAAATAGCAACTTAGAATTTAAGACTCTGAAACTAGTCTCCAAAAATGAGCTGCAAGCGGTGTGTGCATTTTTCTTTACTTGGTTAGTTGAATTCATAAAAAAACGTATTTCTATGTTCAATGTCTTATTAAGATTTTTTAAAATTTACAATTCTAAATTACGTTACCATTAGGTTGGTTATACAAATGAATTATTTACTATTGAATTTTAAATTTCTGATGCGTATAGCCACTGATTGCACTCAAGAAAGATAATTCATGCTTAAACGCTTAACGACAGTATATAGCCGGTTTTGGGATTGAGAAAATGGCATGAGTATTTTCAAAGTGCAGATTTAACTCCATTTTATCCAATAATTGTTTGATGTATATGTGGCCAGTTCAGAAAAGAAACTTATTATAGAAGATTATTTAAAAACAAGGACGCAAAATTTTAAATGGTCCTCTACTTGTCTTTACTAGAATTTTCTCCCAATTCTTCTACTACTGAAAAAGTTTTACATTTGTCCTATTAACCTGGGCATTTTCTTGCTGGTCCTTTTCGACCCGCAACCAGTGGTTGACTATAGAAGCTACCTGTGCATTTTATGTTCATACTGGAGTACATGTGTGTATTTGATTCGGGGTTTTAAACCGGGTTTGATCTTTATTTATTTATTTTGTATCGCCAGTTTGGCTGTGATTATAATAAACTATATTCGTTTAGTTTGCCAAAGTTGTAATAAACTAATGTTTTCCACCAGAAATTATACAAAGACCAAATCATTTCAATGCTATTTTATCTGAACGATGTATCGGCCCAGCTACACGTTAGTTTGTCTGATTAAGAGATGGAAAGAATCAGATTTGAGTAGGAAATCCGGATTTTTAAGATAGACCCATTGCACTTTTGGAAATTTCCGGTGGACGTTGTTCATGTCTTGTTTCAATCGGAATAATTGTCCCTGGGTGCAATTAAGAGAACAGAATGTAATAAGATATCTTGTACCGGATGTTAATCGTTCTTTGCTCAGTCGTTCATTCTGATCTTTCCAGTAATGTCTCCGTCACTCATCTTTTGTTGGTTTCTACGGAATCGAAATTTGAAAGAAGAAAATGCATGCAATTAACATGGACCAGTCATTTAATAAATCTGTTCAGATGGATTTTGGTATTGTAGACTGGTCAAAGAGCAGAGAGGGCTAACAGACAGCTTTGCTGAAACCTTGTTTTTGAAAAAAAAAGCTTCCTACGAAAATTAATATCGAGTCAATAACGCAAAACGGATGCCTCGAACTGACCGAACGTTTCTGTAATTGGGTTAGTTTTATTTTGTTTATCTTTAGTACTTTTATTTTTCTCTCCAAATTTGTTTTCTTTACACCGGACGCTTCGTTGAGAGAACACCCTCTCTGCTGCTATAATTTAATCGTTTCTTAACCAAAGATTGTATCAAGAACTATACGATATCGTGACCTAGGATCAAGTAAATGTATCGTTATAAATCCGTGTGGGGAAGCTTGAGCACCTGCGAAGTTTTTAAACTTAATTGTATCCATATCTCGTGAACAAAGTCTGATATGTCTCAAAGTACATGTATGTGTATCACTCCAATGAACAGGACTAAAATATTAGTTCTCTTTCGGAATTTGTGTATATTTCTATGTAACATAGCTTATCTCTGTCTGCCTCGAGAAAATATTCTTGCAAGATTTTATTGTTCAGCATTACATAATCGTAAACTAAATTATTAATAAATCCAAGTGAATAAAGATTCTGCGTTTCATCACTGTCTTGGATGTTAATATTAACTTCATTTAATAATTCTGCTTTCTCGTTTAAAAAGAGCATCGTATCATCTCTGATGTTTTATTTTCAACTTGACAAACGAGACCAACCACGACCTGAATAGTATCTAATAAATGTTATTGATCAAGCATATCACGTTTATGATGTAGTATATTCAAATAAAGATTTATATTGCAGATGTGTACTTGATACACTAGTTAAATTCCATTAAAGCAGATCAGAATGGTTACCTAATTGGGTGGCAAGATCTGAGATGAAAGGTAAACTAGTATTAGGGGCTGGTAATTAATCTACAGATTATTATAAAATAATGGAATCTATGTATTATAACTAGCCAAAGAATATATTGGATAGTCGGAGCAGAGACGAGAACTCAACTCGCAGATGCAGTACATGTTACATGTTATATTCCATTAAAACATATCGGAATCGTTTGCTAAAGGCTGGCAATATCTGAAATGAAAGGTAAACTAGTATTAGGGGCTGGTAATCTACAGATTATTATAACATAATGAAATCTATGCAACTAACCAAAGAATATATTGGAGACTCAGAGCAGAGATGAGTAGATCGCAGATGCAGTATATGTTACACGTTCTTTTGTTGCCAAAGATTAACACGACCGGCAATATGGCAAATTTATATACCACCACATAAACAAATTTAGTATGAACATTTTAATGTCAGCGTTGCTAATGAGGCAATTCAGGTTGATATTATTGTTGCCACACGGCGCTATTAAATTGGTCGACGTCAATTTACATAGAAATACGCGTTAACTGTCATTGACATTGCAACTAGATTTAAAGTAAAGCCGATATTAACTGAAACGGCTGCTGAAGTTGTATTAGGTTTTAAACGAATTTATCGAGGACCCTTACCATGGTCAGTTACTACAGATTGATCCTGGCAAGGAATTTTTTGTTGAAGCATCATCTCTAATGAAGAAACATGACGTCAAAATTAGACGAATACATACTGCAATTCATTGCGATCAGGCAATCGTTGCAAATTTAATCGAACACTTGCTGAGCGGTTATTTGGATATCAATATACAAGTGAAATAACCATGAACAAGGTTCAAAAAGGTATGAGATCTCCTGAATTGGTTACAAGACTACTAAGTGAAATAGCTGCATTAAAAAATGAGATTACTCGTGCAATTTCTATAAAACATACCAATGCATACCAATGCAATCTCAAAAACATATATCAATACATGATTTTTCAAACAAACCAGTATTATGTAATGTGACCTTAATACAAAAAAGAAAACGAACTAACTAAATGTTCGACAAACGAGAGCCTCTGACTTACCGAGAGTTTCTCAGAGTCTCTCAAAGATTATCTTAGGGTTAGTTACTATTGTTACTATTTTAATATTTTTCTAAAAGTGTCCGCGCGAGGTTACTCCTATGATATATTATCTAGGTCCCTCCCTCCCAGTTGCTATTATCAAAAACTATTATCAAGACAGATTCGATATCATGTACGTGGATCATTTAACTCTATCGTTATAAATCAGTGTGGGGTAGTTTATGCACGTTAGAAAAAGTTTTTGAATTTAATTATATCCATATCACCGCCACACCAGGTCTGATGAATATTACGTAATGTGTATCAACTCCGTTAAACACGGCAAGAATATTATAGTTGTCCCTGATCACTTGTTATTTGTGTATACAACTGAGTAACTTGAATCAAATCGGTGTTTGTATGCCTACCTCGGGAAAATATTATTGACGGATTTGATTGTTTATCCAGCATTACATCATCGTACACAAACTAAATTATTAATAAATCCATCAAAGTCATCTACAGATGGCGCTTCATCAATATTAGTAATACAATTAATAACATCTTCATTTATTGTCTTTGCATTTCAAGCAGCAGAGGGTGTTTGCCCACCAAACTTTGAGACGTCTCATTGTAAAAAAGCTAGTTACACATTGATGCACGTCACATGTAAACGATGATGTTTCCGCACACATCGTAAAAGTTTTGTTCACCGCCCCGCTTATAGGCTTCCATTCGGTAAAAGAACGATTGCAAATATATATAAAAATGTATTCAAAATGCCCCCGGAAAATAAAAAAAACCCAGCGTGTTATTTATTTATTTAAGTCAGGGTCGCAGCTATCAATTAAGATATTTTATCAAGACCGATAATATATCTTTTTCGTCGAGCATGTAAATTTATCGTTATATATTCATGAGGGTTAGTCCGATAACGACTAAAGAAATGTTTAAAAAGATTATAATCGATATCACCGCTGCACCAAGTTTGATGAATATTGCTTAACGTACGAGTGTCAACGCCGTTAAACACCACAATAATATTACAATTGTCTCTGATCACTTTAGGGGTTTGAGTATACCGCTGGGTAACATAAATCGTATTGGTGTTTATATGTTTTCCTCGGGGAAATATCTTGGCAGGATTTGCCTGATTGTCCAGCATCACATCATAGTGCAACACTAAATTGTTAATACTTCCATCAAGATCGTCAACGCTCGGAGTTTCATCGATATCAGTGATAAATTCGATAACTTCATCATCGGCTATCGTCCTTGCATTTTCGTTAAAATATTTTAGCACCTCATAACATCGTTGATCGTCAACACTCGGATCAACTGAATAAAATGTTTTCCATTTCATCCATTTCATTATCAGATTAAGTAACAATTGTGTCTTACCGCTTACAGATGGACCAATTATAATCATCCGAATAGAGTTTGATAACACTTCATGATGTTTAACGAGTTCTCGTTTTCTTACCGCAGAAAAATCAGTGGTTTCCATATTATATAAAAGACTATATAAATATGGATTTATATTGTGTGAAATGTTTGTTTTGTTAGTTTGTTTTAGAGTTTAACGCCATTTTTCAGCACATGATAGGCTATACAAGACGGCCAGTATTAGTGATGGAGGAAGAACCCAGGAAAACCCCCGGAAAGAGCCACCGACCAACGAGAAGCTACTGGCAAGCTTTCTCACATAACTACATTTACCGAATCTTAGACTCGAACCCACGCAGACAGAGGTGAGACGGCAGTGATCCGTAAAGGAATGCGCTTTAGACCACTCAGCCACTCGGGGCCCCTTGTGTGAAATGTAGAATGCGTATGCCAACGAGTGACGCAACACCCGTTACGACAAAATATAACAGATACGTTCTCAGCGGTAAATGTATGCGATGTGGTATACATATTTTTATTTATCGGTAAAGAAAAAGGGAGGTGATATCGCCGCAAGGTTAGAAGCTCCGTGGGCTAAATATCCAGGAGAAAAACATCTTCCAGGATATAATTAATTCGGACCCGGAACTCGACATGATATCCGACTTGATAATCAGGATCAACCCCGACCAGGTGAATACCCGCTAAACGATATCGATAAAGCTTGCCATGCCATGCCATACAGTCGCTCTTAGCCACTCGTGACGAGATAATCCAACGATTGGTGGTGGTGGACCGTGATCACCACACATTATCACAGAGGTTTTTTTTGTTAACAGCCAACCCAGAAATGTTTTTAGTATATTCAACGATACGGTACATATTTCGTCAATAACGGTAATACCGGGAATATATCTTTTTCGCATTCGATCAGGAGACCAAGCGTCGCCCTTCCACCATAAGAAACTATGATAAGTACAAGATTTTACCCCCTGGTTTTTCATCTTTCTGGCAAGCCTGTGTGTGAGTGTTAATACAATCATGTCAGAATTTTTTCCGAATAAATCAATAACGCGAGTTGTCTAAACACACCCTCCTTGTCAGTTCAGGTAAACATTTTTATGTATGGATATTGGATTGCAAACAGACGGCATCAGCAGCAAGGGCAATTCTGATATTGTTTCTCCGCTATAATTATGCTCGATGGCAACATCGGCAGATTCTCAATATCCGTGTAATGTTTCTTGTTTTATTTTCCACGAACCCCATTTGTTTACGGTTGTAGTAAACTTCCCTTCGGATATTTTGCGTTTGATATTAAAGTAAAACGAATTTGTCACAACTCTGACAGCGATATTAGAAAATCTGCTTATCATCGATAACAAATTAATGGAAACGTAAGTGAGCATCGAAGATCTTAAATGATATATTGTGGTGATTCACCTTCAAAATGTTCAACAATAGTCCCTACTTTTACCCCATTGGACAAGTAGGTATCATGTCGAGTCACAAGTGTTCCATATTTCGTCGTATCCGCGATTATAAAATCAAGTTCGGCTTCATCTAAAATCAATCGTGAACAACGTCTTTTGTGATTGCACAATCCCCCTGAGTAAATTTACTGATTATTTTCCTGCCGGGATTTTTCGCGGAGATTTCCTCGTTGAGGTTAGCCAATCGTGTATCACTATCAACCCCTGGAAGTATTTTAGGTGTTGGAATCCAAACCGAAGTTTATTTCCAATAGGATATAAATGCCTTGCTGGCAATCAACGATATCAACATTCCACAATGAATCATATATCGTAATAAAACTATCGGGATCCAATGTTTTTCCGAAAAGATGTTTACTAAAACCAGCAATAAGAGATCAGATGAAGGTTTTCGGCGAGTTTAGACGATATCACACGAGCGAATTGTGTCAAATCAAAATCAGGTAAAGGTCCCTTTACGGCAACTCTGGTCATTTCGTGACAAGGATCACCAAATCATTTAAAATATTTTTTACACGATCCTATCCCACTTCCAGGGTAACAAGCAACCATGTCAACGGAAATATTATCGCGTCATACTCGGTATTCCACATTCCACCGTGGCCATATTCAATACAACTCAATTGTACATCACACAGAAACTCAAATCGGGTTGGTTCCCATAAATTCTTTTTTCGAGAAAAATGAACTGCAACAGATGGAACAGGAAAACAATTGCTTGTTAACTCTTCTATATTTGTCGCTGAATAACTCATCGCGAATTCTGTCATCACCGCAAGAAGAGATTCTGTTCAGTATAATTCTCCGTTAGATCTTACAAAATGGTCATAGTCGCCATCTTCGGAACTTTTAAATAGCAATACTGATACTGGATCGGTTTTACTTCATTGGTGAATGTAATCCAACATACCACCAAAAGGAGGATTTCTCCGGGTAATATTTTATCACACGATGTCGAAGAAATATCTTCGCGGAATTGCTCCTTGCGTGTGAATTATAATCTATGAATTTAATCGGAGTTCCGCTTTTTATAATGGTTTGAATCGTATAATACTTCCCCGGTGATCGTTGTTATCGTTATTGGAAGAAAAAAAAATTTCTGACTCGGCAACATTTTTATTGACGTTCCGGTGTTTTTCACCGATTCCGCCCATGTATTTATCTTACAACGTCTCAGATCAATTAAATCATTTACGCGTTTCACATTCTTGAAATTTTCAATAACTCGTTCAGCTACACAATTTAGCAACGATGAAACTCTCATCCGGGTAAGTTTATCAATATTTGGTGTTTTTATCGGAAGAAGTCCGTAGATAACTATATTTAACGGGTAGGCTTGATCGTAATATAATCGATCAAGTCCAGGTAACATTCCAGGTTTTGTTCCGCCCTCGATGATCGCATACTTGTTTTTTTGTCATGATGCGTTCACGTTTATCATAAACGGTCCATCCACGCTGTTTGGAGAGTTTACCTTGTCGTCGTTTTAAAATTTAATATATTTTACCTGGAGATAATATTTTTGCAATTGAAAATCTATCCGGGATAGTATTTCCCAGGCTCGGTTATCTGTCATAGTCTCATCTTCGTAGGGAGTTAAATATGTCGACCAAACATACTTAGCTCTGTCGTCGTACAATTCATACTTTGCTCGCTTGATACTCTCTCTGATTTTTTATTTCCACGCTCGAGGTTGTATTCGTCGATCTAAGTCAAACTTTCTGTGACCGAGACAGTATTATGTCGGTAATCTTGGAAATTTCTTCCATATATATTAAATAATTATATATTTAACAAAATATATCAAAATTAAAATAGCAATGGCAGAAAATCATTGTACATGGAAAATGATATCTTCGACAAATACGTGTTCAAGAAAATGTATAAGGAGAATATTGCGCAAAACATAATCAATACATTAAATGAAGAGCTAAATTCCGTCTACTTGCGCCTGATGCGGAAATGGAGTACGAGGTAAAACACGATTATGTGTTGCTTGTGGAAGTAAAAGATTCCGAGAATTAGTTATAAATTACGAGATGCGGGGTTGTAAAGTTGTATTGGATAAACACGATTATATGGCAGGAGTTTATCGAACCAAGCAATTAAATAGTTGTTATGCCTAATAAATATATGAACCAGAATGAGTTTGTATCTCATCCTGTTTGTAGTAACCGCGTAGATAATTGTCTGAACTCGAGACCTGTGATTGATTTTCATCGAGAAGCTGTGAAACTTGCCGCAGACGGTATATATTTAACAAACCTACCCAAAAATATAATGCGTCATTTATTTGATAGAGAGAATTATATTATGGAGTAACAACTCGCAGGCAGAATTAGACAAATATCATAGATCAATTCTATATTCTCATATGTATATGTGCACAAAAAAATATGTGATTTTCAGATGTTATGCTACATTTTTAAAAATATGTTAGATAAATGAAATTATATGCGTACATGAGCGATGAAAATATTCCAAGTTGATAATCGAATTTGATCGTGTCAAGGATTTAGTCGGCGTCAGTAAAATATTTACCGGGAAATACATCACCGACGAATACGAAAAAGTTTCCGCGGCGAGAGAATCCGGTGCACCGACACACAAAAGCGAATATGGGATAATGAAAATCATCACCCGGGAGAGAAATAAACTTATTTGTGCGAATTTTTATTTTACCATTCTTAAGTATTTGATTGAGTTGCATTTCGTTTTTATCCTTCTCGATTTCCCCTCTGAGAATTGCATTTTCATTTACAATATCATTACGACGTTTAAATAAACTCGCGTATTTTTTGACGTTTCAATCGCAGCTATGAGATTATTCTTTACCGATTCTATTTATGTTAACTCGTGAAAATTAGAACAACAATCTTGGAAATTTACCTTTTTTGACATCGAATTTTTTTTATCGGGTAACTTGTTTGAGATTACTGTATCGTCGAGACTGAATGAAATCAACGACGATATCTGATAATATGCGGTTGACGTCATGTGTAATTTAACTATATAATCGTGTAATTTGTTTTGACTGCATGAGGATATTTTTGTGCGATGATGCTAAGAACTCCTGTAATTGTTCTCGCTGCGGAAATACAAATAGTAACAACTACAGGTGTAATCATCGTTATCGTTTTTAATAATATACCAGTTACAGTAACAATAATTGAAACCAAATACACGATTATATCAACGCGGGTAATACGCCTGCGGTATTTTTTTTATCTTTGCGTGATATACGTCAATAAGATTTTTAGTTTTGTTTGTAGCTCGCGGATTTGATCGTATAGATACTTTTATGTTGTTGAGGTCATCATGTACTATATTGTTTACGTAAATCAATTCCAAATTCTCCATACCACGTGATTAACTATCGAGCTTTTTCATCATCGGTGGTAGATGATATGTTAAACTGCTTTGATGAAACCAAGATTAATATGTAGATACCCTTGACATCCGTGGTAATATCAATAATATTATTTTAAAGTGTCCAGGCAAAAGATTCGTGATGTATCGAATACACGTTATTGAAATTTCTATCATGCGGGGTTTTAACATTATCGAGTCGGGTAACGATATCAGAAAAATCAGCAAAGATATCATCATGTTTTTTTAAAATCGCATCGACAGTTTTTTAATATCGGTGATATTATTATGTGCTATCGTAATCAGATTTGAAAATGATCTGTGATCTCTGACAACACCTAATCGTTGATTAATCATTTCAATATCGGTGAGTTTTGTATTAATATCAGAAAGTTTTATAGGAACCGCTGCTGGTTTTCCAAAAAATCTGTCAACGATGTCATCAATTTTTGTAACAAATTTTGCAAACGTTTTGAAATTGATTTACGTGATTATCAAAATTCGATCGAAACACTGTTATTTTATCATCTACGTAACTTTTTGTTGTCGCGTCGTTGTTCGATATTGGAGTATCGAGTGCGGTTATTTTATTCAAGTTCATGTAGATTTCACCTGTAATTGCATCGCCGGATTTTTTTACTCGGTTGTTAACTTTATCTATCACAGTTGAAAAAACAACACCCGCTTTAATCATGCCGTTGGAATCAAACACCGCTATATAATTTTCGGTTACATCTTTAGGGTTAACTAGAATATCCTTCAAGGAAACATTACTAGCTTTCTATTTCCCCTGCCGGTCTTGAAATACAATTTTATCTGGTTCTACACTTGCCAAATTTAATTTTTCTGACATTTCATCGTTGATAAGTTTTTTTACAACCTCGAGTGAAACTCCACCTGTGTTTTGTTTCGTTGCGAGAGATCTTCCCCAAATATCTACCACTATACATTTAAGATCTCTTAAAAGTTATTGCTGGTGTATTCGTGTACGATTTTATGTGGTGGTTTATCCGATGCTGATATAGCTCTGAGAGCAATAATAACCTCTTGGCCGCATATTGGCGGATCGGTCATTATCTGTGTGGGTAACGTCGAATACCAAACCTTCACTTGTTGAGGTAATTGATTTATATAATACATAAATTCTTTAAGTGGTGCTAGCCCGTAAGAATGAAAAAAAAAATAATTCCACGTGGGTCAATCCCGTATGCGACCCTTTGAGTTCCAGGTCCAGTGCTGTTATCGATATTAATAATACCGGTTTCTACAATGTTTCGTTGTTGTGGTAACTGATCTCGTATAAAACACCTCTGAAGTGTTTTTTTTTTCGCATACTTTTTGGCATTGTGGATTAAATCAAAATTTAACAACGGAGTTATGAATAAAGGCTCCCTGGTAGTCTCAGGCCGGTCCCGTATCTGGTGATACTACTGCCTGGTAGTCTTAGACCTCACCCTTATTTTGTATCCGCGTACAGTCGCTACCTTTAATGCCATTCCAGCAGCGGTTTCAACAGCACCTAGCGCGGATGCTTTTGCAAGTGCGGGATGCGGCGGCGGCAATCAACGCTGGTAACGCGGCGAGAAGTGGAAATATACCATCTGATTTAATCATATCCGTAACCGCAGACTGAGCAAAAGTAAGTTGAACGCCAGTTTTTGCTTTTAGCGCCTTATTGGAATGGTTAAGTCTAGTTTTAGTCAGCGACAACTTATTTGGTCTGCCGCTAGCAATCTGATATTGTTTTAATTTTATTGTTGCTCCGGCTGTACTCGCGTTTTCTTATATTGTAATTTCTTCATCTGACCACGCGTCAGAGTGACATTAACGTGATTGTATGACATTTAAACAAATACGAGGTTGATCTAATTGTTACATTACATGTTTTTGGAAAATATTACATATTTTTGGAAAAATGTTACATGTTTTCAACTGGTGCATCAACGATTCTTATTCGTCCACCTACATCTTCGAGTAAAATTAATTTGTCTCTGAGAATAACAGTGATTGCTCTATAATCAGCGATTGCTCTATAATCAGCGATTACTCTATAATCAGCGATTGCTCTATAATCAGCGATTGCTCTAAAATCAGCGATAGCCCCCGATATACACAAGCTTGGAAATATATGGCAACGACACTCTGTCTGGTTAAATTGAGATGTTCCAGTGAAAAGTAATACATCAGATATATATTTTTAAAATCATATTGCGATATTTGCAGACCGGTGTGAAAATGTTGATCGCGCCCCAAAAACGTCGATAAACGATGGTATATACCTGCTATGTGGTTTTCGCTGTAATCGAGCAAAATACTTTCAGACGGTTCCTGCTTACCGTTTATCCTTAACGAGACATCGTTAACGCCAAATTTGTCAAATATCATGTGACTATGTGTTTGATTATCTACTCGGGTTTTATACAGTAGCGCAATAAAAATATACCTCGGAGAAGAAACGCCTTGTTTTGCTGCCATAAGCCACGTAAATTCACTGGTAACAACTTATCACTGTATCTGTTGAAATTGATAACCACGATATCAATGATTTACCATCTGTATCCATAAATGATAGTAATCGCTGTTCGTTGGTAATTGATGAAGTCAACACTGGCAGACACAATGTGAGTTTCGATATAATTACTTTTCTATCCGCGACTCAAGCAGCATGCCAGATGGCATTACAATCATCATTTCTTTTCTATTGAGTACAACTGTTATGTTTCGCTCCAAATTAACTTTTCTAATATTTCTACAGAATCCGAAAATATGAGATTGTGGAATCGTGCATGGAAATGTATTGTCATCTAACATCGCTTTACGAGATGAGAAACTTAAGTTGAAATTAGGATTAGCATTAAAATCATATTTTCGACATCCACATCAGCAGCGCCAGCATTATGTTTTGGTCACCTTATAATATACTGATTATGATCAGCGTGATCAGTAATATCCTTAGCAAACATCATGGATGGATCAAACGATCTTGTATAATCATCAGAATATCTAGCTAATCCAACTATTGTTGCGGAAGCATCAACATTATTCTCAATAGACTCGATCTTTTTTTCATCAATGATATATCTAGCGCTACTAAACAACGCTAAAATACCATTGTTTACAAAATCAACTTGGGTATTTGTAAAGTTATCATATGGTACTGGTGCATTATTAGCATCTGCAGCAGTTGTTACAAGTCGATTTCGATGAAAGCTTCAGCGGGTAAGAAATATTTACTTGTATCCTGAGCTTGAAGTTCTATTCTTGATCGGGAATCGGGTTGCATTTTCAGGGTAGGGATAAACTTGATAATTACTTATGAAATAATTTTTGAGAACCGTTGCGTCTATATCAAATGCAGAGTCGGGCGACTATTTAAACATTATTATTTATTTCTCGATCTAAATCGTGATCTAGCTGACCTTAGACCAGTTACTGCTATTAGATTTGCAGCGCTCACCACTCTGATTTATCAACGATGATAGTTTTTGATCCGCGGCTCAGTTTATTATTAATCTAACATTCGCGGCCTTTATTTCAGTAGAGGGTAGTTTCACTGGTGGTGGTGGTTGTCTTCGTCGTCGAATCAGCGAAGTTAGTCTTTCTTTAACTGCAGAAAATTATTTACAGAAAAAAAACGCCAATATCACCAATACCTTTATCACGAATCACTTCAGTTGCTTTCATCAATAGTTGTTTTGTGATTGAAGCCATTTTCAAAGCCATCCTAGCGAATAACCCTTAAACAACATCACCGAGACCATCTCCATAATATACTTTATAAACGGGCAATCTTGAATGTACTACGTAAGTCATAGCTTGCTTATAGTGATTGTAGTGTGCGATCATCCTATCTAATTATTAATTTATCTAATCACGTGACTAATCGTCACGGACTAATCGATCACTGTGATAACCATCCACGAGTTTATCAATAAGTTCTCGATATATATATATATGTATATGTATATATATATATATATATATATATATATATATATATATATATATATATATATATATATATATATATAAATAATACTAGAACCACTTTGAAATAATCGTTGTCGAATATCAGCGGCTTCATTAATTATTTCTGGAGGTTTATTTCCAACTCGTTTACCCGATATGAGAATTTCTAATCGTGCTATATTCGAGAGAATATTGTTAGGACAGGTAACAAGACCACTAAAGACCACTACCGCTAGAAAATCCACTACCAGTTGCTCCTTCTTCTTGCTCCTTCTTCATCCTTATTATTAAATAGTCTTAAGGGTGATCTTTCTACCTTTACTTTTTTTCAATTCTGAGGACAATTGCTGTTGCGGTGGGAAAGACTGAGGTTGAGATGATGGCTGTTAAAGCTGTTTGTATTCATTTCCAAGTTTTCTTATTTGTTCAACGAGCGCATCAAATTTATAATCATCCCGACTAACTTGTCTCTTATCGTAATATATACGATATACCCATTTAATAAAATTATCATCATTTACATTTTCATAACCTGATTTTAACATTTTAGATTTATCATAGACATCAAATAGTGTGTTTGCGGGTATATCAGACTCTTTAGTATTTTTAATATCCTCAATAACTTCTTCACGAAACTGTTCCATCAGATCAATAATCTCCCTTCATAATTTAGATTTGGCGATTTCTTCAATGGGTTGTGATGGTAAAACAGGTTGTTGTTGAGCTGAAGCTATTTGTTTTATTACTCGAAGAATATCCTTCTTTCTTTCCTCGTGATCGATAATATCTACAAATATAGCTCTTTCAGTAGTTGATGTCATAGGTCTAAATAACTGCTCTGTACCGGTTGTAAATTCAACTTGAGATTCTCGTCGCTGTTGTAATTTCTGTCTAATAGAATCTCTCACTGGGATAAATCTTTTAATCGTTCTCGGGTTAGTCTGGTGGTTAACTTTTCTCCTACCAGTATTGCTCTATAAACGATTTAATTGATAGCTGCGACCCCGACATAAAGAAATAAATAACACGCTGGTTTTTTTTTTATTTTCCGGCTGGGATCATTTTCAATACATTTTTTAAAATATATTTTCAATCGTTGTTTTACCAAATGGAGGCCTATTAGCGCTAGAAGGGGGAGTGAACAAAACTCCTTTGACGATGCGCGCGGAAACATCATCGTTTACATGTGACGTGCATCAATGTGTAACTAGCATTTTTACAATGAGACTTGTCTCAAAGTTTGGAGGCCAAACCCCTCTGTTGCTTTTCATTAAATTCCTTAAACACTTTGTGGTATCTCTGTCGTTTGTGACTTTATTGTCAATATGCACGTGTCTTTACCACATTCGACACTTATTCGAGGTCACACCTTCTCTGCTGCTGTGAATTAAATCATTCTTTCAAACAAATATTGTATCAAGACCGATTCGATATCTTCATCTAGGATCATGTAAACTGATTGTTATAAATTCGTGTGGGGCTGCTTGCGCTCTTGAAAAGAAATTTATAAAAAGATTATATTCCATATCAACACTACACCAGGTTTGATGAATGTTTCTAAGTGTATGGCTATCATCCCCGTTAAACACATCAATATTATTAGTTATCTCTGATCCCTTATTGGAATTTGTGCATATGGCTAGGTAACATAAATCACATCTGTATCTTTATGCCTTCCTCGGAAACTGTTAAAGCTGGATTTGATTGTTTATCTAGCATCACATCATCGTATACATCCTACTTCCATTAATATAATCTACAGATGACGCTTCATTAATATCAGTGATAAAATTAATAATATCAGCACCGTCTTTGTCTAGCAATTTTGCATTTTCATTAAAATCTTTTAACACATGATCAACTACAGATGGTGCTACCAAATACAAGTTATCCCATTTTAACCACCTCATGATTAAATTAAGTAACAACTGTGTATTTGCACTTCCAGATGGAAAAATGATACTCATTCTGATATAATGTCGTATGGTTGGATGATATTTTACTTGTTCGCGTTTTCTTGTTGCCGAAAAATCAATTACATCCATGATATTTATTATACATTATGGTTCTATATTGTGTTAAGTGCAAGACACGGACCCCCACAAATGAATTAACAACTATTAAAACAATAAATAATAGACCAGCACTGGCGGGTAAATGTGAACGATGCGGTACAAAAAAGTTATTTCAGGTGACAAATCAAATTTAAAAAAAATGAGGAGATGATATTGCCGCAAATGTTACAGAATAATCAGGAACTCCGTTGGCTAAATATCCAGGAGAAAAACATCTTGCACGATATAATTACTGCGGTCCTGGTACTCGACTTGATATCCGACTAGATAATCAGGATCAACTAAAACCATGTGAATATCCGATAAATGAAATTGATCGAGCTTGTCACGCTCATGATGTATCTTATAAACGTGAAAATCTACAACATATGCATGTCGCAGATGTGAAATTGATTCACTCGTTAAATTCCATAAAAATAAATCTTTCAAGGAATAATTAGCAATCTGGTTAGTAAGATCTGCAATGAAGGGTATACAAGTATTATGTGCTGGTAATTAATATTATGGAATCTATTTATTATAGTCCAAGAGGAAATTGGAGGAGTAGATGAGGAATTAGTAAACTCACCAAAGCAGTAGGTGTCAGGCGTTAATTGCAGCAGATTTGTTATCACGACAAGCAATATGGCAAATTTATCTACCACAGCCGAAACAAAGCGAATATGCTCATGTTGATGTTAATGTTCTAAAAGAAGTTCATCAGGCTGATATTTTATTTTTTATCACATTATAGTGTTAAAATAAGAAGACGTCAAATAACATAAAATTACGAATTGACTGTTATTCACGTTCGGGCAGATACAAAGAAGCAGAACCATTATCAAGAAAGACAACATCAGAAGTTGTTTCTGCTTTGAATTTATCAACAATTACCTTTACGATAGCTATAAGTATTACAGGTTGATCCTGGCAAAGAATTTCAGGGTGTATTATCATCGCTAATGAAGCAACATAATGTCACAATACGACGAGGACATACTGCGATTCATCGTGATCAGGCAATTATTGAATGATTTAATCGAACCCTTGATGGGCGGTTATTTGTATATTAATATGGATATTTGCATATTATCATAGGGACTGGATCATAATCTTTCCTGGGCTGATCCTTGTGGCGGTGTCCTCCATGTCCACGCCCTCTAACTTCACCATGCCTTCGACCTCTGCCACGTCCCCGTTCACGGAATCCCTGTTCATCACCGGCAGGTGGTCTGCCAAAGTAACGGCGTGAACCCTGATAGTAAATGCGGAAATAAGATCTTCTGTGTGGGACACCCATGTCTCCAGCTTCCTTCATATTCCCATCGTATCTCCTTTGTTGTGGTCTTTCATAGCCATCATAGTAGCGACGATGATATGGCCTGCGTCTAGGTTGGAACTAAACTTATGTTGATCCTCAGCTTCCTCCTTCTGGTAATGTTGGACTGGTCTCCTGTAGATTCCACGATAGCAGCATATTTGCTACCCTGGACATTGGCTCCAGCAGGTCCAGTGACGTTAGCAGTTTTATTTCTTTTTTCCCCTTCCAATACGTCAAATTCTAGAGTCTCACCATCCCCAATACTTCGAATATATTTCCTGGGGTTGTTCTTGATAATGGCTGTTTGGTAGACAAAAACATCTTCCTTGGTGTCATCCCTATTGATAAAAGCATATCCACTTTTTACGTTGAATCATTTTACTTTACCGGTGACCTTCGTCGCTATTATTTTCTTTTCAGCCTTTACCGACTTCACCGTTTGGTTTTCTGAGTCGGACATGGCCCTTGATGGTAAAATAGGCGAATTAGGTGTTCCTCGTGTCACAGGACTTCCTTGCTGTTCTCCCATTGTTCTCGCTTTTCCTTTGTTTATTTCAGCCAGTTCTTTGAGGAGTAGCGACTGTTCTTGCAGCTGTTTAGCAAAAGCGTTGATTCGAGATGCTAATTTCACGTCTGTTTGTTGGATCCGTAAATTTAAATCTCTTTCCACCTTGCGTCTCTCGTCTCCGCTAACTGCCATGGGCTGGTGGTGTACTTTCTTGTAAGGGATTCGGCCAACGTCCATCGGCCAGTTCAATTGCTTGTCGACCATCCTAATTTCTCACAGTAACTCGTCATAGTTATTGATGGAGTGTGGCTCTTGAGAAGTTTACTCCTCAACGAAGACCAAAAACCTTTGCCTAAGGAGGCCATCCTTATCCTCGATTGCATTCTGGAGAAGTGTCTCGAGCCTGCAACCGAAGGTAGTCACTGACTCGTCTTCTCTTTGGAAAGAGTTGAAAAACTCTTGCATAATCATGCCTTGAGTTGACATATCTCCAAAGGCATTATCTAGGCGCTTCAATATGGCTTCAATGGATGCCTTCTCGCCTAATGCTATAAAGGTATGCCTCGCCCTGCCCCGTAGAGACCGTCTGATAGTCTGAATCATGATCGATGGGGGATATTCGGGTATAAGACATTTTACCTCGAATCTCCATTCGTAGTACGTAACGTCCCCTTTCTGTATTGAGTCGTCCCCCAAAAAGAATTATACCTTATGTAATACAGCGGTAGTGAGTGGGGCGGTGTTAGCGTTGGCTGCGTGCGAAGCACCCTTAGGCTTGATATCCCCACCCGGTATGACAAACCTCCTGAGCGAGCCTCTCCCAATTCCTGCAATTGGAGTGCTAATCGACAAAGGGGTTCCCGGGGCTATCTCTCATTTGGCTGGGGTTCCATTGGTTTTCTTCAAGGACCCCGCGGGCATTACTACATACCCACTGGCATTTAATGCTTCGATCATTAGCAGCAGAGGGTGTGAACAGACCAAATTTGTAGGCGTCAACGATGCTTCCTATAGTTAATATTTACTAGGAAGTCTCAATTTGTCAAATAGACCTTTCTAATAAATATTAACTAGAAGGGTCCATTTGGTAAAAAAAATAGACGCCATATAGTTGGCGTTCACCCCCTCTGCTGCTATACGTTAACCGAATTAGCTATATATACATCGATGAATTAGCGATATATTTTTTATATAAATGTCAAACATCGGAGAAGCACAAATAACTAGATTAACACGAGAACGGTTGGCTGCAATTAAGAAATTTCTCCAGGTGAGAGATTCTTTCAGAGATAATTTGCAAGCGCGTCAACAAGCAAAGGAAGATTTTACCACTGGCACTAAAGAATTATTTAAGCCTATAACTACGGCAACTAAGGAAGTTGTAACCGCTATAAAAGAATCACAACCTACAGTTGCACCTGTGGTAAAACCTAAAAAGTCGGATGATGTTAAAGTTCAAGAGCTACGAGATAAATTTACTGAGGAAACTTTAGCAAGGATTGATAAAGATGATATAACTGATTTAGTAAAGTTTGCTGCGCTGGGATATTACACTAAAGAAAATTATTTAAAACCTACACATAAAGGTTATATAAAAAACGTAGGTGATTTTGCTAAAGCAGTTTACAAAATTAAAAATCAACTACCACAAATTAATAATGATGATCCCATATATCAGGCATATTTGACTGCTGTTGAACGAGAATATCTCGAAAATCAGGAAAAAATAGGTTTATTAGTAACTGAACAACAACTACTAAAAACCGAACAAAAACAACGAGAGAAAGAGGAACGAGAACGATTAAAACAAGAACGAGCAGAAGAACGAAAACGCACAAAATCAACTCCACAAAAACGAGGACGAACACGAAAACAAGAAGAACCTGTTATGGAAGATCCTCAACGAGAAGAACCTGAAGAAGAAAAATCCGGCGAGGGATATCGCGGTGGTAATATACCCTGTTCAAGAAGTGTCCTCGATGATATATCACGGTTAGAAGTTCTTATTGGAGGAGTACGGGCTGGAAATAATTCTCCGGAAATAATTAACGAAGCAACTGAAATCTGTCAACGGTTATTTCAAGGACGTGTAATGGATATCGGACTATATCGTAGTTTCATCGATGAACTTACTGATGATTATTATAGTGATTAATCACTGATTAGATATATAGTATCTAAATAAAAATGATAGTACATCGTAGTATGAACAGAGCAAGACCTGTTTACGTTGTAAACTCAAGATTACCGGTTTATAACCTTACGTATGGAAATGGACTCGGTCATATTGTCACTGGATTATTTACTAGAATTGCTCCAAAGAATTTACCGGTTGGTAAAGAAATAGCGTCAAAAGCTATTGGGATTTTCGGTGATAGAGCTGGTACAGTTATCGGCAATAGCGCATTTGATATGCTAGGTGATGCAAAAGAAAAACTTATGTCATTGGCACGAGGTAAAAGAAATTCAAAGAAAAATCTAAAAAAATTTCAATTACAATCTACGGAACAAATGCCACTGAAAATAGGTAACTCGATTAATAAAATGGCAGCGGCGCGGTTAAGAAAAAGTACTGGTTCGGGGTTAGCGCGGTTAAAAATTTAGATCAACTATGTTAGTATAAAATGTTCCGGGATGAGATCGATGATGCTTTTAAAATAAATGATCCCGTATCAAGGAATAATTCTATACGTGATTATCAATATTTTTCATATCAAGCACAAGATCCAAATACAAAATCACAAATTGATCTTAAATTCGATGACACATCTAAATACTTCTTACCGTGTGAAGCATTCATCGAAATAGAAGGACAACTGCGGAAACATGATAATACACCGTATGTAGCCGGCGATAATCTTATGATACCCCGATTGGGTTTGTCAACAATGGAATAATGGCGTTATTCAACAACGCCCGATATTCGATTGGTACTTCTAAAATAGAATCCATCGATAACGATGTTGATATTGCAACAACAATTATAGGTTTAGCTAGATATTCTGATGATTTTATTAAATCTGCGGGTCATTCAATGATGTTTTCGAAGGATACTACCAATCACGCTAATCATCGTCAATTTACTACAAGACGACCAAAAAAGGTTTCAGCTGCTGCTGATGATGCTGATGTTAATCCTGTTGTTGTGAGTGATAATCCCAATTACAACGCGGGATTTGCAGCACGAAAAGCAAATATTGACGCCAATGGTAGATTTTCATGTACGATTACGTTGTCGCATATATTTGGATTTTGCCGAGACGTCCGGCGAGTAATATTTGGTGTTAGTCATACTGTAACACTTACACGAAAATCAACTGACGATTATGCTCTTTGGCGTGGTCCTGCTCCTGTAACAGATGGTCGTGTACTATTGAAAAAATTAGCGTTGTGGATGCCAGTTATGACTCCATCGTTGACCGTTGAGACTCAGTTGCTGTCGTTTATGGACCAAGGAGGAAAATCGTTGATGAGTTGGGGTGAGGTTACAACAGCTACTACGTCTAGTCCAGGTCCTGGAGTTTTCACTTGGCAACTTGCGCTGACGAAAAATATTTCCGCACCAAGACATGTTTTTGTTGTATTACAACACCAAAATAGAAGTAAAAAAATAGCTGGTGTTACAGATGACAGTCTACAATTGCAATCTCATATGATATTTGATCGTTTTAATGTCAGTGAAGTATCATTGCGGATAAGTAATCAACAAGAACCAATGGAAAATCTTATCATCGATTACGAAAATAATCAAATAGGACGAGTTTATCATCGATTGTGGTCATTTATGGGTCGTGATCAAAATATTGATACTGGACTTCAAATATCACAGGTGGATTTTAAAGAATTATATCCGATATATTACTTTTCGTTGCAACATCTTGATCTATCTAAACACTCAACTGTTGATGTAAAATTTCAAGCTCGTATCGGTGTTGCCCCTGACGGATTTAACGCGGTTGCTATTCTTGTCAGTAATAAATCTATGATACTTGAAGGTGGTGGTGGAAGAATGAGAGTCATTGATGCACCAGTGGAAAATCTATAAGATTTTCAAAACCATGTAATTGAATCAATCGGTGTTATATAAAATGTCGTATAACACTATTAATGTTACGTCGACACCTGGTCAGATAAAAAAACTTCAATCGAGTTCAACTAAAAAAACCGGAACTACGATTACGCTAAAACATAATCAAATGACTGGCGGACCAAATAAGTTATCGCTGACGAAAACTCAGGTTAATCACTTCAATAACGCTTTTAAGGAAAAAAGGGAGTTCAGATTACGCTATCTGCGGCTGCAATAGCAAATATGATTAAAATCGGAGGATTTTTCCCGTTGTTGGCTGCAATTCCAGGATTGATTGCATCAGCGGCTCCGGCACTTCTTGGAGCGTTAGGAACTGGTGCAGCTGGAGCACTTGCTTCTAATGTTGTCAATAGGATAATGGGTAAAGGTCTAAACGGAAAATCACGAAAAAAAAAGGGAAAGGGATTCAGACTACCAGGAAGTCGATTCACGCGATACTACAAAACCAGTTAGTGAAATCTTATGGATTTCCAATTTCACCAATGTCAAATTTTGATTTACTCGACGCTGTAAAAAAAACTCCCCATAAAGCATTTCAGAGGTGTATTCATGAAAGATCAATTACCAGCAAAACCAACAATACCAGAAACTGGAATAATTAATCTCGATGATAACACTGGACCTGGAACTCATTGGGTTTGTTACGCAATATATCCACGTTGTATTATTTATTTTGACTCGTATGGATTGCCACCTCCGATTGAATTTGTCAAATACGTGTCTATGATTTCTTCGAAATCGCGAAGTAATTCAATTCCAGTTTGGTATTCAACGTTGCTCACGCAGACACTAACAGATCCTCCAATATGTGGTCGAGAAACTCTTAACGCGTTGATGGTTATCTCGGCAAATCCTAAATTACCTCATAAAGCCATACACGAATACACGATGATGAATCATCGATGATTTTAACAAACAAATATATATATATATATATATATATGTATATATATATATATATATATATATATATATATATATATATATATATATATATATATATATATATATATATATATATATATATATATATATATATATATATATATATATATATATATATATATAACATGTTAGATATTTTTGGAAGATCAGTACCACGTGTTTATACAGAAGGAGTTACCGTTCGATAAGTAAAAAAAATAATCAACAAAGCTATCTCATCGATAGCAATCTTAGATGAATTAAAAAAGATATATGATCAAATAAGCGCTAACACAGAATTACAAAAAACCATCGATGATGTTAAAGTCAGTGCTAATCAATCCACGGCACAAATAACTAAAGTACGTGATGAATTTTACGGTCATATAACCAAGTTTAATCAACTCCAACAGGATATCATCGATTCATCGAGACTCATAAATAATTTCTTTGGTGTCCCACCTACACACGCTGATTTACATATCGCACACGTAAAAGCCACCGTTGATAATTTACCAAAATTACGATCAGATTTTGATTCTCATGTTGATCAATTTACTAGTTTACGAAGAAATTTTAGAAAAGCTGATGACGCCATCGACAAGTTCTTCGGAAAGGATGCAAAACCAGATGATATTAAAATAACTCTCGGAAATATTATTACAAAACTCGATGAAATAACAGCGATTAATTCCCGGTTAGGTGTTATTCGCGAAACGAGATCAATTTCAGATTCAATCGCGATTAATAAAAAATCCATCGATGATCTTAGCGCGACCACAAATGCCATAATATCAGATGCAACAAGAATGATAACAATAATTGAAAAAGTAAAAATTCCTCATGATAAAAATATCGTCAACAACGTAGTATACACGATTCAACACGGATCATATACGTGGACACCTACAAATAACATATTAAATATCACTGCAACCGTAAAGGGAATTTATAGATTAACGTTAGTAACACCAACGTTGTTTACGTTATCATCGTCGAGTTCATCTGGAGTCAATAATACAATATCAACGATAATCGACAAGGATACGATTGAACAATTCACGATTACGTCCACTGATAATAATCTAGCTAGGGTTTCAATGACATGGTATGTTGAATTTGTAGCTGATTTAAGTAAACAGATTTACTAGAAGTTTCAATTGAAAGGGTAAAATCTTTGATTTTCATCAGAGAATTGTTGACGTCGTTAATAGATAAAATGTCAACAACGTCATTGGCGCTAACTGCATTCGAATATCGTTATAGCAGCGTTAAAGAATTTCAAAATAAACTTGAAGCGTTAATTACCGAGTATAGCAATAAAAAGAAGAAATACCAGCGTAGAATTACCGCGTTAGATGTAACTATTTACTCGGTATCAGGTGTAATTGCCGGCGCTGGAATAATACTATCTTCGGTGGTAATGATAGCTCCAGTTGTTGTACCAATTTGTATATCTGCGGCTGAAACAATCACTGGAATATTTACCACGATAACAAAAAAAATATCATCATGTTCTCAACAAAAATTACATGATTACGCTGTTAACTTATCACCGTGTCAAACGCTTATTCGGAATTATCGATGTTGATCTCGTCGGCGATTGATGATCAAATAATCACCGAAGAAGAATTTTCAAAGATGGTCCGGTTGTATGATTCAACGATTTCAAAATTGGAAAACAATAACAATAATGTCATCGCAAGAAATCCTTCAACGAATAGCAACAAACACCGCCAACACAAAAACAAAGTTGATCTCGGTGGTAACGAAAACACCAGAATTCAGCGTTGAATTTAATCCTCCGTTGGCAGTGTCGGCAATCGCGTTAACACAATTAAGATGCTACTACAGTTGGCCAAATGTGCGATCAGAACCGTTCAATGGTAAACCCCCCAATAACAGTTTTACGTTCACGTATAGAAAAACTAACCCTGATGGAACAAAATCCGAACCAATCATCCACACAATACATTTACCAACGGGTGTATACGACATCGAAGATATCAATGACGCAATCATAGAATCAATCCAGGCAATCACAGGACCAAATATCATCGAAGTCAAAGATGAACCTGATAAATACCCAATTGAGATAAAAGGACATAAGCCGCTGCTGTCAACGGTCATCGAAGTAAATTCACCGGATTACTCCGTGGATATATATAACAGTTCAATTAGAACCTTATTGGGGTATCCTGAGTTTATTCCAGGCACCGTCGACATAAAAGATTTACCACGGGAACCATTAAAATCTGATTACGTTTCCACGAAAAGGGATCATCATGGTTTTTATGGTGATGTTGATGGTATACCTAAATTAACATATGAATTACTATCTTCAATACCTGAATTTGTGGATTCTAGCGTTGTTGAAAACAATTTTAGATTAATGAACGCTGATTTTAATCGATTTCTAGGTTATTTAATAACTGCAGTAAGTGAAATTCCACCACGTCGTGATGATGTCATCAAATACATAGAAGTGTGTAATGAAATTATCTACCAAATGGGAGTTTATAATCATAGAATTATTAATCATATTGATAAAATTGATCATCCTAAACGTAGAACAGAATTTATGACGGCTAATAAACTCACCGCCAAAGAATATTTAAAATTTAAGTTTAAAGGATATAACGTACCACAAATGCTTCAAAAACTCAGTGACACCATCGATGAATTCTTCCCACGGATTCACCAAAGATGGCTTGATAGTCTTCCTGCGTTTCATCCAAGATTACCAGAACCTAAATATACTGACTTCATCGATGATACACTTAGTGGTTCACAATTAAATTACTCCGATGATGGCTTCTTTCGTACAGTTATGTCGGAGGATGTAACAATTTATAATCGTGTATTAACAAATGACCAGAGTTCCGAGTATATAACGGAGGGTCCAATTAAGTGGATATTTACATCACAGTCTACCGGGAAAAGTTTTACAATCACTTACAATAATTTACCTGCGAGATTCAATAACATGAAGCGATTATATCAAACTCACCAACAACAACTTCGAAATCTTATTCAGGGATCTCTCGGAAATTATTTAAATTTTTCAACAACAATTACACGTAATTTAATCAAACAACATCAACGACAATTAAATCAAATTATCGCTGATATGAATTCATTAAATAAAAGATTACTCGATGAATCATTCGATAGAAATTTTCAAAAAGCTTTTTCGCTAACAGATGAAACTCGATCCGATTATAAATTTCCAGGGTATGATGTACCAGCGTTAAAAGCGTCAACGAGAAAACTCATTGACGAATTCTTCCCACAGATTCACGCGTTATGGTTTAAACTAATTCCGCCAGAAGCAATTTTAACATCAACGAATTCAGTGTACCGCAACAACAAACACAGATCTCCCGGCAACGTTGATATATCATCTGTTATTGCAATACACGTTATCTGTGATGGTAACTTGGGAAGTTTCTCAATTGATACTTCAAAATCAAATAGCGCCAACCAAGGATATATCATGTACACATTTTCTCCGGACGTATCACCAGGGAGTCTTATAGTGAAAAAACCACCTAATTTGACTTACTTGGAGCCCATTAATCCATTTCTGTCCAGGATGAATTTTTCAATAACCGACCAAGAATTTAATTTGATTGACCTTCGCGGGGAAACACTACAAATAACGCTAGATGTGAAATCGTAAAAATTCTTTAGTGAAATTCTTTCAGAATTTCCATTTCAAAAGTATTTTCAAAGTCGTAAAAATTCTTTAGTGAAATTCTAAAAGTTTTTTCATAAAATCATAAATTTTATAAATTAACGGTGAAAACTCCCCGAATTCATTTAGAGAAAATCGATTTTAGTTAAATTTTTCAACAAACTAATCATTCAACAACGTAAAATCGTCGTAAAAACATCGAATATTCGATAAATATCAACGATAACACATTAAATTTACCTTAAAAAGTATCGAAATTTAACTAAAATCGATTTTCTCTAAATGAATTCGGGGGGTTTTCACCGTTGATTTTATGAAAAATCTGTCGACGGATTACACAAAAATGACAAAAAAATGAAAAATCAATGAAATTTTAACAAAATCAATGAAATTTCAACAAAATCAATGAAATTTTAACAATGAATGAAATTTTAACAATGAATGAAATTTTAACAATCAATGAAATTTTAACAATGAATGAAATTTTAACAATGAATGAAATTTTAACAATGAATGAAATTTTAACCTGTGTGTGTAGTATTATACAATGTGCCTGATTTTCAACAATTAGAAAATCTAAAAGAACTTCAGTAATGTATCAACACGTGCTAGTATCTATCTATGATAAAGAACTCCTTGAACAAGCTATCACAGAGGTATTCGGGGGCAACACAACAAGTGAATATCACGTAGATATAGTCATAGATAACCTAGGCGAAAAATCCTTGTATTTTCAAGAGAAGTTTCTATTGACTGATTATCAAATGTTAAATCTTCAGCAAAACGTTATAACTGTGGTGAGATTAACCCGTGATCAAATAATGCAATACGCCCATTCATGCTTATCTGTGCAAAATCTAAAAAAAAAATCTTACATATTTTCTAAAATTGTTCATTTCACGATTTTGAAATTCTGAAAGAATTTTCAGCTAAAAAAAATACTACATGAGCTTTTATACTTCCCTGTTGTTCACACATTATACAATTATACTTGTTATTGTCCGACACAGGTTTACAAACTTTGTTCTAGTTGAGTAATCGCGCTTCACAAACGGGTATTATACATGCATTTCACATTACCTGTGTACCGGTTATACGAAGGAGGCTCTCTACGCGTGGGAATCAGCCTGCTCGATTAACGCTTTTATCTGTTTCACCTTACAATTGATAAGTTTCCTTTGTTCATACTCTGCACCTAATTGCCTCCTAACATCTTCTACGATCATACATAATGGTACAAAAACACTAACGTTTTCAACATTAACTAAACTCTCACGTATAAGTTTTTGAATTCGCTTAATTAAATAATACTGCTTAGCGAGTACATACTTTCCATTGTTTTGTGAAAATTCAATATCCTCAAAATCGGTCATTATTTGATCACAATCTAACCCTGAACATAGTTTAATATTTTGATTTTCAAGCTTGTTAATTTCCGAAATAATACATTTGATATTTTCAGAATTCATATATACAAAAAGTATGTTTGTTTAATTAGTGAGTTTCACAAAATGAATTCTGGACCCGCTAAGGTGTTGGTCATCTTAGCATGTCCAGAAGCTTAATGCGATTACGATGATGATGGTTATATACAATGGATGACGACGGCACATTCAACCCCCACGATCTAGTGTGTATGGCGGTTGTATACATATAGGACAGCACATTACACATCACCCATTAGAACCCCCTTGGTGTTTATACATCAAGCGGCGCTCATAGGTTACATATAATCACGAAGCGTATTCCCCTGTGAGTAGAGTCTAACTCGGATACGTTTGGTGCGTGGACACACGGACAGTACACAACAATAGATTATAACGATTATGATTATATACAGATGCAATGAATGACGACGGCACAACAATAGATTAGAATGATTATGGTTATATACAGATGCAATGAATGACGACGGCACAACAATAGATTATGGTATTTACAATGCAATGGATATATGACAATGGATGACGACGGTACAACAATAGATTATAACGATTATGGTATATTTACAATACAATGGATATATGACAATGGTATGTACAATGGATGACGCGGGCTATTCTACATTCAAATGCAAGAACAAACCCCAAAATCCAACCCGGTTTGAATGTCAATAATAACATTCACACCACGTGTGACGGTGTGATTTGAGTTTGCACTTGAGCTTCGAGCTAAAGCCCAAACATATAACAGACCAGGTTGTATATAACCACTCATTACAACGAAGTTAGATAGAGAGATGTGTGCTTTTTATTCCTTGTTGTGTTTAATAATGATCACTGACAACGTTGAATTAACACATAATACTTGAAAAACACACTAAAAAAAGAATTAAATACGACGTGTATATAAAATAGTTCTGTTAATACTTGAAAAAAACGAAAATTGATTGTATGTTCTTGAAATTCATAACAGCAAAACCAACCAATCAGAAATCAATGACTGTGTTTAAGATCCGTAACTGTGTCATTGGTGATTTGTCACACGCGCGTTACCTAAGGGAGTTATTCCCCTTGAACAATGCAAGAGTATGTACTTATACATAAGTAAACTGAATGCTGTTTTTAAAACGCTTTGAAAAAGCCGTCTTGGTTATATTCTCTGCAACGCACGCATTGAATAGAATACGGATAAATATCGAAATACCTACCGGCTGAAGTCATAGACTGAAATACTATCTCCGTGTTATTTTCAGTATTAAACGATCTTACGGGTCTAGCATTTTTCGAGTATTTCCCAGTTCTACCTCGTTTGGTGTTTTCACGTTGTGAAATAGCTTGTAAATTCGATAAAGAATTATGAGCCCTAATACCATCAATATAATCAATAACAAGGTCATCCTTGATCAATCCGTTATATACCTCGAAGACGAAACGATGATTATAATAAGTTTTCTTTCCAGCGTTAAACCTCAAATACCCCATACCATTATCACACCCAACAGATTTCTTGAGTCTACAGTGTCTAACAACACCATCACGAGAGGCTTCGTAGTTGGTGATCACTGGATGTCTTTGAAATTCTTGGTTCATTTATATACATAATATTTTATTTGCCTAAATCATTATTTGGTTGAATTATAACACTGAGAAATCTTTCTATGTAGTCCTGAGCAGTTTTTATGATTTTGCCGTTGGCAACGTCATTAACGTCATTGACAACGTCAGGAGTTTTTTTTTTGTCATAATAACGCTTCAACTCTCTATAACGCCTACCACCGCAACTAATACATAACTGTGATTTGCCTCTAACACCTACCCCACAATACAGGCACGGAAGAGGACCTTTTGAATCGTTTCTCACGCTTTGCATATGATACCCACAGAATTCATTTCTGCATGATTTGTTACACGGTGTTACTGATCCAATCATAAGCCATTTGCAATGATTCATTATATAAAAAACTTTTTATTTAAATACTTGTTTTAATTATAATATGAAGGAATTTAAGAGATTATCGAAAATTACGCCTTGGAAAAATACTAGGTTTAATCTCGATAAATTCTCTGATAAACCAAAACGTCTAATAGATAACAAAACCATATTGAGTAAAATCAGCGACTGTTTTAATGAATTTAAGCGCGATGGAGCATCTCATGCGTGGTCGACATTTCGAATTATTGATGAAGATGTCAATGTACCCGTAATCGATGCTACCATGAACGATACAAGAGCAGCTGAGATAATCACACATCTTCGCTGGAAATCCAAGGGATTTCAACAAAGGTACTTTTTCAGAATAAAATTCATTAACGAAGATGATAAAGAATTTATTATCAGAGATAAATTTGAACCAATCCTCAAGGATAAAAAAACTGTCATTGTGAGTAGAGATTCCAAACCAGGAATTCTAACTGGAATTGACAAACCATACTACGCGAACCGTTACCCTGTAACAGTAGTTGTTTACGGAATATATCCGCTAAATGATAAGCCAAGTTTTGCAAAACTAGCACCTATGAAATATTCACCGTTGACTTCGTCAAGGCTCAATTGTGTAGCAACACGGGTAATGGAACACTTCACGAATGCATCCTGGGGAAATGAACTAACTGAACAACGACGAAAAAAAATAACCGAATGGGAACTGACAGTGAAACAGCGCGGGGCAATGATTTCCGATATAGCTAAATTAGAAGCATCATTAAAATTTCCAATATCGGTAGCGACGATAACCGGAGAAGTATTATACGAACCGAAATATCAATCGCGAGGAGCTCCAATTGAAATTATCGATCATAACAAACACGCATGAACACCCGCAGTAAATGTATTTCCACGAGAACGAATCGTAAGATATATCCCCGGGGAGTTTTGTAAGGATGTTTTCCACGAAGAGAAATTATTTGATGCTATTTATGCGTTGTGTAAAGATGATCCTGTGTCAGTGTGGCTACTTCGCAGCGAAGATTCAGAATCAGGATTTGATCAGTTTGTAAGACCGAATGGAGAATTATATCGCACTGAAGAGTTACACTCGAAGATGAAAAAAATCGCTGTAAAATACTCAGGTGAAAATTCTAAAGATTTTTCCAACTCGAAGAGTTTCATCAATGAAAAACTACTCACGGATAGTTTTACGATTCCATCAGTGGTAGCTCATTTTGAACGAGAAAAGAACTCATTGCGTCCAACACAAAGTGATTTTCTCGAAGATGTCAAATCAAGCTGTGTAGAATTCGGTCATGGAGGACTGTGGAATACAAAATACCACCGCGAGGGTATGATTTCAATTGATATAGCTGTGTGTTATCCAGGGAATTTTCCAGGATATGGAGAAGCCGCTAAGTACTTTAAACGATTTGGACACCCCACTCATGAAATGACTCGTGTTTCGGTTAATGGTCCATTGCCTGATTTAGACTTAACTGGATTCGCTCGTGTGGTATCATTTGAGTTAGCGTCAGGATTACACCCGTGTAGTTATGTTTGGATTGGTAGACATATATCTGTGAAACACTGGATGCCAATAGTGTTACTACGATATATGATTGATAGTGGTATGCTGATATCGTTGATTATCAGCGAAGCAATTATATGCTATCGAGCTCAGAAAGAAGTTTGGCTACCAAAACCAGATTTAGATGATATAATACGCGAACAACGAAAACAATTTTCTGATGGAAAATCGGAGATTTTCAATGAACAACAAATCATGGATAGGTCTAGGAAGTTATTTGAAATTGAAAATGGACAAACAAAAGATTTTGGACGAAAAATAATCGGTAAATTTACTCATGGTGGAAGATACAACAAAGCAAAATACTCTTCGCGGTTAATCACAGACAGCGCTGAATACGATTTTATCATAGCGGATTTAACGAAACATGGAAAACTTGTAACTCGTAAAGATGCTTTTCTATCCAATGGGACTAAGTTAGGTACAGCTGTTACCTACTGTGATGGATATAGTTGTCAGTATACACACTTAAGATCATCTATGCTCGGTTATTCTGCTATTAATCTATTTTCGATGATAAATAGATTTCCTAATACCGCGGTTAGAGTAGCCACTGATTCGATGTATATCCACTAGAAATACAGATCAGATGTAGCTAAATTCACATCCCCGGAGGAAGCGTGGGGATGTTGGAGATTTAAAAAGGAGACGCTACACGAGTATTGTAAATCGGCAGATGTTACCAACGACGATAAATACTTGAAAAGCAACCAGTGTTCAGAAGTTTCTAATGCACCACCGATATCTGATCCTGTTACGCGATATAAAATCGTTTATTTGAACGTTGTGGTGGATCAGGAAAGACAACACGAGTAATTAAATTATTTCATAGGAAAAGAAAACCAATTGAAAAATCCGTTGAAAATCCAATTGAAAAACTTACAGATGATCAAAAAAAAAATACAAGAAATCATACGACAAATCTTAGGGGAAAATTCTACGGAAACCCCAATAGAAACCCCTATGGAAAATTCTATAGAAAAGTCTATGGAAAAGTCTACAAATTTCACAAACATGATTGTGTTAACACCAACTCATAAACTTGCAAGAGAGATGATACAGCGTGGGGTAAATGCATGCACTTATCCCAGTTTCTTTCGATGGAAAGGTGACTCATGGACTCCTGAAAGAATGGGACAGAAATTTATTCCACCGGTGATAATCTGGGATGAAATATGCACGGTACCGTTGAAAATATTAAAAATGTTTCTTGAATGGCTGTCAACGAAAAATACAAAAATTATTATATGTGGTGATCAAGGTCAACCACCACTATTTGTCGGTGCATCCCCACATAATTGGCTCAAGGAATACGTAGATCATTACGAAAAGATTAATACCGACCATAGATCATTAGATGAAGTATTACGTGAGTTTAAACAACTAATCAGATTACAACCAGATAGAATCCAATGTGAAATAGCACGTGAAATAATTTCAGAAACTCCCATGAATGATTTTTGGGAAACATGGAGACCAAACGATTTGATAATCGCAAGTAGAAAAATAATCAGAGATAAACTTCAGATGAAATTATTTGAATTACATAAACGTAAATTTGCAACACTTCCAGTACCGCTCTGTTATAGACCTTCGGATACACGAAAACAGAATATCGACGTTGACATTCCTGGACAACGTGAAAAGCAGAATTTAGTATTAAATGATATTGTGCTGGTTGATATCAGCGTCGTCGAAGATGCATTGCGTGCTGATAAATCCCCGTGGACGTTAGGTTACGCAGCGACAATACACTCTTCACAGGGATTAACTATCACAGACACAATTGTTTGGATAGTAGATAATCGCATTGAGTGGTCAAATTTAGTTTATCTTGCAGTGTCTCGAGTACGGAAAAAAATCAACTTCGAAGAATTGTTGTTGACGATGCCAGTGACGATAATGACACTACAATCAGCGCCGATGATATCATCGGGGACATAATCAGAAAAAAACTCTCTGGTTATAAACAACAGGATAAAAAAAAAATAATAGAGAATTTGACATTGATGCTGAATTAATAATTACGCTGAAGCAACAACAGAATAATCACTGCGCGAGTTGCAATTGTATAATGCGTTGGAGTTGGTCGAATAAAGATCCTCGCCAATTTACCGTAGACAGAAAGAATAGCAGCGTAGGTCATACCAACGATAACATTATGCTGACTTGTCTTGAGTGTAACAGACGCCGGGGTGCCGGCACATTGGGTGCTAGTTAAGACCACGCGGTGGTAATTGAGTATCCTCAGGAATTACCTGTAGTTGTTGTCGAGTAAATCCTCGCTGAGGAGCAGTTGAATCTAGTTTATAGATTGCTGGTCTAGAAACGCTAGCGTTTTCACCAGTTGATCGTGTTATACTAGATATCTTATGCGTAATGACGCTCCAGATAGGATCAGTAGCTCTTTTTTTACCACCCTCAAGCTCTCCTGGTTCGTATAAGTACCTTACAGTTACATTACTACCAAGAATTGGTTCTTTTGAAAAATCTTTTTGTGGTTGTACGGGTATATACTTCTTTTTAATAGCGTTGCTAGGTTTCATGTTGATTGTTCTAGTAATCTCATTATTGATTGCGGTAACTACACCTGGTAATCTCTTGACCCATTCACGGGATCGTTTATCCTGGATGAATTCTTTCGCGTATTGATATCCAAATAACCGCTCAGCAAGAGTCCGATTAAATCGTTCAACAATTGCCTGATTGCGATGTAGCGCAGTATGCCCTCGTCTGATGGTGACATTATGATGTTTCATCGTTGATAAAACAGCGCCCTGAAATTCCTTGCCAGGATCAACTTGTAATAGATTTGGCCAGCGTAGTGTACCTCGTCGATAAATCCTTTCAAATGCAGAAGCTACTTCAGTAGATGATTTTGTCTTCAGCGGTTCTGCTTGTTTGTATCGACTCGCAATATCAACTACGGTTAACGCGTATTTGTAACCGCGATCATGCGGCAGAAATAATATATCAGCTTGATGAACTTCATTAGGAACTGTCACATCAAAATGCGAGTAGTTAATTTGTTTAGGCGCTGGTAGATAAATTTGCCATATAACCAAAAACCAATCCGCCGCTGTAGTTTTTTTCACTTTTGCAGCGCTAGCGAGTTTACTAATTGCCGCTTTACCCCTCCAGTATCCTCTCGGAGAATAGTAAATAGATTCCATGTTGTTATTAATTACCCGCTCCAAATATTAATTTACCTTTCATGGCGGATTTTATCAGCGTTGAGGCTAATTTTTCTTTGAACGATTTATCTGGAATAGCATTCAACGCGTGAATTAATTTAACATCTGCGAGATGACGCTGTTGTAGATCATCACTACGGTAAGCTATATCATGTACACGACACGCTTCATCGATAGCGTTTATAGGATTTTCCCCCTGACGTGGATTATTTTGATCATCAAGTCTTATATCTAATCGTGTTCCCGGTCCACAATAATTATACGCGGGAAGGTGTTTTTCACCTGGATATTTTGACCATGGTAACCCTGGAAGTGATGTTAACTTGGCGGCAATATCACCTTCTTTTTTTTTTAAAGGATTTTTCACAAATCGATATTTTTTTTATACCGCATATTTCACACTTGCCGGTGACCGCGCTTCTGTTATTGCTTGTGGTAACAGTCGTTGGGTCAATCGTTGGTGTACGCTTCCTACATTTCACACAATATAGATCCATAATTATATTTATGTTATATCAACAAGTGGAAGTGATCGATTTCTCAGCGTTGAAGAAACAACAACCAGTAAAACATCATCCGATGTTACCAAACTCAATTAGAATGATTATCATCGGACCTTCCGGAAGTGGTAAAACCCAATTGCTGTTAACGATGATAATGAAGTATTTAACCTGGGATAAATTATATCTGATCGCACCCAGCGTAGATGATCAACATTGTTATCAAGTGCTAAAAGATTACGACGAAGCCGCTTCAGAATCTTACGGTGGAAGTGTAATTGAATTTATCACCGACATTGAAGAGGCACCATCCGTGGAAGACCTGGATGGATCCGTTAATAATCTTGTTGTATACGACGATGTTATGTTGGACCAGCAAAAGAATTCAGCTAGAATATTTTCCCGAGGACGTCACAAAAAAACAGACGTGATATATGTAACTCAGCGTTATACACAAATACCAAAAGTGATAAGGGATAACTGCAATTTGTTATGCGTGTTTAACGGAGTTGACACGCACACGTTAAGAAATATTTGGCAGACTTGGTGTCCCGACATGGATTATAATCGATTTCAAAATTTCTTTAGCGCGCAAGAGCTACCCAACATGGATTTGTAACGATAAGTATACACGATCCTCGGACTCGATATCGAGTTGGATTGGATCGTATCTATAGCTAATTCGGTTAACGTAACGCATATTTCTTAATTGCAGCCAACCGTTCTCGTGTTAATCTAGTTATTTGTGCTTCTCCGATGTTTGACATTTATATAAAAAATATATCGCTAATTCATCATTGTATCTATAGCTAATTCGGTTAACGTATAGCAGCAGAGGGGGTGAACGCCAACTATATGGCGTCTATTTTTTTTACCAAATGGACCCTTCTAGTTAATATTTATTAGAAAGGTCTATTTGACAAATTGAGACTTCCTAGTAAATATTAACTATAGGAAGCATCGTTGACGCCTACAAATTTGGTCTGTTCACACCCTCTGCTGCTTCATTTCCTCATCCGTCATGGGGTTCTTACTTGTTGCCATAACGAAGAGGGAAAAAAACCACAAACAATCGCACAGCGATCAATCGTATACCCACGATTAGGGACAAAATCGAATTATTTACTCACTCTAATAATTAAAGAATTACGTCTTCAAAGTAGATATCAATATCACTACTAAATTGCTTTTCGTATCAAAGTTTGCTGGCAATCCAAAATAGTATACTAGAAACCGTCTCACACGTTTAAAAACATCAAATACAGGCTTATACATATATTAAACACATACTGGTGTATACATATAAACTCAGAATTAATGTAACCGGTACTCTCGAGTTAGTTTCTTACACTTTCACCCGGGCGTTGAATTGTACAATGTTAGTAGTGGGGTTTAAAGCATATTGATATGTTAGTTTAGGAGGTCAGAAAACCGTCTTGTCCACTCAAAAACACATCACGCAGTGATCTATAATGCTATCTTATATGTGGTGTTGAGATAGTTTAATTATAATTGACACCAACATGTATATTTCGCACTGAACTAAATTGACTTTCTCTCAATCAGTAATGTAAATAAAGTCAAGACATGCATATAATATTTGCTATAAAAGCTATAAATGTCATTGTAATGTCCCTTGAATTACCACAGAATTATATTTGATTAACAATTCCTTGCATTTGTTAAGATATCAACAGGTCAAATTCACTGCAATGACCTTGGCCTATATTTGACAGCAATTACTACGCCACATCCAACAAGTGGGTCAAGTTGCGCTGCTCCCACGTGTTGAACTAAAACTGTTCGGTCTGTGTTGACGAAAAGCGCGACTATAGGGTTGGAACCTAATACATTATGTGTAAACAACAAATAATATACAGGTATATACAAGTCAACCAAAAATAGATGAAAAATAAAACTTACAGCGTTTTTTTTCAGTCCAGGAGTACTCCCATTTGAAACTATAATAATAACTTATGGAATATCACAACACAAAGCACAGTTAAATGTTCATCAGCCGTGAAGATAATTGTCTCTACTCTCCGTGACGTCATTCCAATGTCATCATAGCATGGTTTTCAACACTACAAACACTACAAACGTAGACGGAATATACACACGTTTCCTGTTCGGGTCTGGAAAAGAACACTATCACATGGAAATTTTCAGCGCAGATTTATTTTGGAGATTCCTTGGTAGCGGCCCCTCGATCTGGTTTACTCGTTAAATACTATCTTCTTTCATTCCCACGTCCCCCGGTGAGCGCCAGATGTGAGCTCTGTCTCATTTAGGGTTTGAAATGACAACACTCGCTCGTTGATTGTGGGGTTTATTTTATGAGATGAAATGGTTTTAGGGAGATAATTCAGAATACAAGATCTCGAGAATGGGTTGCAAGATTACAATAAATGGATTAAATAATGAAATTACTCGAATAAAGTGCATGCAACCCATTAATGCAGTCACAAAAATACATGTTTCTGTACAACGAAATGATTTCTCGAAAAAAAAAACCAGTATGTGGAAATGTAACTCTCAGATATTTATATGAACCTGGTGAACATGAAGGTGGTAAACAGTGAGCGACTGATCGCATAACATATCTTGTATAACAAGATCTACGGGTAGACCTGCAATTTCTAAATTAGGTTCAACTCCTCCTCAGCTTGGATTTACAAGTGAACAATTGCAAGTAATTTCAGAGGATACACAATTACCACCACAATCACTAAGCTAACGCCTCGATTTCGATTACATTCACGACAGGTCAGCATCGTATTTTCACGTATATGACCGCGACTACTATCCTTCCTATATACGGTAAATTGTCGTGGGTGTTTTTCCGAATACTTCCATAGCATTATTGTGTTACAGCTGGCACAATGATTGTTCTGCTGTTGTTTCAGTATAATTATAAATTCAGCATCAATATCAAATTCTCTATTATTTTGTTGTCACTTTCTTTATAACCAGCGAGTTTTTTCTTATTATATCATCGTTAACAATTTTATTGCTGGTGTCAGTAAAATTTACAATTGCCCACCTCAGCTGAGACATTCTTCTAACTGGTGATACTGCGATACAGACTAAATTTGATCACTCGATACGATCATCAATAATCCAAACAACTGTATCAGAAATAGTTATCCCTTGAGGTAAATGTATCGTCATTGCGTATCCTAGCGTCCATGGGGATTTGTATTCGACAGCGCTGATAGGAACTAAAACAATTACACGTAACACGAGATTCTGTTTCTCAGTCTGTCCTGGAATTTCATCTTCAGTATTTTGTCTTCCTGTGTCAGCTGGTCTATAACATAACGGTACAGGAAATTCTAAAAACTTTTCCTTATGTAACTGAAATAATTGATGTTGAAGATTATCACGAACTAACTTCTTTCCACTAGCCACTATCAAATCGTTTGGTCTCCACAAGTTCCAAAGACCATATAGGATGATTATGTAATTATATCACGCATTATTTCACATTGAATTTTATTCGGTTGTAGTCTGATTAACTTTTTGAACTCTCTTCATTCTGTATCAAACGGTCTATGATGAGTATCAACTTCTTCATAATAATCTACAAAATCCTTCGACCGTTCGTGGGAGATTTTCCAACAAATGGCGGAGGTTGACCGTGATAGCCACACATTATCACATCTGTATTTTTCAATAATAGCCAAACAAGAAACGTTTCTAATATATCCAGTGAAACTGTGCATATTTCATCCCAAATTATTAGTCCGGCTATATATTTCTCACCCATCCTCGAAGGAGTCCATGCGTCACTTTTTAAACGAAAGAAGCTATGGTAAGTACAAGAATTAACTCCTTCTTTCATTTCTCGTGCGAGTCTATGTGTAGGAGTTAAGACAACTAAATCTGAATTCTGTCTAAATGCTTTAATACCACGAGTTTTATTTGCTCATCAGCCTGATCCATTTAGATAAAATAGTCTAATGGCTGCATACTTGATCGAATATAGATATTGATATTTGTCGAGTCGATAATTCTGATCGATAAGTATCTCGGATTTCAACATCTGCGGATTCAGAATAATCATAAAACATTTCTTGTTTTATTCTCCACGAGCCCCACGGTGCATCAGTTCTTGTAAATGGAGACACTAAATCTGTATAGTTTATTTTTCTTCTCAATATATAATGAATCCCTTGCAACTCTAACTGCGGTGTAAGCGAAACCATTTGTCATCGATATCAAGTTTATGGAAACATAAGCGGGCATAGATGATCTTAAATGTATATGCTGAGTACAGATGTCATAGATATAGTCAACAATTATACCCAACCGTGTTCCGTTAGACAAGTTAACATTTTCGCGACTTAAAAGTATATGTTTCTTTGTTGCATCTGCGATTATAAAATCGTATTCGGCATCATCTATAATTAATCGTGTATAATGTCGCTTAGAATCATATTCACCACCTTGAGTAAAGTTATCGATTATTCTTCTACCAAGATCTTTTGCGATTTTATCATCATATCAGCGATATCAGTATTTTACAATCATTCATATATCGTAATAAAACTAATGGTGCCCATTATTTTTCAGAGAAGTGTCTACCAAACACAATATAACAAATTGGATGGAGTCCTTTAGCAAATTTAAGTGATATAGTACAAGCGAATCAGGTTCGATTTACATCGAGTAGTGGTCCATTTATCGATACTCTGGTCATTTTGTGATGGGGGTGTCCAAATCTTTCAAAACATGCAGCACACTCACCCATTCCAAGGAAACTTCCTGGATAACACGCGACCATATCAACCGAGATAACATCTTTATAGTCGTATTTAATATTCCAGAATCCACTGTGTCCATATTCACAGCAACTTGATTGTACATCATCAAGAAATTCTAATCGTGTTGGCTTCCACGAATTATTTTCTCGGGCAAAGTGAGCTTGAAATGACGGAACTGTAAATAAATTTGTTAATAATTGCTGAATAGTTTTTGTTGCAATTTTCTGCGAAAGATGCTTCATGTCAGAGATTCTTTACGATATATTTCAACGTTAGGTCTTACAAATTGATTAAACTTACATGTTTCCGTTCCGTCTGGTCTAATAAATTCATCGTTGTTTTCAGAACTCTGAAATAACCATTCTGACACAGGATCGTTTTTACTTAAGTCCTGAATAAAATCAAACATATTTCTTGCACCAGAGAACTGTGGCGGATAAAATCTTACAGTTCAATCTCGTGAAACTATTGTTGCTGAGTTAGTTCACGCGTTGGCATCATGATCAATGGTATTTATTGGAGCTGCTTTCGATTTATATTTCGATTCGAATACTACTTCTCCTGTTATTATTTTTACAGTTTGTGGGAATTTTTGTGTATTTTCTTACTCAGTAACATCTTTTATTGTAGGGCCGGTATCCTTAACTAATTCAGCCCAATCGTTGTTTTTCTTAAAAGCCGAAATACCGTCAGACAGTTTCCACGCGTCGCATTTGTAAAATGCTTTTTAACTCGTTCCGCGACACCAATTATCGATGACAATTTCACCGGTTTCAGATTATCAACACTGGCTGTTTCATTTATTGGATAAAATTCCATAAATAACCGCGGTTACAGGATATGCTCGCTCCAATTATGGGTTGTCAATACCAGGCAACATTCCTAATTTGGAATTTTTACTCAGTTTGACAGTGTTGTCGTTAACAAGGATATGATCATATTATCACGAATAATCCAATTATGCTTCTACTAGTACAATAAATTTTAATCTAAAAAAAAATAATTCAACATTGTTTATCACTGCGAATAACAGCAATTGCTATGTAATTAGCTACAATCCCTCTTTTCAATCTAGCTCGAAAATGTATATCAACTGATTGTCTAGCTTAATCAGGATCTTCCAGTGCAAAGTAATAAATTGGATATAATGTAAAATCTTTCTGCGATATTTGTATACCGGTATCTATACTTAGATTATGTCCCAAAAATGTCATTAAACGATGATATACAAGTGCTACACGATTTTCATTTAAAATTAAGTAAAATATCTTCTGGTGGTTCTTGATGTCCATTTTTTCTTAACGAACTTTAGTAACATTAAAATTATCAAATACCATATGATTTTGTAAATGTAAGTTCAATATTCTGAAAGGCAATAAAATAGATTGTGATGCAGAAACGCCTTGTTGTGATGCAATATGCCATGTAAATAAACCAGTAACATTACACTGAATACTATCCGTAGTTACTGTCAATGATTTACCGCATTGATCCATACAAGAGAGTAATCTTTGTTTTTCAACAAGCGACGGAGTCAACACTGGCATCCACAGTGAAAGTTTTGTTAGTACTTTACCAACATCATCATAACCACCAGCAACACGCCAAATTACATCAACATCTGTAGCCTTTCGTTCAGGTACAACCGTATGTTAAACTCCAAAAATAACTTTCCTAACATCTCTATAAAATCCAAATATATGAGAGAATGGAATTGCACATGGACATCTTCTACGATTACCACTTAATATTGATAAACGCAATCGAAATCCTAGATTATGATTTGGATTAGCAGACTGTAACATTAACAATTCTGCGTCGGGTCGGATTATTGCTCCATGTGGTTGTTGATTAGATGCAGTAGTTTGTGGTACAAGAGTCAAAATATAAGGTCTATAGTCAGGATGGTCAGTAATGTATTTCGAAAACATCATTGACGGAACAGCTGGTCTTGTATAATCATTTGAATATCTTACTAGACCTATTATTGTGGTGGCTACATCAAAATATGTTTCAATTGATTCTATCTTTCTCGCGTCAATCATATAAGTAGCGCTATCAAATAATGCCATAATTCAGTTATTAACAAAACCGACTCTAAAACCATCATCCAATATAGTATTATTATTTTATTATAATTGCACCTTCTACTTCAATAAACGCTTTGGCAGGTATGAAGTATCTACTTATATAATGAACTTGTACTTCGATTCTTCCCCGCTGATCTGGATTGCGTGCGTCATAAGAATACTATTGAAAATCGCGTATAGATTCATCCTTACGAACGGTGCTTCCTTGTCAAACGCAATATTGGATATACGTTGGAACATGTTTTTATATAATTTGTTACGTCCAACACGAAGACCACTTCCTGCTATTAAATTTGCGGATATATTTCTTTCTGCTTCACCAGTCAATTCCGCTAGATTTATTATTTTACTTTAAATTGCAGTCATAAGTTCAGTGCTTGAAAATTTAACTGGTGGTTGTTTTCGTCTAATTAACCGTGCTAGTCTTTCCTTGGCTGCAGAAAACGCTTTACCGGCAAGATTACCAATTACACCGGGAGCTTTATCACTAACAAAATTAAACGCTTTCATTCCAAGTTGTTTTGTAGTTGGTATTGCTTTTGGAGCCGTTCCACTAAATCAACCTTGAACAGTATCACCAAGTCCATCTCCATAAATTACTTCATATACTGATAATCTTGAATTTACTACTCTAACCATGATTGGTCTATATTGAGAAGTGTGTACAATCATTTTATTTATTTATTTATTTGATCGTGATCACTGTGATAATCATCAACAATTTCATTGATAAGAAAACTATTGTCACATTATTAGGCAAACAAAATATATTTTTGTTATGCCTTAGAACATTTTGACTGTTTTCGTAGTACATGCGTATAACGTTATCTAGGGTGAATAAGTGATTTTACAGGCAAGTGACGGTAATAACATGTATCTCGACGGAAATTACTTGCGACTAGGGACATTAAAAGCATGATATGGACAGGTATTTTACCCAGACTTCTACTCATTCTCCATTGCTGCTACTGTTTTTGTTATATTTCATCAATCTTTCAATTAGAGTTTGTTAAAGATATAAAAAAAGATTGCACAGATAATGTAGGTGTGATCTGACCACTTATATGCAAGTTACTACTCTCATATGCTTTCCTCAATTAAATAATGTTGTTCGTCCGTAGATTCGACATCCAAGAGTTGGAGATACTGGTTATATTATGGGCATGCGCAGATGGCTGATGAGCCCAACCCGTGCACTGATTGTTCGTTAGCATAAGAGGCTGGTGATGAGTGAGACGTCTCTATGAGGGTCGATAGCACGTGTTTTTCTGGCTTGCAGCTTCAGCTCTGCGGTTGCTGTCCTACCAGATTCACAGAGGAACGCCAAGTGACTCGCTCTCTTGCTGTTTGCTCCCAGGAATCAGGGTTTATGTTGAACGCTTTCAATGCAGATTTAATATTGTCTTTGAAGTATTTCTTCAAATATCCCAAGGATCGCTCTCCTTGCTGTCACTCCTCATAGAAGAGTCTCTTAGGCAGCCGGTGGTCTTGCATACAGCGTAGCTGACACTGCATCAGGATGGTGGTGATGATAGGGATACCTGCTTGTTTAAGTACCTCAGTGTAAAAGAAGTGTGGGGAGCAGAACTGCCCTGTAGATCTTTAATGTGGTCTGGATGCTGATGCCTCCTCGATTCAAGACGTTGGCATACACTCAGCCGAAAGTTGCGTTGGCCCTGGCAAGACCTCGTCGTCCATATTGATGCTCTGTGACACTGTGCTGCCAAGGTAGGTGAAGAGGTTCACAACGTTAAATTTTCGGCTCTTGACGGTGATGTTGGGCCAACATGGGGCTTTCCAGGGGCCGGATGATGCAGAACTTCACTCTTCTGGGTACTGATGGCGATTCCAAAGCATGTGCAGGAGGAGCTGGAGAACTCGTGAACGCTGCATTGCATGCCTGCTTCTGAGCCAGCATTCAGGGCGCATTTATCAGCAAATAAGGTATTCCTGATGGTGTCTGTCATAACATTGATTTATGGCTGATGCCTCCTGGGATGAAATAGTTTTCAATTTGTACGTTACCTGACACCGACTCCAACCTCTCCGTCTCTGAAAGCAATAATGACCATGGCGAAGAACAATAGACTGAACAGTGTAGGTGCCAGCACAAAACCCTGCTTGACGGCATTGGTTACTGGGAATGGATCATATGTCTATCAATTGCCCTAGACTTGTGCCTGCATGGCATCGTTGAAATGCTGCACAATGGATATAACATTCCTTGGGCATCCGCACTTGGCTATTACCTTCCACAAATCTTCTCTGCTGACAGTATCATAGACTTTTGTCAAGTCGACATAGATTGGGAAAAGGTAGGTGTTTTGCTCTTGTTATTTCTATTGTAGCTGTCTCTCAGCAAACACCATGTCGATGGTCCCACGTTCTTTTCGGAATCCACAATGGCTTTCTGGCAGGAGTCCCTGGTCAAGGTGTGTAGTGAGGCGGTTCAGTAGGATTCTGGTGGGTATCTTTCCTGCAATCTAGAGTAAGGATATACCCCACTGTTTGTCGCAGACTTGACAGTTTCCTTTGCGCTGAAAAAGGTGGATTTTATTTTTAGCGTCTTTCAATTTCTGGGGGATTGTCTCATGCTGCCACATCAGTAGAAACAGTTGATGGAGCTATTCTATCAGGGCTGTGTCGTTTGCCTTGTAGACTTCAGTTGGGACTGAGTCTGAACCAGGTTCTTTGCCACTGGAGAGCAGGCTTATCACTTTCTGTGTTTCCAGCAAAGGTTGGCGGTCATCCAGTGCTTCGTTTATGGCCAATTGGGGAGACGACTGATGAATGACGGCGATTCAGGACGCTGTAAAAACTTTTCAGCCCATCATTGAAGAATCTTCTATTGGTCTGTAATTAGTGTGTTCCAGTCTGCGATGAAAAAATGGCATGATCCAGAGGATGTAGGTTCATTCACTTCTTTCACTGCATTGTAGACGTTTTTCATGTCATGCTGGTCTGCATAGCACTGGATCTCATCAGCTTTGTTGTTCAGCCATGTATCTCGCATCTGATGCAGTTTCTGCTGTACAGTTCTGCATATATTGGTGTACGCATCTTTCCTAGAGGTGGACTTGGAGTTGTTGAGGTAGGCTTCAAGTAGGCAGTGCTTCTCATCAAGCAAATGCTTGATCTCATCACTGTTCTCATCAAACCAGTCTTGATGCTTTCTGGTTCAGGGTCTGAGGATTTCCGAAGCTGTGCTGTAGAACAGCTTTCACATTTGAAAGTAGGGCTTTTTAAGATGGAGTTACTTACCCTGACCAGTTTCTGCCTTTAAGATAAATATCATACTATATATAAAAAGACAGAATGTGCAACTCCAATAGAAACAAAGCAAACTGGTTGGTGTTTTGGCTTTTAGAAAGAGTTCAACTAGTCACTACATATTGCATGTTGGATAGTAAGGTGGATGTGAGATATTTCATGGTAAATGACTGGGTGCTGGATGGTATAGTTTGGTCTCTTGGAAATGTATGATGGACTGTAAATGTTGGCTGTTGGATATTAGGTAACACGGCATTGATATCCTCAAGCTCTTTGTTGGACAACAGTGTGGATGCTAAAAATTCGATAACTGGTTATTGGTTACTTCAAGTGGCGTGTTCAATTGTAGATAACTAGGTGCATAATGGTAAATGTTAAAAATTGATATAAAATCACTAGGTATACCTGGGTATTGGTCACGACATAAGAGTTAGGAATAATAAATATATGGTATTGGATAGTATATAACTGGGTAATGGATATTTGATCACTGGGAGTTGGTTCATATAAATGGCATATTGGATAATATAGTGTGGGGTACATGTAGTGGGTAAGTAAGAGTTAGTCACTCCAAGCTGCGTGTTTGACAGTAACTCAGTGATTTGTATTAATGGAGGGTATTGGATACCAGATTACTGATGGACAATAAAAAACTTGATATTAGCCACAATAAACAGCATGCTAGTTAATAAATGTGTAGTGTTGGATAATACATAAAGTGTTGCTGGACAGTAGATCACGGGGTGTTGGTCACTCCATTCGGAATTTAGTATTAGATGGTTTGGGGTGATGGATAGTATATGACTACCTGTTGGTCCCAGCTAATGGCACATTGAATAGTATAGTGTGTGGTGTTGGATAGTAGATTACTGAATATTGGTCATTCCAAAGGACACGTTTGGCAGTGGATAACTGCATGATAGATAGTATCAGTGGGTGGTGAAATTTAACCAGAACAATTTTATATCCATGTCAATCTTTGGTTTAGCTCACAAAAAAATTTCCTACAGTTTAATGTATGGTTGCAACCATGGTATATTTTAAAAAATACACATTTAGAAACAATGGTAATGAAATCAACTGACAATGAATGACAGTGAACTGTATTAATATCGACCTTTTCAGTTTTTTCAGTGATTATGAAGCAAAATATGAGTAGTTGATTAGCCATAGAATTTTATCTAGAACGTTTTGACAAAATGAAATTATGTTAAAATAAATTCTAAACTTCAGTGACTACATAAAGAATCTTATAATAAAACATTTCTTGGATTGCAACACAAGTCAGTGCCTGTCATAAAGTATGTTTCCTATTCTCTATAAGTTTAAAATGTACTTTGAAAGCAACGTTTGTGTATGTAGTTTGGGATTGTAGCTTGTTTTAAAAATTGCATGGTATGAAAGATATAAGGGAAATGGGTTTAACAAAGTCTATAACGGGATATTGGGGACGTTATAGAAAACAAGAATTTTAGTTTTTGTTTATAATGGCATAATTGTGTAAAAACGACCTTTTGTCCATCCAACACTGCATGGTAAGTAGGTAGGTGGGTATTTATATCTCTACAAAATGCCGTGTTGAACAGTAAATTTGAGGTACAGGCAACCCCAAAGGTGTTGATTGTATATTGTGGTGTTGGATATGAGATCACTATCTGTTGGTCAGTAAAAGTGTATTCAAGACCTTTAGCTTTAAAATTATTGACATATAGGACTATCGCATTCAGGCAATAAACCATACTGGAATTTAAGGAGTCAATAACATGTTTATAAAATAAATAAAAATAAATAACAAATTATGAGATGGTCAGGTCTAATTGGTTCAGATACAGTATTGATAAAGATAAGATCAAGGTTACTATTATTAATGTACAAAGTATGCAAAACTTTGTTTTGAAAAACATGAACAAATACATAAATTTCCTTTTTTGGAGGATTCTAGCAAATACATAAATTACCTTTTCTCTGGGTAGATTCTAGCAAATACATAAATTAGCTTTAGATTCTAGCAAATACATAAATTACCTTTTCTCTGGGTAGATTCTAGCAAGACAGAACATTAGCACTATAAACGTACATGTCTGAAACATTTAAAATGAAAATGAAAACAGGTGTCAGGGGTAATCAACAAAAATGTATGGGAATATTTACATAATTAATACATAGGTTCAAAACAAAGATCAAGTTTTATGTCTTGTCATCAACTTTTAGGCAGATTACATAAACAATTACTATTTTTGATATCATTTTTTTGTAATAATGCGTGATAGGTGTCTTTTAGCCAAAACATCTCAATTCCACGAATATAGTCACCACAACAGAGAAGAAAGCCATATTGTTAATTTATATTATTAAAAGCATTCCTGGATAAAAATCAAATACATATATAAGGAAACATCTTTTGTCTATATAAGATTCATATGGATCTAATCACAGAACAAAACTGACTCTTATTGTATCTGATCCCTTTATGAAAATTAAGTATATGGAAATAAAAACCACAATCTGGTGGCTAAAACAAAATTCTTGTCGATACAAGTTTATCAAACAAAGTAATTAATGGCTATAACATCTTTTAGATTGTTTTAAATTATTTTTAAAAATCATCAATTTTTTTATTCATGTAAATTACTGTAAAAACAACAAGGATCAGAACACTAGCAGAACAAATGATAATTATGAATGCATAAGTTTATGTTTTAAGTAATTTTTGCCGTGATGTGGTGATTACAAAGTCTATTGATGGGTCAAAAGTGTATATAGAAGCCTACCATTATAAGTATTTTGAATTCTAAATGCATAAACAACAATTAAGCAGTTAGAAATATATTTAATCAGTAATAATTAGTGTGATAAAACATTTAATAATGCATTAGAGATTTTGAAACAATACTAAATTAATAACATTTTAAATACTGCAACATCATTGTCAATGAATGTCTCTTATTTTCATCATCTGCATGCTTGAGACTACATTTTTAAAAAAATACAAGCAAACGTTCCACAACACTGATTAGGACATAAACTTGAAACAATCTCTTTTGTCAGTTTCTCCTAACTTGTAGTAGGACTCAGTGGTTGAGTCAGTCCAGCTGTTTTATCCATGTATTTTCATATATTGTTTCAGAATCTGTAAATAAGAGAAAATTTGTACAACTACATGTGCATAGATCTAAACTATAAAATGTTAAAGAATAACAATTTATGATAAAATAATGTTGTTTATAGGAAAACAAAAACCATGTTTCATATGAAATAACTAAGTGTTGATAATATTTATCATTAAACAATAAATAATGATAGACCTTATAAAAATGTAATAAAGAGACACATAAATACATTTAGTCCTTTTTTCTCAAGTGATATGAACCTAATATTAAGTTTATCTATTAAATTAAGGAAATAACATCTGTTTAACATTCAACAAAAAAGATGATGTCACGATAACAAGCTCAATAAGAATTTAACATTGATGATTGCTATAGTAACCATTATAAACAAGTAAGGTATGAATGTGACAATTTATGACTACTTAATGAAGCATAATAAACTACTAAGGTATGAATGTAACAATTTATGACTACTTCATGAAGCATAATAAACTACTAAAGTACAAATGTGACAATTTATGATTACTAAGGTAGTTTTCACAGAGTATGGAAACTAAACTGAAGAACTACTAACAAGGAAATGTGACCAAGAGATCAAAACAAAAATTAATGTTACTAAATTGGGCCCTGCTGCTTGATGTTCATTTGGGATAAAATTGTTTATTGACACTTACAATTAAAATAATCATGTAGACATCAAAACAGTCATCACAAATTCAAACTGGAATAGACTGTAATAAAAAATATATTTACTCTGCCATACAAATCAGTATTTCAATCCAAATGAAATTAGACAAACTCTCATTAAATAATTCACTTAAAGGGAAACAGAAAAATATAAAACAATAACAATTAAATTGACAAAATGATGCCCTAAATATGTACCTTGAAGATAATTAGAGATTGTTACGCCAACCGTGAGTCATATATTGTAATGTATCTTAGGTCTACAAGAGGCAACCTAATATGGCTCAACAATCATTTGAATATGATTTAGTCTTTTTTATTTCTGGGACAGTTTAGTTCAAGAAAACTAAATAAATTACTCACGAAGGTACCTTTGTATGTTTTGGGGATCTTCAATGAGCTGTACATTTCGATGTCACTGTTTACATGGGGGTGCCAGTTTTCATAGGATTCACCTTCTGGAGACCTTAATAATGATATTAAGGTATATTATATATTATCAGATAAATCATATTCAATATTACTGAAACTAAATGTTTAAAAGAAGTGCTCAGATGTCTATTTAGCATTTAATCTTGACTACCTGTACATCAATTGTGTTGTTGTTGTTGTATTGTTTAACACCATTTTTCAGCACACGATAGCCTAAACATGGCAGCCAGTGTAACTGGAAATGGAAGAACTTTGAAAATTCCAGGAAGAACAACCAACCCACGAGAAGCAGCTGGCAAGCTTTCTTACATACCTAACATTTCAAAAAGTTTGATATAAATATCTTAAGAAAGTGATTACTTAGCTCGTGTCAGTGAATATACTCCATGGCCTATGCATATGTCTAGGTTTTAAGAACAAAATTAAAACAGTTAAATTACATTGCTTAATTGATTTCTTGATTGAAAATTTTATATATTTTACTTCTCAATAATACACTTAGTAGGTAAAGATTCTATACATGTAAATATTAATTTATCATGTTTTATTCAATATTCACATCATGTGTCTGTACCTTGCTTTGGGATCTGTATTCTCTTCCAATGAGATATCTGGGGAAAAATGAAAAGTGCAATATACAGTACAATAAAATTCCTACCTCTGTATGAATAACTCATTATGATAGGTACATACATTGTCAGAATACAAAATCAATAATGTCTTTAACTTTGTAAGATTTTACTTGCATAAACCTTGGAATAGTGTAACAACTATGTATGTATGAGTGTGTGTGTCACCTTCCTTGAAATATATGCCCAATTCTTGACTGAATTTATAACATGTGAAACATGTGAGCCTCCCTATACCGTACATCTGGTGAGAGGAGCAGTCTCTCATCCTTGCAGGAAGTAAAAATAATTGTAATGTACCAGTTTCCCAATATACATACATTTAAAGTGCTTTCAGTTGTTTTTGATTTATTTACAAGGAACCAAACAATTTTTATTTTTGTTACAAAATAATTCTGTAAATGTTTACTTACAATACCAATGCAATTATTATTATATGTATCACATGTTATTTCTCTCTCTCTCTTTCCTGCCTCATATACATTATGCATAGTGCTTTCATGATAGGGGATGGCCAGAGTTGCCAGATACACGTTTTTTTTCTTCCCAATTGGGCTCCTAATTTGGTTGCGTGAAATTTTTTTAGATTGCATACTGTGGTTTGTTTGGCTGTTTCTTATTTATCTCGCCAAAATTTGGACTACATAGCTTGTTACTAAATTCTATGCATTCAATTTCAAATTGGCGCTAGTGACGATAATATCTAAAAATCTGAATGAATCCATTTTTCTGGATGTATCTCCATAGCTGTTATCTCACATACTTAAAAAAGTTTTAAAATTCCTGAATGGATGAACAAAGCGGGCTTCTAATTCCAAAATTTCAATTAAGCTAGCATATCAATAGCATATCTATAACTGTAGTCTGTTATCACTTTATCAGTGTTATAACATTGCTAAATTTATGGATATGGTTCTTATTTATTTTTCAGATTTTAGTATATAAATTGGACAGTTTTTTGGGCTGCGTTTTAAAGGTATACGTGCAGGAATTGAAAAAAGTATCTGGCAACATTGGATAGGGCTGAACCTAATTTAATGAACTTGTTATCTAATCCCAATCATTCATAACAGTCATATTAAAACATACTTAAGTTTGCCAAGTTAGAAAGAAAATCAATTTAATTAAATTATGTTTTCTTCCAGAAATGGATTAATTGCTTGTTTCTAATTCTTGATTTTCTACCACCTTTGTGACATTTATTAAATGTATAAAATGTATCACTCTAAAACAATATTTAGTAATTATCATTTTCTTGGCAATCTTACCTTTTGCACAAGTTAGGTAAGACCTTCCATTTCATGCCCACAACTAATGCATTAGATACACAATGCTGTAATTGCAATGGTCTTAACTTTTGCACATTATGAAAGACCTTCCTTTTTATACTTACAATTAATTCGTTAGTGATATCAGGTAGTTTATTATGAATTTTGGTCATTAAATATTGACAAAAGTTTTAAAATTCTGATTGAAACAGCTGAGACTGAGTCTGGGGATGCATAGTTAGTCATTGGTGTGAAAAGAGAGCACCAGAATTTTATGTGACAGGACACTCTTTAATTTTTAACATTTATGAGAATGAAAGCAAGCATACAATATTAATTTTGTATAAAAAGAACATATCAACAAAGTTTGTGAGCCATCTTATTAAGAAATCATTTAAAACATCTAAGATAAGTCAACATCGCAAAATTAATGAATTATTGATGAGAATTAAACGTCAAGTTAAATTACCATTAAGATGTAGGTATTGGGTTGCTTCAGCTTTTGTGAAATTGAGTCCTTCATATTCTTTTCCTCTGGTCACATCTTGTTTGACAGACACGTCATTTATTTGATTTCTTCTTGTTCTTGACACAGAACAAAAGATTTTGTTGTTATAAATGTGCTTGTTAGAGAAAGAATCAACCACATATTTTAAACTTTAATCTGAATCTTTCAGGTGACCTGTGTGCTAGTAACAAGCATACATAAATGTAAAATGTTGCATACCTGTTAGACATGTATGTTGGTCTTGTATTTATTTTGTATGTTGCATCCAAAGTAAATTTATTTGTTGAATTTTACAAAATATCTTGGCCTTTGCTCCTTATATATAACACTATGTAAAATACATATACATGTTGAGGAGACTTTCAACTTTATACAGCCAAACTGAGAGATTTACAGTTAAATTATAGAAAATTTATATTTCAACAGAAACGATGATTCATGGTGTATTCACAAGATTGTATCTACAAAACAACTGAACACTGAATTGATATGATTACAATTTAAAGTAAAATTAAAGTGTTCATAATTGTAATATCTCTAAAACAATGACATGTATAGCCTGCTTGTACTGTACATACCTTCTTTGACATTTCTGTTTAGTGTAATAATAAAATGTGTTTAACACCAGTCATACCTTTCTTCATCCTCCCCCGTTACATCATTTTCTGTAATAATAATATATAATGAAACAGAATTAGATTTCTTATCCATTTTTAACTATGATAAAGAGACTTCTAATGACAAGTGCCTATCACTGGATTTTGAAACTCTTTGAAATAATCCAGGAAACATAGGAATTCAAATTATCTTTTGGCGATATTATATGCATATTAGCATTGATGTACATTTGTTTATGAGCTGAATCTTTGTGTTTGAAAAGTTATATTAATTGTAAATCAATATTGTTTTCAAAAGGGAGCTAACTCAAATGGTACAAAAGAAAGGACAGTAAATTCATAGTTCCAAACATGAACTATACATGCAAGCTGAAACTTAATGACAGTCCATATTCCACTGTTGAAATAGAATTGTAGTCAATTTTACAGTGCTTAAATCGAATTATAGTCCATATTACACTATTGAAATAGAATGGTAGTCTATATTACACTGTTGAAATATGGTAGTTCATATTACACTGTTGAAATATAATGACAGTCCATATTACACTGTTGAAATATAATGACAGTCCACATTAAACTGTTGAAATATAATGATATTCCATATTAAACTATAGAAATATAATGACAGACCATATTAAACTGTTGAAATATAATGACAGACCATATTAAACTGTTGAAATATAATGACAGTCGATATTAAACTATTGAAATATAATGACAGACCATATTAAACTGTTGAAATATAATGACAGTCCATATCAAACTGTTGAAATATAATGACAGTCCATACTGAACTGTTGAAATATAATGACAGACCTTATTAAACTGTTGAAATATAATGACAGTCTATATTAAACTGTTGAAATATAATGACAGTCCATATTAAACTGTTGAAATATAATGACAGTCCATATTAAACTGTTGAAATATAATGACAGTCCATATTAAACTATTGAAATATAATGACAGACCATATTAAACTGCTGATATTGAATGATGCAAATGAGTTGTCATTGAATATAATGTAGGTCAAGTATCACGTCAATGAAAAATGATAAAATATTAACAAGGATGACAATAAAAGTCACTGACATGACTTGTCTGTATTTATTTCTGTCATTCCTAACACACATATCTCAGATTAGATGCTGCTTTAGGAACTGACAATAATTTGTCCTACCATGTTGATTTTTCTTTGTATGTTGATATCTTCTCCAAAGGATTATGCCTATCACCACAACTAGAATGATGACAACTCCAGCACTTATGCCCCCAGCTATGCCGGCAACTGGTAATCCATGACTTGAAGAAGTACTCGCTACTTCAAATATGAACAATAGTCATTAAAATTATATCTAATTGTAGCAAATATTTCCTCTAATCGGTCACATACCTGTTTCAACTGTAAATAAAAGTACATGAAATTCATAATATAGGATGGGCTCAGAACATATGACTAAATTCAGGCTAACATATTCAAGAAGTGTAAAAATTTTACGTTGGCAAATATTTTGCACATACCAATAACTAATAGGTAGAAGGCTATGATGTACAGGCCAATGCAACACACATCCAACAACAAAATGCATTAGAATATGTGTATACTTTTCAATGTAGTAATTATAAATTTGTAAACAGGTTTCAGGCACTATCTGATTTGTGTACAAAGTGCAACTTGTTAACATGTACACATATATGTGATATTCTTCAAGTTACTTTTCTCTCTGAGGCTCCCCAATAGTCTAATATGTCAATGTCTTCTTGTATGTATGTAAATCAGTCACATATCTCGTGTATCCACTACATGTGGTCATGGTAAAGCAGATGGATTTTGTATGTTATCTTCTTCTTGTGTTTATGTAAATAATCAAGGCAATGTAAAGAAATCTGATGGGGTAGAGAATATCCAGATCGAAGTAACCCTTGCCCAATCAAAGCCAATACTCTTATGTTCAGTTTACATGCCACCTAGATCCACAGCTGTTTGGATTGATAGATCTGAGGTACATATTCAAAAATCAATACTAAAGGAAGATTTAGAAACTATCATATGAGGTGATTTCAACATCAACTACATGAAAACTCCATCATTAACATGGATAAGTAACTTTGAAACTTACAACTTCATTCAATTAATTCAAACCCCAGCTAGAGTTACAAATAAAAGTACTACAATCATTGATCATTTATATACTAATAAACCTGAAAACAGAAATGAAATAAATGTGCCAGTGCTTTGCACTGAGTGACCACTACCTAGTCTGTATAACTAGACATATTCCGAAATCATCTAAAAGTGGGCAACACATTGAAATACAATACAGGGACTTAAAACAGTTTGATGAGGAAATGTTCTTAAATGATTTAGTTTGTAAACCCTTTCAATCAGTCTGCAATATAGCTGATGTCAACACTGCCTTAGACAAATGGTATTGGATGTTCAATACAGCTTTAGACAAGCATGCCCCAATTAAAACAAAAAGAGTTAAACATCAAATTACATCAATAGATCAATTAGGCTAGGCACCTAAGAGATAATTTCCACAAGAAAAAAGACATGAAATGCTATAGAAAGTGAAAGAATAAAACTAAGTTCCTGATAGATAAGGCAAACAAAAGAGGACTACTATAAACAGGTTATTAATGAAAGTAAGAGAACCAAAGCATTGTGGAAGCATCTAAAAGAGCTGAACCCACAAAAGAACAGTTATCTTTCCCCTAGAATTAAGCAAAATGATGATATTGCAACATCTGTACAAGACATTGTGAAAATGTTCAACAATTTCTTCATAAGCATCTCCAGTAACAGTATTCAGAACCAGACTAGCATCCCAATTGAAATTGATGCTCTTCTATAATTTATAAGAGCTAATATTCCTGATGATAATTATTTTTCAATAGCTAATGTTAGTGAAGCTGATGTTTTTGATATTCTAATTAAGGTGAATATTAATAAATCCTCTGGATTAGATAATAATAATAATAATAATAATAATAATAATAATAATAATAATAATGAGGACTTTGTATAGCGCCTAATCTTACGAAGCTCTAAGCACTTTACACCATCAATAATGATATGACTACACTACAGAACAACAAATGACAAAAACAATGAAATCGGAAGACATAAAAACATGCTGAAAACATATAAGATACAAAACATGATTAGGTCGCTAAGTTTGTCCCTGCAGTCGAAACAGGTGAGTCTTAAGAGCACTCTTAAAAGGGACCACTGTATCTTTGTGTCTAGTTTCAATGGGCAATTCATTCCACGTCGCCGCGCCCTGGTGTTCGAACGAACGTTGTCCAAATGACCTTGTTTTCACCTTGAGAACAATGAGTATACGATTATCAGAAGAAGAGCGTAAGGGTCTAGCTGGTGTATAGACATGGATGAGGCTGGATAGGTATGTTGGACCAGAGTCTGTCATTGAAACATAGCACAGAGAACAAATTTTGTGATTGATTTTGTATCGAATTGATAGCCAATGTAGGGTACAAAGCAGTGGTGTGGTGTGCTCTGATCGAGGTACTCTAAAGATGATCCATGCAGCTGTGTTTTGAACTTTTTGAAGTTTCTGGAGTAAATATTGTGACGAACCAGACAGAATTGAGTTACAATAGTCCAGTATTGAAAGTACTAATGAATACACAAGTGTTTTGGTGGCATCAACTGAAAGATATTTACGAAAGGAACTGATGCATCTCAATTCAAGATATGCAGCCTTGCAAATGTTCATGACATGTTGGTGCAATGTGAGAGTACTGTTTAGAGTAACGTCTAGGTTCCATACTGACTGTGAGAATTTAATGTTGGCGTTGCTGATATTTATTGTCTGAGGTAAAGGATGTGAATGAGAAAGTCTTTGTGTTGTGATCAGAATAGCCTCAGTTTTATCATCATTCATCTGCAGTTTGTTACATGTCATCCATGATTTCACATCAGAAATGCACTTCTCTACTCCATGGATGGTAGCATCAAATTCAGTTGGGTGGCTAGACTTGTATATTTGGGTGTCATCAGCATACATTTGGTGCGACACTGGGTGATGATCTATGACACTTGAGAGCAGCTGAGTGTACAGAATGAAGAGAACAGGTCCTTGAGGAACACCACAACATATGTCAACTGGGCTGGAATGTATTCCATTTGCATATATAGTTTGTGTCCTGTTGACTAAGTAGGACTTGAACCACTGTAAGGCTATATTCTGAATGCCAGATACATGCTGGAGACAGTGAAGTAATATATCATGGTCTATTGCATCAAATGCTGCAGATAAATCAAGGAGAGTGAGGACTGTAATCTTTCCACTATCTAAAGTAGAGAGAATGTCACTAAATACTTTCAGAAGAGTAGTTTCCGTACTGTGGCAAGGGTGATATGCAGACTGTACATTTCTAAAAAGACTGTTTGAATTCAAATGAGATACAAATTGAGTTAGAACAACCTTTTCTAAGATTTTTTTATATGAATGGAAGATTAGAAACTGGGCGGTAGTTCTTTAAATCGTTATGGTCCAGTGTTGGTTTCTTTATCAGTGGCTTTACGATGACAGTTTTGAAAAATGACGGGAATTCCCCTGATGAAAGATAGATATTAATAACATCAGTTAGTGAAGGCAATATTGGGTCTAAGCACTTTGGTGTACTTTTCATCACGATTGTCCGTACTAAATCAATAGAAACAGGTTCAAATGCTCCTAACGGTTATCGCTGAAATTCTGCATCATAACTGTATGGTGACGAATCAGTTGAAATTGTGATGTCAAGCGAATCTCTAATGGTTTGTACTTTGTCATCGAAGAAATTTGCAAATTGCAAATAGATGGTATTTGTCCACAAATTCTTAAAATTACTGCACCAGTAATAACAAAGTCACAAAAATCATAAATTAAGTATAATGTGTGACAATTTTACACAGAGAATGTGTGGCGATTTTCCAGAAACAATGAAATGTGCAAAGGTTACACCAATTTTTAAGGAGAAAAGGAAGATCCAGGAAATTACAGACCAATATTAATTTTACCTGTATTGTCAAAATTGTTTGATAAGTATGTAGCCATTCAGGTCTATAAATTTTTTTTGAAACATAATCTCTATTTCATAAAGCGCAATCAGGATTTAGAAAGTACCACTCATGTCAAACAGAACTTACCAAATTAATTGATCTTTGGTTGAAGGAAATGGATAATGGACATATGACTGGGATTGTTTTCCTTGACTTCAAGAAAGCCTTGATCTTGTTGATCATGAAATTCTGCTGCAAAGGTTGAACTGTTACAGGTTTGACAATCATTCTTTAAACTGGTTTAGATCATACCTAAACCAAAGGTCTCAACAAGTAAGCATTGGCAATATTAGCTCTCAAACTCGCACTATTAATTCAAGGCTCAGTTATGGGCCCTCTCATCTTCCTTATCTATATCATTGATCTACCATTAAATAATGATTCCACGAAAACAGATTTCTTTGCAGATGATTTAACCTTGTATACATCTAGTGCTGATACTGAAGTTATCCAAACAAGATAAACTCAGACCTTAATAGAGTCCAAAACTGGGCACAACAAAATAGGATGGTAATTAGAGACGATAAAACAAAATGTATGCAATAAATAATCATCAATTAGAAAATGTCAAACATGAAAGGCTTGTAGGTGTGTCCATAGATAACAATTTATTATGGATTGACCATATTGATAAGCTTTGTAAAACACTGTCATCCAAAATTGCCTTTCTCAGCAGAATCAAGAAATATTTACCTCTGTAGACTCGCAATCTATACTACAAGTCATATATTCTTCCAACAATGGATTATTGTTCTAATGTTTGGGGAAACTGCCAAATATGAGCTTGACAGGATTTATAAACTTCAGAAATGAACAGCACGTGTAATTTAAATGCATCTGTTGATCATCCCTCAAAAGCATTATTTACAGAACTCAAATGGTTCACAATATATGACAGGATATATTTTAACACGGCAGTTCATTTATATAAATGTCTACATGGAACTGCACCAGAGAATCTTCAGGACTTATTCAGACCATGTTCAACACAATACCAGAGGAGTAAATCCTAACAGAAAATCAGGACGTAGAATCCCCAAGGTGACTTGGCATTGTTTTCAGTGTCATCTTGGCAACTTTTGTGATGCCACTGCTGCCATGATGTATCGTTTTGTCCTTTCACTTGGACCCATCAGCTGTGTGGAGAGGGGGAATAAGCTGCATCCAGGAGCTTCACAGCGTCGACAATAACACGGGAAGCAGCAGTTTACAGGTTATAAGTCATCGCTCAATGGGAATAGAGTCAGATGCCAAGGGTTGCTGTCGATTGTGTGAGAGACCAACATGTCTCATTGGACAGATACCACTTGCCTCAAGCAGTGCAGCCCCCATACAATAAGTGGCTGTCCTGCCACAGTTCGTCTACTTTACTGGATGCATAGGGCTTAAGGTATGTGAGTCCCTGACAATACAGACTGCAACTATTGCACCAAGAAATAACAAACAAAAACCAACAAGGAAACCTCCAATCCTCAAGTTAGGTACCAGGAATATCCAGACCTTGTTAAGTGGACTCTCTGATGATCTCCAGGCAATCAGCAATGTTCAAAAGACTTCAGTCATCAATGATGAACATGCAAGACTCCAGGTCAACATTGGTGCACTGCAGGAGACATGGCAAACATATGCTAGGTCCCTCAGTGAAAAGAACTACACGTTCTTCTACTGATGAAGCCAGAGAGTTTGGTGTTGGATTTGCCATGAGGAACTCTCTGCTGGGAATGATATAAACCTGCCAAGAAGTAAAAGGAAGTCTACCAGAAGCAAACTGCAGTGGTTAGCATGGCACCAATGAATACTGGCTTCAGTTCTGTCAGAGCATCCAGCCAGCAGCAGATATAGGAAACATAGGTATATAGGATGGCATAAAGAAAGCAATGGGTGCCATGGAGAAAGTGATAGCACCACCTAATTCTGCCACAGGCAATACCATCCATGACAACGGCAAGCACATGGAGCGTTGGGTGGAGTATTACTCTGAACTGTACTCCAGAGAGAACCATATGATCAATGATGCCCTTAATGCCAACAAAAACCTCCTGCTCATAGCCAACTGACTGGTCCAAAAACCTACTGTGGCAGAACTAAGGAGGGCCTTAAACAAACTGTCCTTAGAAAAATCCCCATGGAAGGATGGCATTTAAGCAGAAGTTATCAAGTGCGGCTTCAGTGTGCTGCTCAAACACCTGCATGACCTCCTCTGTCAGTGCTTGAATGAGGGTGCAGTGCCTCAGGACTTGAGTAAGGCCAACATTGTAATCCTGAATAAGAACAAAGGTGACAGAAGTGACTGCAATAACTACAGCGGCATATCCCTTACCAGCATTGTCTGTCAACTCTTCGCATACATATCAGCCTGAACAGACTGCAGACGCTTGCCAACAGAGTGTATCCAAAGTCGCAGTGCGGCTTCCGCACAGAGAGGTCCACAATTGACATAATCTTCTTTGTCAGGCAACTGCAGGAGAAATACAGAGAACAACATAAACCCCTCTTCCACACCTTTATGGACCTCACCAAGGCATTCCATCTGGTAGGCAGAGACTGACTCTTCATGATCCTGGCGAAAGTTGGATGCCCTCCAAAGCTGATAAGCAATCCAGCCTTTCAACGTTGATATTAAAAGCACAGTGCAGAACAATAGCTGAACGTCCGACCGCTTCAACATCTGCAGCAGAGTGAAACAGGGTTTCATCCTAGCCTCCACACTCTTCAGCATTTTCTTTGCTGTCTTGCTTAAGCATGCCTTTGGAATATCTGGGGATACAGCTTACCTATTTCACAGTTAACTCCTATATATCCGGGGATACAGATTACCTATTTCACAGTTCACTTTTACATATCCCGGGAAATAGCTTACCTATTATACATTTAATACCAACATATCCGGGGGTACAGCTTACTTATTTCACAGTAACTATTACATATCCGGAGATACAGCTTACCAATTTCGGTTAACTCTTACATATCCCAGGATACTGCTTACCTATTTCACAGTTAACTCCTGCATATCCAGGGAAATTTCTTACCTATTTAACAGTTAACTCCTATAAATCACGGGATACAGCTTACCTATTTAACAGTTAACTCCTATATATCACATATCATGGGATACAGCTTACCTATTTCACAGTTAACTCCTACATATCACGGGATACAGCTTACCTTTTTTACAGTTAACTCCTACATATCCGGGGACACAGCTTACCTACTTCACAGTTAACTCCTACATATCCCGGGACACAGCTACAGTTGTACTCATCTACCATATCTGTGCAGATGCCACCGTTTTTACAAGGGTTACTCGAACATTCGTTGTAGTCTATAATATTTTAGGAAAAACGTAACAGATTATTGATATAAAAGAGAAGACAGACAACTTGCATGAGGATTTTACATTTTTAAAAAGAACTTGCTTACGAATTGTATTACTAATTAAATTTAAAATCTCGCGTGGAATCCATGCTACTGATAAAAGTTACTCAAACAAAGTTACAATTGCTCTTAATATCAAATTTCAGTACAAGTTACACGTATAACTATTTGGACAATAACCGCAGGCAAGAATTGGGAAAGTTGATATGAAATCAAGAAAGATAAATCTTAAAACAAATTATAACTGCCATAACAAGTTGAAAATTATTATCATTGTGTCAACAACAACAAAAGAATCTAGCTTTACTCCATTATGTACTTAGTATAATTGACAAAGAATAGGAGAATAGCATTGGTACGATGACAATGAATACGTGAATAGTATTGTTACGATGGCAAGGAATACGTGAATTTTATTGTCACGGTGACAAAGAATACGAGAACATTATTGTTACTATGACAAAGAATGTTTTGTTACGATGACAAAGAGAATACGTGAATTTTATTGTCTCAATGAAAAATAATATGCGAATATTATTGTCACGATGACAAAGAATACGTGAATATTTTTGTCACGATGACAAAAAATACGTGAACGTTTTTGCAACGATGACAGAGAATAAGTAAATATGGTCGCGATGACACGGAATAAGTGAATATTATTGTCACAATGACAAAGAATGCGAGAATATTATTGTTACTATGACAAAGAATACGTGAATGTTATTGTCGCGATGCAAAGAATACGTGGATAATATTGTCGCGATGACAAAGAATATGTAAATATTTTGCGATGACTAGGAATACGTGAATATTATTGCCATGATGAGAAAGGAAGAGTGAGTATTGCTGTCACAATGACAAGAAATAGTTGATATTATTGTCGTGATAACAAGAAATACGTGAGTATTATTGTTACGACGACAAGGAATATGTAAACATAATTGTCACGATGACATGGTAGAGGGGAATAGCATTGTCACGATGACAAGGGAGAGGTGAATAGTATTGCCACGATGACAAAGAAGACATGAATATTATTGTCACGATGACAAAGCTATTTCGAAAGTTGTTTGAAACAAGCAAAAAATAGAAATAAGTGTGTATATAACTCTAAAGACACTAAGATCAATAAATTGATTCGTATTGTTTTATGTTTAATTCCTATCATATATTTCAAGTTAATAAATCTTCCATTGTTTAAGTCATCATTTAAACACAGAGAAAACTTCATACCAACATTCAAGTCTGATGGCTACCATCTTACCATCTTTCAAATTTGGTGGCAATGATGTTACCAACTGTACAAGCTGATAGAAGGGAATGGGAGGCTACCGTACAATCTGAGGTTAATGGGAGTCTATTGTACAAGTTGATAACATGGAACGGAGGCTATCATACAAGCTGATATAGAATTAATGGAGGCTACCGTACAATCTCTAAGTCGATACTATATTAAAGATATATTGTGTTCACAAAAGATCACAACCGTATTTACCAACCATATTCACAACTTGTTCCTATGTATCCAGGTAAGCACGTACAGTCAAAGCGGTTGCTGCCTTGACGACAAGCACCGCCGTTCAGACACGGGCTACTAACACACTCGTCATACTCTGTGAATAAAAGGAATTTAACTCCTTGAATGTTATAAACAGATATCTCATAGATATAAAGATTTTCTATAATTACCATGTAATTAACAATATAATTGATAAATTAACACGAACCTGTAGATAATTTAGATAAATAGTTTGGCTTTAACTTTATATAAAATGTGACTTATATTAACTTTGAAAGGATTACATGATCGTATATTGCTACTAATCTGAAAATCTCATGAATGAAATACCAATAGTGTTGAGACTAGAGTACGTTGGTGATTCGATTACGCCTCGTTCTTATCCTATGCATTTACATAATCAACAGCAATTGAAATATTAAAAAATAAATCCACATAAAATGAAGGAGTGGGTAACTTAAATGTTTAATTTGTCATCTATTTCGTTTCTGCTATTAATAATCTATTGAGTCATTTTAATTTGACATATGATCTTCGTAAACATTGTTGAATTCTTATAGATAGTTGTGAATTTAAGATTTTGTATCCATCCAGTCTGACACGGCTCTTTCCATAAAAGCCAACTGGAAATGATCTGCTGAAATATAAACAAAACCATGGTTCTGACTGAGTTCTCAATATCAAATGATAGCATTTTAAATTATTCATAGTTTCGATACTAGTTTATGAAGTTCCGCAAATCGTAATACATGTTTTAAAACTGATTTTAAAAGTAATACCTTTAAGTATTCATGCAAACACAACATCGCCTTAAATTGTTCCAATCCATGATGGCTGCATTTTGAAATATAAAATATTGTCCAATAATGGAGAAACAACGCACACAAATGAAACAAAATGAGATGTAAATCATCCATAATAATTTATTTCACACAGGCAAATAGAAATGGAATCTAAAACTGTAGATAGGACTTTAACATTACTTGGAATTGTATAGGTAACTTGTCTTTAAGGAAAGGAATGGCATATTATTTGGAATATATAGGTAACAGGACTTTGAACAAAGTAATGACATCGTACTTGGAATTATATAGGTAGTATGACTGTCACAGGATGAAGCCGGGTTGGGACTGGATTAGTGAAGACATCGAAAGCAACTGCATTAATAAGATGTTTATTTATAAATGCAATTTATATGTAAAACAATTTTGACACCATTATAAACAAACGATAAGTAAAAATTATAAGGTTCCTAACATGGAACTATGAACAGCAAGTAACTCAATGAAAAAAACCTCAAAGGATGATTTCAACAAAAGACATTTGAAACTGACGTGAATAACGTCTGATCACCCTATCAACAAATACAAGTGTATGTATGAATTTACAAATATATATAGCTCGTATAACGAGACAGATGTAAATGCCTGTAATTTTGGTTATATCGTTCATTGAACGAGTTACCAAAACAAAGGCAAATATGTTATGATTTTATCGTTCATGTAACGAAACTGCCATGCAAATATGAATTTATGAATTGATCGTTGAAATAACGAGACTGAGATGTAAATATGAAACTATGAATTTATGAATTTATCGTTCATATAACGAGACTGAGATGTACATATGAAATTATGAATTGATGAAGTTCTCGTTCAAATAATGAAACTGCAATGAAAAGGTGAAATTATGAGTTTATCGTTGAAACAACGAAAGTGATACATAAATGTGAAATATTTGCTCAGTTGGTAATAGCAATAATATGGAACACGAATTTCATAACTATCGTGGCGTCCATTTAACGTTCAAGATGTATTTCTGGTTCCACCCGCTCTAGTAAAATGTGGCGGAGTCGCCACGCATGGTCCACTCGCCCCTGCCTGTTTGAAGGATCCCTCGAGAGCCCTTACATTCAACAGAGACATGATGGTCGCAAAGCCTTGGTCCCTCGATTTGAGAACACCAGTACACTCTTCCGAACCAACGTCACCAAACACAACGTATACGTCAAAAGAAACCCCTCAGGTTCTGCGACTTCACATCACACAATTATATATATATATATATATATATATATATATATATATATATATATATATATATATATATAAATATAACGCATCATATACAAATGCAGCATACACAAGGTACAACACACGGCACCCCACTCGGGCAGCATAGACAAACCCCGCACACGGTCAGCACACGCTCACTACAACAACATGGCACCACAAACGGGCAGCATAGACAAGCCCCACATACGGTCAGCCACGGACTCCACGGTCTCTACAACATGGCACAACACACGGGCAACATAGTGAAGCCCCACACGGTCACACACGGATCCCAAGGTCAGCTAAAATTAAAACAACCAAACCGTGAAATACATATGACACTTTTAAGTACTTCTACATTCATATATGTTGCGCATGCGCGCACATGAATTAGTTATCCATGTACACTAAACGTTCATTGCATGCAGCCTATAATTAAATTCAATTTGCTTGTTCAGTTACAACAGAAGCAGACTATAATATTACTAATATAATGGCGCTGCATAACCTAGGTATTTACTCTGTAGAATTTAGAATAAATACTAAAACATCTGATATGTGTAACAATTATGTCACATAAAACAAATAGCGATAAGAATATAATCTTAAATGTATTTTACCTCTTTAGCTGAAAGTTTTGCTTCCTTAAAGCGAGAAGCTTTTCTAAAAGGCTGGAGGCGATGTGATGTTTACTGAGATTTGCTCTATCATATACCCTAGCTGTGATCGATATTAGCAGCTAGGTACTTAGACTTTTAAACTGCAGGAAATTCGCACCCGTCCATCAACGAGTCTCTAGCTACCTTGTAGGTCGGCTTGGGTTTTCCAAAGGATAAGGGAGTAAACCCTATAAGAAACGGACTTTCTAATAGAGTTTACTCCCTTAACCTTTGGCTAACCCAAGCCGACCTACAAGGTAGTTGCCAGAAGGGGATGAAGTACATTATCCAGCTGCCTTATGGTCTCCACTCCGGATGAGTGGAAATCGAAAGGAAGCTGGACAATGTACTACATCCTTTTCTGGCAGCTTCTTGGTCTGGATTGGGATGGGATGCAAGAAACGACTATTGCCCAATACACACTGATAATGCTGTACAAATCTGAATTGAACATACCGGATCGGTCGTCTCTCAGGTCAGCAACGACTGCGACTACCGTTGTCCACCAGGAAGGAAGTGACATGTGTGCTACTGGTACTTTGCATAAAATCAAAGCGAGAGACAGCATTATCATCACCACCTGGTACATTAGAACTCTGACGCAAATTCCAAGAATTGACACATGAAATGGAGCGCTACACATGGCACATTCTGCAACTCAGTGATCAGATGAAAGCCATACGAAAACGCCACACCGAAGATGGGCATATGTTCTACTATAGTGGAGAGTTCGAGAAGTCTATAAATGGACTAGGTTTTACAAATCCATCACGTTATATGTGCTTGAATGCCGCCCCATATCTAACAGAATCATTTCCATTCGTCTGAAAGCTTCTCCCTTTATCATCACAATTATCCAAGTGTATGTTCCAACCACCGATCATGATATGAATAAATAGAGGAGTTTTACAACGAACTCCAAGAAATTCTAAACATTATCAATTAGAAAGACATTCTCATTCTCCATGGAGACTGTAATGCCAAAGTTGCCAAAGATGCTGGAAAAGAATGAGAAGATCAGTTGCGGACCTTCTTGAAATTAGTTTACCAATGAAAAAAGGAGACGCAAATGGAAAATGTCTTACAGAAGCAAGTGACATTGAAAAAAGATGGACCGAGTATTGTACTTGACAACCTTCAGTCCACAGGAGGCTCAGAGGTGCTTGAAGTTCCAAACTCCTCAAATGATGATTTCACCATTCTCAAAGAAGATATGGAGTCAGAAATAAGAGCACTGGAGAATGGGAATTCAGCTGGAGTAGACAACATCACACCTGAACATATGAAGAATAGGGAGGGGAACATTGATAAAGTTGCAAAGACAAATCTGAAACAAGATCTGACAGACAGGTGAATGGCCAACACAGTGGACGCAGGTGCTGATTATAACACTCCCCAAAAAATGCAATCTCCAGCCGTGCCAAAATTACAGAACTATCAGTTTGATCAGCCATGCTAGTAATGTGATACTGAAGATCATCTTGAACAGACTGAAACCACAAGCAGAACATATAATCGCTGAAGAACAGACCGGGTTCTGGAGTGGAAGAAGAACAACAGAACAAATATTCAATCTCAGGGTGTTTTTGTGAAAAGTACTCGCAACATCAACAAGACATCTATCACATGTTCATATATTTCAAAACGTCCTTTGGCAGAGCGTGGCATTAGGTATTGTGGGCCACAATGAAGAAGTAAAACATGTGTCAAAAGTGGACCAATACCATCACGCAGCTATACACAGAGGCTACCAATATTTTAGTTGCCCAAGGTTGTATGTGGGACTGGTTCAAGAAAACAGTCAGAGTACGTCAAGGCTGTCACTTGTCACCCACGCTTTTTAACGTCTACATAGAGCGCATCATGAGCGAAGCCCTAGAAAACCACAGTGGGACAGTCATCATTGGCGAGTATAACATCAGCAACCTACCCTTTGCAGACAACATTTATTGGATGGAAGGCAGTGAATACAAACTTGTCACCTTAGTGACGAACCTGAATGAAAGATCTTCCAGATTTGACATGGTAATATGTGCTGAGAAGACAAAGTTGATGAATAATAGAAGCAAACAAATCTCATCCAAGATGAAAGTGAGAGGACAGGAACTGGAAACAGTGAGCCAATTCAAATATTTTGGTTCCATTATCACATAAGAGGGATCCAGAGCAGACATTGTCACGAGCAGCACAAACAACGGCAACTATATTAAAGCAAAGACCCATCTATAATGACAGGAATATCTATCTAAAAACTAAACTCAAACTAATGAGAGCACTAGTCATCTCAATCTTTCTGTATTAATGTGAGGCCTGGACCCTGACAGCAGAATTACAACGAAAAATCCAGGCACTTGAAATGAAATGCTACAGAACCATGCTTAGCATTTATTAGATAGACCACATCACAAATAAAGTGCGTAAGTCCATCAGGCCAAAGTAGGCTAATATGGAGACCTCCTCACCACCGTGAAAAAGAGAAAGCTTCAATGGTATGGCCTTGTCACTATTGCAAACACTATATCCACAACAGTCATGCAAGTCAGCATCCAGTGTGGCAGAACGAGAGGTAGACAGATGCAAAAGTGGACTGACAACATCACAGAATAGACCAGGAAAGGATTGCGGAGACACAGGCATTGGCACAGGTCAGATGTAAAGCAAGACAACGCCTAGACTATCACACCAGGTCAAGAGACTGATGATGATGATGATGATGATGATGATGAGGATGAGGATGAGGATGAGGAGGATGATGATGATGATGATGATGATGATGATGATGATGATGACACTGCCCGAATATTTTTCACAATTGGAACTGATGGAACACTAGTGAAAAATTCTTTTTACTTTATAGGAAAATATTGGGTGAGAAAAATAATCTACGTTGGGGTTTGAACCGAGACAAGGATATCCCAGTCGCGAGGTTCACATTATATGTCTCCACTTGGGCATGCCTCGTGGGGAGACAAATAATTTATCTCCTTGACTGGCATTTCATTATCTGGCTCCAATACCCAACATAGATTATATATTGGTAGTATGACGTTAAACAAAGTAATGACAGTAAAATGGAATTATATTGGTAACATGACTTAAAAAAGTAATGACATACCACTTATGTAACAGGACTTGAAAGAAAGCAATGACAGTACATTGGAATTATATAGGTAACATGACTGAAACAAAGTAATGACATACCACTTTGAATTATATAGATAACATGACTGGAAACAAAGTAATGACACAGTACATGGGATTATATATGTAACAGGACTTGAAGCAAAGTAATGACACAGTACTTGGGATTATACAGGTAGTAGAACTTTAACTGCTACTTATATCTCTATCGCGTGCTAACTTTTAGTCCTTTTGCTATAATTATGCCTACCTGACTCTTGTCATAATTGTAAGAAGCAAACGATATTTATTTGAGTTTGGTTTCAAGACATGACCTTGTTTATGAAATACTAGTTTTTTTCCAGTATATTATTTGTTTTGTTACATTCAATTTTAAGTTAGTATATAAGGATACGGTGGTGATCAATTATTCATTCTTGTTTCATATCAGTTTTTGTTAATGTATAAATAGAGCTATAGTTGTTTTCAGATATCATTCTACAAGAGTTATTTATTTTAATTATTCATTGGAGTTACAAATAGCTCTTTGACATTTTGGACTGAAATGTCACTTTCAGATTATTAAGGAATAATTCAAACACATTCTGGATTATATCATTGTAATGCATCAACAAGACATTCAGGTCTATTATTACAATTCATTCCAAATTTTCTATATGTTTTGGATTTGTGATAGAACATTTAGGATTATTTTGGAGTGTAATAATAAATACCAATTCTTTTGAATTTTCACTTTGCACTGTCGGGGATATATTGTCTGTTGATTGTATTAAACTTGTTGGCTTCGAAGCTTTATGTGGTTCATAATGTAAAGCCATGTCATGGTATAGTATTTTGGAATTATAATGGTAAATGGTTTGAAGGTGACAACAGGTATAATTTTTGTGTGCGAAATTTATATTTTGCCAGATCAATGAGTTAGTTTCGAGCTATATTTTTTGTGTCGGTTTGTTATCATTCAGATGAACGTGTTTTAGTTTCTTGGCGGTGGATATAAATCAGTATCAAAGAATCTTGCGATTATTAGATGTCGCGAAGGACTCGGAATCATAACAAATCGTAAACATACATGCGAAGTATCTAGGTAATTTAAATAAGTCCTATAATGCTTTCGTTCTTTCGCAGCTTAGATGAATTACCTTTTAAACAGTTCTAATTAAAAAAGTCTTTTATTTTATAATATAATTTCGCTACTTATTGATTTTTTACGATGGTTATTTTCAAATTTTAAGCACTTTATATTGTTATATGTTATATTTATTCGCCGTGTCCTCACTGCAAAATTAAAATAGCACATACAGATGTAATAATTATGATATTAGTACGTATGTCATACAGGAGAAATGTTTATGATATTATTAGGTATTTCATACAGATATAATAATTTTGAAATTAGTACGTATTTCATACAGGTGTACTACTTTTGATATTAGTGCGTATTTCATACAGGAGAAATGATTATGATATTAGTACGTATTTCAAACATGGCATATATATATATATATATATATATATATATATATATATATATATATATATATATATATATATATGATGATGATGACCGAGATGGCATTTATATAGGTGATGACTGAGTAGGCATTTATCTATGCATGTCATGACTATGATGGCTTTCTATATCTATGTGATAACTATGCTGGCATTTTTTATGTCATGAATTTGATGCCATTTTATATATGTGATGACTTAGATGGCATTTATATATGTATGTGATGACTGAGATGGCATTTTTACTTTCTATGTGATGAAAGAGTTGGAATTTATATATGTATGTGATGACTATACTACCTATATCTATCTATCTATCTATCTATCTATCTATCTATCTATCTATCTATCTATCTATTTATCTATCTCTCTCTCTCTCTCTCTCTCTCTCTCTCTATATATATATATATATATATATATATATATATATATATATATATATATATATATATGAATATGATAACTATGTCAGTTTTTGTTATGAATACGAAAGGATTTTATATATGTGTTGACTATGATGGTTTTTATATCTATCTGATGACTATGATACCAGTTTTTATGTCATGAATATGAGTTGGCATTTATGTATGTATATTATGAGTGAGACCGCATTTATACAGGTGATGACAGAGATGGCATTTACATATGCATGTGATAACTATGCTGGCAGTTTTTATGTCGTGAATATGATGCCATTTTATATCCGTGATGACTGAGATGGCATTTATATATGTATTGATGACTGAGTTGGTATTTGTATATGTATGTAAAAACTATGATGTCTTTATATATCTTTGTGATGACTATGATGGCACTTTGTATGTCATGGTTATGATGCCATTTTATATATGTTATGACTGTGGTGTCATTTTTATATGAGTGTGATGACTGTGATGGCATTTTCGCTACATATGTGAGAACTATCTATCACTGTGTTCGTTATTCACATTTAATCTGTATCTTAGTCCACTATCTCAGATTATTTTCTCTCCTTAAATATCAGCTGCTTACCTATTTTACAGTTGACTCCTACATATCCGGGGACACAGCTTACCTATTTCACAGTTAACTCCTACATATTTGGGGATACAGCTTACCTATTTCACAGGTAACTCCTATATATCTGGGGACACAGCTTACCTATTTCACAGTTCGCTTATATATATCTGGGGACACAGCTTACCTATTTCACAGTTAACTTATGCTAATCCGGGGACACAGCTTACCTATTTCACAGTTAACTCCAGATATCTGGGGATACAGCTTACCTATTTCACAGTTAACTCCTATATATCCGGGAATACAGCTTACCTTTTTCGGTTAACTCCTACATATCCGGGTATACAGCTTACCTATTTCACAGTTAACTCCTATATATTCCGGGAAGTAGCTTACCTATTATATAGCTAACAAAATCATTTCTGAGGGTACAGCTTCCTTATTTCACAGTTAACTCCTACACATCCCATGATACAGCTTACTTATTTCACAGTTCACTCCTACATATCCGGGGATACAGCTTACCTATTTCAGTTAACTCTTACATATCCCAGGATACTGCTTACCCATTTCACAGTTAACTCCTACATATCCAGGGAAATAGCTTACCTATTTCACAGTTAACTCCTATATATCACATATCACGGGATACAGCTTACCTATTTCACAGTTAACTCCTACATATCACGGGATACAGCTTACCTTTTCTTACAGTTAACTCCTATATATCCGGGGATACATCTTACCTATTTCATCTAACTCCTACATATCCGGGGACACAGCTTACCTATTTCACAGTGAACTCCTACATATCCCGGGACACACCTACAGTTGTACTCATCTACCCTATCTGTGCAGATGCCACCGTTTTCACAAGGGTTACTCGAACATTCGTTGTAGTCTATAATATTTTATGAAAACGTAACAGATTATTGATATAAAAGAGAAGACAGACAACTTGCATGAGGATTAAAGTTAATAAACCTTGCTTACGAATTGTATTACTAATTAAATGTAAAATCTCGCGTGGAATCCATGCTACTGATAAAAGTTACTCAAACAAAGTTACAATTGATCTTAATATCAAATTTCAGTACAAGTTATAGGTATAACTATTTGGGCAATAACCGCAGGCAAGAATTGGGAAAGTCGATATGAAATTAAGAAAACCAAATCTTAAAACTAATTAATTAGTTAATGATTCTAACTGCCATAACAAGTTGAAAATTATTATCTTTGTGTCAAAAACAACAAAATAATCTAACTTTTCTCCATTATGTACATAGTATAAGTGACAAAGAATAGGAGAATAGCATTGGGACAATGAAAAAGAATACGTGAATAGTATTGTTACGATGACAAGGAATACGTGAATTTTATTGCCAGGGTGACAAAGACTACGTGAATTGTATTGTCACGATGACAAAGAATACGTAACTTTTATTGTCACGATGACAAAGAATACGTGAATGTTTTGTTACGATTACAAAGAGAATACGTGAATATTATTGTCGCAATGAAAAAGGATATGCTAATATTATTGTCACGATGACAAAGAATACGTGAATATTTTTGTCACGATGACAAGGAATACGTGAAAGTTTTTTCATCGATGACAAAGAATAAGTAAATATCGTCGCGATGGCAAGGAATAAGTGAATATTATTGTCACGATGACAAAGAATGCGAGAACAATATTGTTACTATGACAAAAAATACGTGAATGTTATTGTCGCGATGACAAAGAATACGTGGATAGTATTGTCGCGATGACAAAGAATAAGTAAATATTGTTGCGATGACAAGGTATAAGTGAATATTATTGTCACGATGACAAAGAAAGTGTGAGTTTTGATGTCACGAAGACAAGAACTAGTTGAATATTATTGTCGCGATGACAAGGAAAACGTGAATATTATTGTCACGATGACAAGGAATATGCAAATATAATTGCCACGATGAAAAGGGAGAGGTGAATAGCATTGTCACGATGACAAGGGAGAGGTAAATAGTATTGCCACGATGACAAGGAAGACATGAATATTATTGTCACGATGACAGTGCTATTTGCAAAAGTTGTTTCAAACAAGCAAAAAAAAACCCAGTGTGTATATAAATCTAAAAACACTAAGATCAATAAATTGATTCGTATTGTTTTATGTTTAATTTCTACCATATATTTCAAGCTAATAAATCTTGCATTGTTGAAGACATTGAAACACTGAGAAAACTACATACCAACATTCAAGTCTGATGGCTACCATCTTACCATCTTTCAAATTTGGTGGCAATGATCTTACCAACTGTACAAGCTGATGGAGGGGAATGGGAGGCTACCGTACAATCTGATGTTAATGGGAGTATATTGTACAAGTTGATAAAATGGAATGGAGGCTATGGTACAACTTGGTAAAATATAATGGAGGCTATCGTACAAGCTGATATAGAATTAATGGAGGCTACCGTACAATCTCTAAGTCGATACTATATAAAAGATATATTGTGTTCACAAAAGATCACAACCGTATTTACCAACCATATTCACATCTTGTTCCTACGTATCCAGGTAAGCACGTACAGTCAAAGCGGTTGCTGCCTTGACGACAAGTACCGCCGTTTAGACACGGGCTACTAACACACTCGTCATACTCTGTGAATAAAAGGAATTTAACTCCTTGAATTTTATAAAAAGATATCTCATATATATATATATAAAGATTTCTATAATTACTATGTAATTAACAATATAATTGATAAATTAACACGAACCTGTAGATAATTTAGATAAAAAGTTTTACTTTAACGTCATACTAAATGTGACTTATATTAACTTTGAAAGGATTAAATGATCGTAAAATGCTACTAATCTGAAAATCTCATCAATGAAATACCAATCGTGTTGAGACTAGAGTACGTTGGTGATTCGACCACGCCTCGTTCTGATCCTATGCATTTACATAATCAACAGCACTTGAAATATTAAAAAACACATCCACATAAAATGAAGGAGCGGGTAACTTAAATGTTTAATTTGTCATCTATTTCGTTTCTGCTATTATTAATCGTTTGATTCATTTTAATTTGACATATGATCTTCGTAAACATTGTTGAATTCTTATAGATAGTTGTGAATTTAAGATTATGTATCCATCCAGTCTGACACAGCTCTTTCCATAAAAGCCAACTAGAAATGATCTGCTGAAATAGAAACAAAACCATGGTTCTGACTGAGTTCTCAATATCAAATGAATGCATTTTAAATTGTTCATAGTTTCGATCTAATGTATGAAGTTTCTCAAATCGTAATACATGTTTTAAAACTGATTTTAAAAGTAATACCTTTAAGTATTCATGCAAACACAACATCGCCTTAAAGTGCTCCAAGCCATGATGACTGCATTTTGAAATATAAAATATTGTCCAATAATGGAAAAACACCGCACACAAATGAAACAAAATTAGATGTATATGATCCATAATAATTTATTTCACACAGGCAAGTAGAAATGGAATCTAAAACTGTAGATAGGACTTTAACATTACTTGGAATTATATAGGTAACATGTCTTTAAACAAAGGAATGGCATATTATTTGGAATATATAGGTAACAGGACTTTAAACAAAGTAATGACATCGTACTTGGAATTATATAGGTAGTATGACTGTCACAGGATGAAGCCGGGTTGGGACTGGATTAGTGAAGACATCGAAAGCAACTGCATTAATAAGATGTTTATTTATAAATGCAATTTATATGTAAAACAAATCTGACACAATTATATACAAACCATAAGGAAACATTATAAGGTTCCTAACATGGAACTATCAACAACAAGTAACTCAATGAAAAAAACTTCAAAGGATGATTTCAACAAAAGACATTTGAAACTGACGTGAATAACGTCTGATCACCCGATCAACAAATGCAAGTATATGTATGAATTTACGAATATATATAGCTAGTATAACGAGACAGATGTAAATGCCTGTAATTTTGGTTATATCGTTCATTTAACGAGTTACCAAAGGAAAGACAAGTATGTTATGATTTTATCGTTCATGTAACGAAACTGCGATTTAAATATGCATTTATGAATTTATCGTTCAAATAACGAGACTGAGATGTAAATATGAAATTATGAATTTATGAATTTATCGTTCATATGACGAGACTGAGATATACATATGAAATTTTGAATTGATGAAGTTCTCGTTCAAATAATGAAACTGCAATGAAAAGGTGAAATTATGAGTTTATCGTTGAAACAACGAAACTGATACATAAATGTGAAATATTTGCTCAGTTGGTAATAGCAATAATATGGAACACGAATTTCATAACTATCGTGGCATCCATTTGACGTTCAAGATGTAGTTCTGGTTCCACCCGCTCTAGTCAAATGTGACGGAGTCGCCACACATGGTCCACTCTCCCCTGCCTGTTTGAAGGATCCCTCGAGAGCCCTTACATTCAACAGAGACATGATGGTCGCAAAGCCTTGGTCCCACGATTTGAGAACACCGTACACTCTTCCAAACCAACGTCACCAAACACAACGTATACGACAAAAGAAACCCCTCAGGTTCTGCGACTTCACATCACACAAATATATATATACCTTGTGTATGCTGCCTTTGTGTATGCTGCGTTATATATATATATATATATATATATATATATATATATATATATATATATATATATATATATATATATAACGCAGCATACACAAAGGCAGCATACACAAGGTACCACAAACGGCACCCCACACGGGCAGCATAGACAAACCCCGCACACGTTCACTACAACATGGCACCACAACACGGGCAGCATAGACAAGCCCCACATATGGTCAGCCACGGACTCCACGGTCTCTACAACATGGCACCACACACGGGCAACATAGTGAAGACCCACACGGTCACACACGGACCCCAAGGTCAGCTACAATTAAAACAACCAAACCGTGAAATACATATGGCACGTTTAAGTACTTCTTCATTCATATATGTTGCGCATACGCTCACATGAATTAGTCATCCATGTACACTAAACATTCTAGGCATGCAGCCTATAATTAAATTCAATTTGTCTGTTCAGTTTACAACAGAAACAGACTATAGTATTACTAATATAATGACACTTCATGACCTAGGTTTTAACTCTGTAGAATTTAGAATAAATACTAAACATCTGATATGTGAATCAATAATGTCATATTGACAGGAATATCTGTCTGAAAACTAAACTCAAACTAATGAGAGCACTAGTCATCTCAATCTTTCTGTATTAATGTGAGTCCTGGACCCTGACAGCATAATTACAACGAAAAATCCAGGCACTTGAAATGAGATGCTACAGAACCATGCTTAGCATTTCTTAGATAGACCACATCACAAATGAAGTGCGTAACTCCATCAGGCCAAAGTAAGCCAATATGAAGATCTCCTCACCACCGTCCAAAGAGAAAGCTTCAACGGCATAGTCTTGTCACTTGGGCAAACACTATATCCACAACAGTCATGCAAGTCAGCATCCAGTGTGGCAGAACGAGAGGTAGACAGATGCAAAAGTGGCCTGACAACATCACAGAATAGACCAGGAAAGGTTTGCGGAGACACATGAATTGGTTTAAGTCAGATGTAAAGCAGGACAGCGCCTTGACTATCACAGCAGGTCAAGAGACTGATGATGATGATGATGATGATGATGATGATAATGATGATAATGATGATGAAGATACTGCCCGAATATTTTTTACAATTGGGACTGATGGAACACTAGTGAAAAGTTCTCTTTACTTTATAGGAACATATTGGGTGAGAAAAATACGTTGGGGTTTGAACCGAGACAAGGATATCCCAGTCGCGAGGTTCACATTATATGTCTCCACTTGGGCATGCCTCGTGGGGAGACAAATAATTTATCTCCTGGACTGGCAATTCATTATCTGGGTCCAATACCCAACATAGATTATATATTGGTAGTATGACGTTAAACAAAGTATTGACAGTACAATGAATTATATTGGTAATATGATTTTAAAAAAAGTAATGACATACCACTTATGTAACAGGACTTGAAAGAAAGTAATGACAGTACTTGGAATTATATAGGTAACATGACTGAAACACAGTAGTGACATACCACTTTGAATTATATAGGTAACGGGACTGGAAACAAAGTAATAACACAGTAGTAATGACACAGTACTTGGAATTATACAGGTAGTAGAACTTTAACTGCTACTTATATCTCTATCACGTGCTTACTTTTAGTCCTTTTGTTATAATTATGCCTACCTGACTCTTGTCATAATTGTAAGAAGCAAACGATATTTATTTGAGTTTGGTTTCAAGACATGACCTTGTTTATGAAATACTAGTTTTTTTCCAGTATATTATTTGTTTTGTTACATTCAATTTTAAGTTAGTATATAAGGATACGGTGGTGATCAATTATTCATTTTTGTTTCATATCAGTTTTTGTTAATTTATAATTAGAGCTATAGTTGTTTTCAGATATCATTCTACAAGAGTTATTTATTTTAATTATTCATTGGAGCTACAAACAGCTCTTTGACATTTTGGACTAAAATGTAACTTTCAGATTATTAAGGACTAATCCAAACACATTCTGGATTATATCATTGCTATGCATCAACACGACATTCAGGTCTATTATTGGAATTCATTCTAAATGTTTTATATGTTTTGGATTTGTGATAGAACATTTAGGATTATTTTGGAGTGTAATGATAAATACCAATTCTTTTGAATTTTCACTTTGCACTGTCGGGGAAACATTGTCTGTTGATTGTATTAAACTTGTTGGCTTCGTCTCTTTATGATGACCGAGATGGCATTTATATAGGTGATGACTGAGTAAGCATTTTATATGCATGTGATGACTATGATGGCTTTCTATATCTATGTGATTACTATGCTGGCAGTTTTTATGTCATGAATATGATGCCATTTTATATATGTGATGACTGAGATGGCATTTATAAATGTATGTGATAACTATGATGGCTTTATATATCTTTGTGATGACTATGCTGGCAGCTTTGATATGTCATGAATATGTTTTCATCTTATATATGTGATGACTATGATGGCATTTTTATATGTATCTGATGACTGATATGGCATGTATATATATATGTATGTGATAACTGTGATGGCTTTATAATTTATGTGATGACTATGATGGCAGTTTTTATGTCATGAATATGATGCCATTTTATATCCATGACGACTGAGATGGCATTTATATTTGTATGTGAAGACTGAGTTGGTATTGATATATGTACGTGCTAATAACTATGATGGCTTTATATATCTTTTCTGATGACTATGCAGGCAGTTTTCATATGTCATGAATGTGATGCCATTTTATATATGTGATGACTATGATGGCATTTATATCTGTATGTGATAACTGAGATGGCCTTTATATATGTATGTGATCACTGTTATGGCATGTATATATGTATGTGATGACTATGATGGCATTTTGTTATCTATGTGATGACTATGATGACAATTTTGATGTCATGAATATGATGCCATTTTATATATTTGATGACTGTGGTGTCAGTTTTATATGTGTGTGATGACTGATGGCATTTATACTTTGTATTTATAAATGTATTTGATGACTATGCTACATATATATATATATATATATATATATATATATATATATATATATATATATATATATATATATATATGTAATGTATAAATTTTTCATTAAAAGGAAATGAGGCTTGCACGAGTTTCCTTTTAATGAAATATTTATTCAACGAGTGGTATATCATTCATACAGCATACATACTATACATATATTTTATTTATACCACATCAAAGTTTTCATTTTATATGGGAGATAAAACTGACGGCCACAAACAGCGCACTTTAGGGGAGTGAACTCTTCACAACCCCTCGCATGTATGTACGCTCAAAAAAGAAGTTCTGTAGTTATTCATAATTTCCTATTCACTTCATTCATATTAATTTATATATGTTTGCTTAAGCAATATTAATGAAATGAAAACACAAGGCTGATAGTTAACATTCAAATTATTTTTAATAATGTGCATGCAAACATTTAATTTGCAGCGTTCGTTGCCATGAACAGTAACAGTGCGGCCATTTTCATCGATAGCAACCGTTCGATTCGAGCCGGAAATGTCAGAATAATGAAGGATCAATAGGTAATTAAACAATTTAACCTTAACCACATTTCATTGATATCGTTTATGTCCATATTTCGCTATTTCTACTGACTGTCAGTGTCACTTTCAATAATTCTTCTACGTTTCCGCTGTGTGGGCCCTGTTTGAGAATTCGCCTGTTGAAAGTTGACCCAGTTAGGGATCTCGTTCATAACAAACATATTTTGTACGGTGATGTTTGATCCGTAAAATGGGTTGCTGATAATCTTATTCTGCTGAGTATTACACGTTTGGGAACTTAATATACTGTAGTCTGCAGCTGTGCAGCTGGAAATTTCTTTGTTGTGGGGGTGTGGGTTAACATCATCATTACTTGGGTGGCAGGAGTTGCTCAGGTAATTGGAGTACGTCTGTTGTTGTTTTTCACTAATGTTTGAGTATCCGTTTATAGACTGCACGTTTTTGTGGCTAGAAATTTGCATGATATCGGTTGGGGGGAATGTTTTTGTCTCTTAACTTCTGAATTGAGTACTTGCGGCTACTTGTGTTTGTTAATTTTTTTCTTTCTGTAATATTTGCCTTCTCTTTCATTTTTTCATGATGGTTCCAAGTTTGTTAATTCCAACGACTTGTTTCCTAAACCATTTTGGGTTTGTCGCTGAGATTGGCATAGTGTTGGGCGCAATATAGAAAGGATCTTCACGTTGACAAAAGTCTGATGGTCTTAGCTCAGCATACCGTTTGTAGATATCAATTGGATCTCTCTCTTTATTGTTTTTTTTTCATACATCTTAGGATTAATATCCCTGATGTCCTTGACATTGTCTCCTGTTCTTGTTTTTGTCTGCCTTTCATTGAGTTCAAGATATGCCAGGCCATTCACATCTTTCTTTAGTGTAACATCCCCCCATTTCAAATTGTAATGTTCAGTCACTCCCCTTAAACCAAAATGTACAGAGCTGTTAAACCACAATGTGTTAACAATGGCTTCAGGTGTTTCCATCCCCATTAGTTTTTTACTATTCAAGGCATTTATTTCTTCATCTGTGATCGGTTGACTCCGATTGGGTTTATTTCCTTTTCCTTTAGATTTTAAATCGTTTTGCTTAGCCCGAAGAGCTTCCCTTGTTAATGCAAAATTTGTGTCTGTTCCTCTCATGATTGTACTTGCATATTTCTTGATTTTAAGGTGGCGATCGTTGGAGCTGATGATGCTTCTTAAGCTGTTCGGTTCAAACTCAGATCCATCTTTTCTCCTAACACTGAGTATAAAACAAGCCAGGTGCTGATCCAATTCAGATGGGTTTATCTTGACTAACTTTCTGAATTCATTTTTTGACTGCAAGAATTCTGTCACTAGCCTTACATCAGAAAGTGTCTTTTTTAAAGTGTTTGCATTCTGATTACTTTCTATAAATTTTAGTATATCATCAGGCTCATGGTGTACAAATCTGTCTTCCCTAACTCAATAATCATTTTCATTTACAAATGTCTCAGTCATGTTTCCATCAAACTCTCCAATCAACTCACAGTTTAGTAGTTTAAGTGTTGCTTCTTGATCTTGCTCTGTATCTGACGTCATTGTTTTCTTTTTTTCACAAATTTGCAGTGTTTGATTTTTGCCAGAGGGAGAGACTTGAAACAGCAGTGTTGACAGTGATGACAGCAGACGACACAGGGCGGAGCTCAATAATATTTATTTCCTGAATTGAGTATTGTTGGTTTTTTTATATAAAAATGTTAGTTTCTATAAAATATTTTACAAGAAAATCATTATTTTGTTATTTTTACCTTTTTAAATGTAATATTATAAGAAATTCATATCCATGTTTAGAGAGTATAATAGCTATAAAAACATCTTCATTATGCGTATTCATACGCCATGGGCAAATCACAATTTGATATACCAATACTATTGGTATGTCAAATTGCTTTATTCCAACACTTCAGAGGCCATGTTATTTTTAATGTATGTGGTATATATATATATATATATATATATATATATATATATATATATATATATATATATATATATATATATGATGTCATTTTTTATGTTATGAATATGAAACCATTTTATATATGTGTTGACTATGATGGTTTTTATATCTCTCTGATGACACTGACAGCAGTTTTATGTCATGAATATGATTCTATTTTATATATGTGATCAGTGAGTTGGCATTTATGTATGTATATGGTGATTGAGACCGCATTTATACAGGTGATGACTGAGATGGCATTTACATATGCATGTGATTACTGTGCTGGCAGTTTTTGTGTCATGAATATGATGACATTTTATATCCGTGATGAATGAGTTGGCATTTGTATATGTATGTGAAAACTATGATGTCTTTATATATCTTTGTGATGACTATGATGGTAATTTTTATGTCATGATTATGATGCCATTTTATATATGTTATGACTGTGGTGTCATTTTCATATGTGTGTGATTACTGTGATGGCAATTTCGCTACATATGTGACGACTATGTATCTCTGTGTTCGCTATTCACATTTAATCTGTATCTAAGTCCACTATCTCAGATAGATTATTTTCTCTCCTTGAATATCGGCTGCTTACCTATTTCAGGTAACTTCTACATATCCGCGGACACAGCTTACCTATTTCACAGTGAACTCCTACATATCCCGGGACACAGCTACAGTTGTACTCATTTACCCTATCTGTGCAGATGCCACCGTTTTTACAAGGGTTACTCGAACATTCGTTGTAGTCTATAATATTTTAGGAAAAACGTAACAGATTATTGATATAAAAGAGAAGACAGACAACTTGCATGAGGATTTTACATTTTTAAAAAGAACTTGCTTACGAATTGTATTACTAATTAAATTTAAAATCTCGCGTGGAATCCATGCTACTGATAAAAGTTACTCAAACAAAGTTACAATTGCTCTTAATATCAAATTTCAGTACAAGTTACACGTATAACTATTTGGACAATAACCGCAGGCAAGAATTGGGAAAGTTGATATGTAATCAAGAAAGCCAAATCTCAAAACAAATTCTAACTGCCATAACAAGTTGAAAATTATTATCATTGTGTCAACAACAACAAAAGAATCTAACTTTTCTCCATTATGTACATAGTATAACTGACAAAGAATAGGAGAATAGCATTGGTACGATGACAAGGAATACGTGAACGTTTTTGCAAGGATGACAAAGAATAAGTAAATATCGTCTCGATGACAAGGAATAAGTGAATATTATTGTCACGATGACAAAGAATGAGAGAACATTATTGTTACTATGACAAATAATACGTGAAAGTTATTGTCGTGATGACAAAGAATACGTGGATAATATTGTCGCGATGATAAAAAATAAGTAAATATTGTTGCGATGACAAGGTATACGTGAATATTATTGTCACGATGACAAAGAAAGCGTGATTATTGCTGTCACGATGACAAGAAATAGTTGAATATTATTGTCGCGATGACAAGGAATACGTGAATATTATTGTCACGATGACAAGGGAGAGGTGAATAGCATTGTCACGATGACAAGGAAGACATGAATATTATTGTCACGATGACAAAGCTATTTGCGAAAGTTGTTTGAAACAAGCAAAAACAAAAACCAGTGTGTATATAAATCTAAAAACACTAAGATCAATAAATTGATTCGTATTGTTTTATGTTTAATTCCTAGCATATATTTCAAGTTAATAAATCTTGCATTGTTGAAGTCAATGAAACACTGCGAAAACTACATACCAACATTCAAGTCTGATGGCTACCATCTTACCATCTTTCAAATTTGGTGGCAATGATCTTACCAACTGTACCTGCTGATAGAGGGGAATGGGAGGCTACCGTACAATCTGAGGATAATGGAAGTCTATTGTACAAGGATAACATGGAATGGAGGCTATAGTACAACTTGATAAAATATAATGGAGGCTATCGTACAAGCTGATATATAATTAATGGAGGCTACCGTACAATCTCTAAGACTATACTATATAAAAGATATATTGTGTTCACAAAAGATCACAACCGTATTTACCAACCATATTCACATCTCGTTCCTACATATCCAGGTAAGCACGTACAGTCAAACCGGTCGCTGCCTTGACGACAAGCACCGCCGTTCAGACACGGGCTACTAACACACTCGTCATACTCTGTGAATAAAAGGAATTTAACTCTTTGAATGTTATAAACAGATATTTCATCTATAAAAATGTTTCTATAATTACCATGTAATTAACAATATAATTGATAAATTAGCACGAATCTGTAGATAATTTAGATAAATAGTTTTGCTTTAACTTTATATTAAATGTGACTTATATTAACTTTAAAAGGATTAAATGATCGTAAAATGCTACTAATCTGAAACTCTCATCAATGAAATACCAATCGTGTTGAGACTAGAGTACGTTGGTGATTCGATCACGCCTCGTTCTGATCCTATGCATTTATATAATCAACAAGACTTGAAATATTAAAAATAAATCCACATAAAATGAAGGAGCGGGTAACTTAAATGTTTAATTTGTCATCTATTTCGTTTCTGCTATTATTAATCGGTTGAGTCATTTTAATTTGACATATGATCTTCGTAAACATTGTTGAATTTTTATAGATAGTTGTGAATTTAAGATTATGTATCCATCCAGTCTGACACGGCTCTTTCCATAAAAGCCAACTGGAAATGATCTGCTGAAATAAAAATAAAACCATGGTTCTGACTGAGTTCTCAATATCAAATGAATGCATTTTAAATTATTCATAGTTTCGATACTAATTTATGACGTTTCCCAAATCGTAATAAATGTTTTAAAACTGATTTTAAAAGTAATACCTTTAAGTATTCATGCAAACACAACATCGCCTTAAATTGCTCCAAGCCATGATGACTGCATTTTTAAATATAAAATATTGTCTAATAATAGAAAAACACCGCACACAAATGAAACAGAATTTGATGTATATAATCCATAATAATTTATTTCACACAGTCAAATAGAAATGGAATCTAAAACTGCAGATAGGACTTTAACCTTAATTGGAATTATATAGGTAACATGTCATTAAACAAAGGAATTGCATAGTATTTGGAATATATAGGCAACAGAACTCTAAACAAAGGAATGGCATATTTGTTGGAATATATAGGTAACAGGACTTTAAACAAAGTAATGACATCGTACTTGGAATTATATAGGTAGTATGACTGTCACAGGATGAAGCCGGGTTGGGACTGGATTAGTGAAGACATCGAAAGCAACTGCATTAATAAGATGTTTATTTATAAATGCAATTTATATGTAAAACAAATCTGACACAATTTTATACAAACGATAAGGAAAAATTATAAGGTTCCTAACATGGAACTATCAACAACAAGTAACTCAATGAAAAAAACCTCAAAGGATGATTTCAACAAAAGACATTTGAAACTGACGTGAATAACGTCTGATCACCCGATCAACAAATACAAGTATATGTATGAATTTACAAATATATGTAGCTCGTATAACGTGTAAATGCCTGTAATTTTGGTTATATCGTTCATTCAACAAGTTACCAAAGCAGAGGCAAATATATTATAATTTTATCGTTCATGAAACTGCCATGTAAATATGAATTTATGAATTTATCGTTGAAATAACGAGACTGAGATGTAAATATGAAACTATGAATTTATGAATTTATCGTGCATATAACGAGACTGAGATGTACATATGAAATTATGATTTGATGAAGTTCTCGTTCAAATAATGAAACTGCAATGAAAAGGTGAAATTATGAGTTTATCGTTGAAACAACGAAACTGATACATAAATGTGAAATTTTGCTCAGTTGGTAATAGCAATAATATGGAACACGTATTTCATAACTATCGTGGCGTCCATTTGACGTTCCAGATGTATTTCTGATTCCACCCGCTCTAGTCAAATGTGACGGAGTCGCCACGCATGGTCCACGTCCCCCTGCCTGTTTGAAGGATCCCTCGAGACTCCTTACATTCAAGACAGACATGATGGTCGCAAAGCCTTAGCACGGCACCCCACACGGGCAGCATATACAAACCCCGCACACGGTCAGCACACGTTCAATACAACAACATGGCACCAAAAACGGGCAGAATAGACAAGCCCCACATACGGTCAGCCACGGACCCCACGGTCTCTACAACATGGCACAACACACGGGCAACATAGTGAAGCCCCACACGGTCACACACGGACCCCAAGGTCAGCTAAAATTAAAACAACCAAACCGTGAAATACATATGACACTTTTAAGTACTTCTACATTCATATCTGTTGCGCATGCGCGCACATGAATTAGATATCCATTTACACTAAACATTCTAGTCATGCAGCCTATAATTAAGTTCAATTTGTCTGTTCAGTTACAACAGAAACAGACTATAGTATTACTAATATAATGGCACTTCATGACCTAGGTATTTACTCTGTAGAATTTAGAATAAATACTAAAACATCTGATATGTGAAACAATTATGTCATATAAAACGAATAGCGATAAGAAGATAATCTCAATATTTTTCTCCTCTTTAACTGAAAGTTTTGCTTCCTTAAAGCGAGAAGCTTTTCTGACAAGACTGGAAACGATGTGATGTTTACTGAGAATTCGCTGTATCATATACCCTAGCTGCGACCCTAGCTGCGACCGATATGCGCAGCTAGGTACTTAGACTTTAAACTGCAGGAAATTTGCACTTGCAGCATGAACTGAGTTTTGCTCACTATTTCGAAATAACTAGAGCCGATAATTATTAAACCACCTTCGGTGACGCTGTATGCGTCAGCGAAACCGGAGTACATTTTTTGACTACATATACATATTGATACCAGTCATACACAATTCCGTGACAATGACTTTAACCAAAGTAATGAGTGTATTTGGAATTATATAGGTAACATGATTTTAAACAAAGTAATGTCATAGTACTTGGAATTGTATTTCTCACCCAGACAACAGAGAACCCTAGCAGTTTTGCTAACCGTACTTTTCTTATCTCAGTCTAGTCACCTCAGACAAGTCGTCGCAGTAAAGGTGTCCAGGCGATATGGACATAACATAAGGTCAATCCATGTTTGAGAACACATTATACAAAAACATTACGAGAGAGACACGCATGCATACATGTCGAGGTTTTTGGTATTATGCTAGTGCGTTCCACACAGCATGGTAAATTGTATTCACCATAACTGTAGCTAAAGCAGAGTAAAGAGTTTTAAATACCTCGTGTGAAACAAATTATATACTGCAAGCTACATTTAATGACGTTGACCTGAAAATTGGCTGTGCTACAGAAAGGATAAAATTCTCAATGCTGGGTGAAGTGAAATGAACTATGAAAGAAAACACTGATCAATGCACATAGACTATATAGACCTATACACTACATTTAATCCCAACTCTCTTAACAAATATGGACAACTCAGTAACAGCCGCAAATGTGTTACGTCAAATGTCCTTTATTCTAATTATATTAAGTATTTCCATCGCGTCGCAATTGAATCAAAAATATACCTGCAATATTTATTGACAAATAATGCAATTATCAGCCAGAAAGAAACATTTATCCGTCAACACTCTAATCAATAAGCAAATTTCACTGCAGTACTTGCCATATTTCCCAGACAGAAAAATACATTTTCAAAGAAATAGTGAACTTGAAAGTTTAGCACATGGTTTTTCAGTATGGTCCGTATTTGGAGGGTCGTTTATTCTAGGGCTGGGCAGTGGCAAATACTTATATGCTAGGGAAATAGACGCACCCGTCCATCAACGAGTCTCCAGCTGCCTTGTAGGTCGGCTTGGGTTAGCCGAAGGATAAGGGAGTAAATCCTATAAGAAACGGATTTTCTTATAGAGTTTACTCCCTTAACCTTTGGCTAACCCAAGCCGACCTACAAGGTAGTTGCCAGAAGGGGATGTAGTACATTATCCAGCTGCATTTTGGCCTCCACTCTGGATGAGTGGAAATCAAAAGGCAACTGGACAATGTACTACATCCCTTTCTGGTAGCTTCTTGGTCTGGAGAGGGATGGGATCCAACAAACGACTATTGCCCAAGACACACTGATAATGCTGGACAAATCTGAATTTAACATACCGGATCGATCGTCTCCCAGGTCAGCAAAGACTTCAACTGCCGTTGTCCACCAGGATGACATGTGTGCTACTGGCACTTTACATAAAATCAAAGCGAGAGACAGCATTGTCATCGCCACCTAGTACGTTAGAACTCTGACGCAAATTCCAAGAATTGACACATGAACTGGAGCGCTACACATGGCATATTCTGCGACTCTGTGATCAGATAGATATCCTTAGGAAAACACCCAACCGAAGATGGGCATATGTTCTACTATAGTGGAGAGTTTGACAAGTCTATAAATGGACTAGGCTTTACAAAGTCATCAAGGGATATTTGCTTGAATGCCGCCCCATATCTAACAGAATCATCTCCATTCGTCTGAAAGCTTCTCCCTTTATCATCACAATTATCCAAGTGTATGCTACAACCACCGATCATGATATGAATAAATAGAGGAGTTTTACAACAAACTCCAAGAAATTCTAAACATTATCAATTAGAAAGACATTCTCATTGTCCATGGAGACTGGAATGCCAACGTTGCCAAGGATGCTGGAAAAGACTGAGAAGATCAGTGCCGGCCAACTTGAAATGAGTTTACCAATGAAAGAGGGAGATGCAAATGGAAAATGTCTTAAAGAAGCAAGTGACATTGAAAATGAACAAAGATGGACCGAGTATTACGCTCGACAACGTTCAGTCCACAGGAGGCCCAGAGGTGCTTGAAGTTTCAAACTCCTCAAATGATGATTTCACCATTCTCAAAGAAGAGGTGGAGTCAGAAATAAGAGCACTGGAGAATGGGAATTCAGCTGGAGTAGAGAATATCACAGCTGAACAGATGAAGAATGTCGAGGGAGCATTGATAAAATTACTAAGACAAATCTGAAACAAGATCTGACAGACAGGTGAATGGCCAACACAGTGGATCCAGGTGCTGATTATAACACTCCCCAATAAATGCAATCTTCAGCCTTGCCAAAATTACAGAACTATCAGTTTGATCAGCCATGCTAGTAATGTGATACTGAAGATCATCTTGAACGGACTGAAACCATAAGCAGAACATATAATCGCTGAAGATCAGACCAGGTTCTGGAGTGGAAGAAGAACAACAGAACAAATATTCAATCTCAGGGTTCTTCGTGAAAAGTACTCGAAAAATCAACAAGAAATCTATCACATGTTCATATATTTCAAAACGTCCTTTGGCAGAGCGTGGCATTAGGTATTGTGGGCCACAATGAAGAAGTAAAACATGTGTCAAAAATGGACCAATACCATCACGCAGCTATACGCCGAGGCTACCAATATATTAGTTGCCCATGGTTATGTGTGGGACTGGTTCAAGAGTACGTCAAGGCTGTCTCTTGTCACCCACGCTTTTTAACGTCTACGTAGAGCGCATCATGAGCGAAGCCCTAGAAAACCACAGTGGGACAGTCATCATTGGCGAGTATAACATCGCCAAGCTACCCTTTGCAGACAACATTTATTGGATGGAAGGCAGTGAATACAAACTTGTCACCTTAGTGATAAAACTGAATGAAACATCTTCCACATTTGACATGGAGTTATGCGCTGAGAAGACGCAGTTGATGAGTAATAGAAGTGAACAAATCTCATCCAAGATTAAAGTCAGAGGACAGGAGCTGGAAACAGTGAGCAAATTCAAATATTTTGGTTCCATTATCACATAAGAGGGATCCAGAGCAGACATTGTCACGAGCAGCACAAACAACGGCAACTATGTTAAAGCTAAGACCCATCTATATTGACAGGAATATCTGTCTGAAAACTAAACTCAAACTAATGAGAGCACTAGGCATCTCAATCTTTCTGTATTAATGTGAGGCGTGGACCCTGACTGCAGAATTACAACGAAAAATCCAGGTACTTAAAATGAGATGCTATAGAACCATGCTTACCATTTCTTAGATAGACCACATCACAAATAAAGTTCGTAACTCCAGTAGGCCAATATGAAGACCTCCTCACCACCGTCAAAAAAGAGAAAGCTTCAATGGTATGGCCTTGTTACTAGAGCAAACACTATATCCACAACAGTCATGCAAGTCAGCAGCCAGTGTGGCAGAACGAGAGATGAAAAAGTGGACTGACAACATCACAGAATAGCCCAGTAAAGGTTTGCGGAGACACAGGCATTAGCACAGATCAGATGTAAAGCAGGGCAGCGCCTCGACGATCACACTAGGTCAAGAGAATGATGATGATGATGATGAGGAGGAGGATGATAATGATGATGATGATACTGCCCGAATATTTTTCACAACTGGAACTGATGGAACACTAGTGAAAAATTCTTTTATTTTATATGAAAATATTGGGTGAGAAAAATAATGTACGTTGGGGCTTGAACCGAGTCAAGGATATCCCAGTCGCGAGGTTCACATTATATGTCTCCACTTGGGCATGCCTCTTGGGGAGATAAATAATTTACCTCCTTGACTGGCATTTCATTATCTGGCTCCAATACCCAACATAGATTATATATTGGTAGTATGACGTTAAACAAAGTAATGACAGTACAATGAATTATATTGGTAACATGTCTTAAAAAATTAATGTCATACCACGTTTGAATTATATATGTAACAGTACTTGAAACAAAGTAATGACACAGTACATGAGATTATATATGTAACAGGACTTGAAGCAAAGTAATGACCCAGTACATGGGATTATATATGTAACAGGACTTGAAGCAAAGTAGTGACACAGTACTTGGGATTATAGTAGAACTTTAACTGCTACTTATATCTCTGTCGCGTGCTTACTTTTAGTCCTTTTGTTATAATTATGCCTACCTGACTCTTGTCAAAATTGTAAGAAGCAAACGATATTTATTTGAGTTTGGTTTCAAGATCTGACCTTGTTAATGAAATGCTTGTTTTTTTCCAGTATATTGTTTGTTTTGTTACGTTCGATTTTAAGTTAGTATATAAAGATACGGTGGTGACCAATTATTCATTTTTGTTTCATATCAGTTTTTGGGAATGTATAATTAGAGCTATAGTTGTTTTCAGATATCATTCTACAAGAGTTATTTATTTTAATTATTTATTGGAGTTACAAATAGCTCTTTGACATTTTGGACTAAAATGTAACTATTGGATTATTAAGGACTAATTCAAACACATTCTGGATTATATCATTTTTATGCATCAACACGACATTCAGGTCTATTATTGGAATTCATTCTAAATGTTTTATATGTTTTGGATTTGTGATAGAACATTTAGGATTATTTTGGAATGTAATGATAAATACCAATTCTTTTGAATTTTCACTTTGCACTGTCGGACAAAAAATTGTCTGTTGATTGTATTAAACTTGTTGGCTTTGCCTCTTTATGTGGTTCATAGTGTAAAGCCAAGTAATGGTATAGTATTTTGGAATTATAATGGTAAATGATTTGAAGGTGATAAAAAGTGGGATTTTTGTGTGCGAAATTTATATTTTGCCAGATCAATCAGTTAGTTTCGAGGTATATTTTTGGGACGGTTAGTTATCATTCAGATGAACGTGTTTTAGTTTCTTGGCGGTGGATAATTAATCAGTATCAAAGTATCGTGCGATTATTAGATGTCGCGAAGGACGCGGAGTCATAAAAAATGGTAAACATACATGCGTAGTATCTAGGTAATTTAAATAAGTCATATACAGCTTTTGTTCTTTCTCAGCTTAGACGAATTACCTTTAAAACAGTTCTAATAAAAAGTCTTTTCTTTTATAATATAATTTCGCTACTTATTTATTTTGTACGATGGTTATTTGCAAACTTTACGCACTTTATATTGTTCTATGTTTTATTTATTCGCCGTGTCCTCAATGTAATGTTAAAATAGCACATACAAATTAGTACGCATTTCATACAGGTGTAATACTTTTGATATTAGTGCGTATTTCATACAGATGTAATAATTATGATATTAGTACATATATAAAATGAATAATAAAATTAGATTAATTTGTTTAGTTCACAAGCTTAGGATCAAAAGCATTTTAAAACGACTTATTTTATTACTGTTTCATAATTGATCCTATAGCTAAGGACATCATCGATATAATGCATGTAGATCACAAAGTAAGAACTTTTGGGTCACATTCATGACACCGATTTAAATTTTATATCTTAGTAATTGAGACTTGCTAGCTACGAAAAGTCCCCCATGTCACATTTTCTTTGTGTCTAAACATAGCTTTTTCAAAACTTGTTTGTTTCTGTTACTTAGTTATTGACCATAGAGTCGTAGTAGAAATTGATGTCTTGTCTTGTACATGCATTTCTGAAATATATTTGAGAGAAATTCAACCTGTATGTGAAATTTAGATTTATTTTGTGTTTTCTAAGACCCTATTTTTATATCATATAGTGAAACCAACAAGCTTTCACAATGTAATTTTGAATGGTTATATTTGTTTTTGATCTGACCCAAAAAGGGATGCAATATTTGTAAAAAGGAATCCAGCCACTCTTCTATTTCAGAAAGTAAAGAGGGAAAATATTGTTTGATACAGGCGATTCAGTTTAATTAGTTATACTATATCTAGTTAGAAAAGGAAAACAATCGAATCGACATGATACAATCAGATGAAAATTAGGATTAAGAAAAATTTTATTTAATGATGAAAAAAAAATCAGAAAGAGGAAAGACTTACACTGATGCAAATATAGAAGGATGAAAAAGAAATGAAAATTAACATGCAAACAGAAGAAAAACTTGAAATACATTGGAATTCAAAATATTCAGAAACGGCAAGCAAAATGTAATGAGCACCGACTTAGGTTTTGATCCTACCAAAATATTAGGTTAGTACCCCTATTTAAAGTAAAAGGAAATATAAGAATATTTTCCGTGTTTTCAAAAGATAGCCCCAAAATCTACAATGACCATGAGATAAATGGGCTTTGCTTTTAGAGAGAATACTTATTGGCAAATCTTTCATGTCTATACTTCACTGTCACTAGAACAAAGTGATAATCGTGATGTAATTAAAGGATATATCTTGAAAGAATATACGTTGGTGCCTGAGACATGTCGGCAGAGGTTTATGAATTTTAAAAGACACTGGGCTAACACATGTCGAATTCTCAAGAGAGAAAGAACAACATTTTCATAGGTTATTCACTTCTACAAACGTTGATAAAGATATTGACAATTTTAGACAACTCTTATTAGTCGAAAGGTTCAAGAATTGTATCCATAGTGATCTCAAGACCTATCTTGATTAGCAAACGGTAGCAAATTAGGAAGGTGATGCTCGTACAGATAATAATTATTCGTTAACGAATAAAAAAAAATAAAATGCTGTTTGTCAATACATTTTTACTCAGAACGCTTTTAGGACGAAATGATCTCAGTTGCTTATGAGTATTTCTAAATCTCAATCTGGCACATCTTATATAAATCTTACTTGTGATAACACTTATCTCACCATACGTGCACTTATTGCAAGAAAATATGTCACGTTATTTCTGATTGTTACATAATGAAAGCAAAGGTTTTCTAAATGCTCTTATTGAAAGAGGTCAAGGTCACCTGTATTGAAAAAAAAGTATGTGTTGAGACAAAAAAGCCCCTAACTGCTCTTAAAATAAAAGAAAAGAGTGAAAAATAATAACCTTTGTTAAATTCAACAAATAATTTATTATCCTAAAATACAAAGGGAAATTTAGGAACAAAAGGTTACCGTATTTCAAATTAAATCACACACTAATCCAAGAATTACAGACACATGTACTAATAATTTAAGTCCTGAATAAAACTCAGTAAAAGTCCGATGAATTCAAAAACTGAAGGCAAAAATGTCTCTGCTATAACTTATAGAATGTTGATGTATCAACATTCTTTTTTTGAATTTCAGTAATATAATTCAAGATTTGAATTCATTATAAATTCCAGTGAATGTCTCTATCCAAGAATTGTGTCAAAGTTCTTTGTATTTGTATTTCTGGAGCCAATAATCAATTTAATTCAATAATTTGGAGAAAACGTAATTCAGCCCAACTGATCACAACATAATACAACATAAAAGTGATAGATGCTTAAGCACAAATTACAAAATCCTCACAATAACAAGATTATATGGTTCTCTACTTCACCTCAGGTCACAATAAGCATTTGTTAAAATAAAACCATTACTTAATGGAAAATAGCCTTTTATAATCATCCTGATGTTTACAAAATTAAAACAATGACCTGTATAATTGACTTAGACAATTTTTAATCTCTGACCCAAATAAACATATTTACATTTCCTATTAATAAAAATCATGATATCAAACGCATACACAGAGGAAATAATTTAGCTATATATTAGTTGTTAACTTCAAATGAAATTAAAAATGTCAATACGATCAGATTTATACGAACTTAGTTTTGACCATGGTCAAGTAAAGAATACCATTTTACATTACAATGGCATGTAATGAAATAGTTTTGAAGAAAAAAAAAACAATTCACAAACAAAAAATTAAATTTACATAACACCTCTTTACATACATTCTTCTCTTCCATATCGCCATTTATGTAATCTTGGTAATATTATGTGATGCCTTCACATAGACAAGATAGTTTGGGTCAAAAGGAATATTTGAAACAAGTGTAGAAGATTCAAGTAATCCACATTTTTTAATTGTCTTGAGAACCGATGACATAATGAAACAATAAAATAGCACATAAAGCCAAAACTCCTCTTGGAATAGATTTAAATATTTAACCAATCAAAATACCGTTACATAAATCAGTCAGTTCATGGAGAATAGAGCGGATTTTTAATTTCATAGGCCCTGCTGCAGATAACTCGTATTGCAGCAAAAAGGGTGAACAGACCAAGTTTTCAAACAAAAATAAAATCTCTACGGAGAGGGAGTAAATAGACCAAGTTTTCAAACAAAACTAAAGCCTCTCCGTAGAGAGAGCAAATAGATCAAATTTTCAAACAAAAATAAAGCCTCTAAACTAATTCAGACAAAATTAAAAAAAATAAACCGAAACTAAAAAATGACAGTTTTGGTTTCAACCGAAGTTTCTTTTAGGTAAAAGTCTTCAGACAAAAATCCTTTAGGATTTCACATACAGACTAATTTCTAAAGTCTCTCCTCCTAAGTCAGTCAAATTATTTAAACTGGTCAGTTAGTTTAAAATTAATTCTCCTTAATGAATCATATGACATCTTATACAACGGATTTGTTGAATCTTCAATTAATAAAATTCCGGGATAGCCGTTATTGCAAGCGAATATAAAATATATCCCTGCTGGGCCTGATTTGATCTTTCGACATTTATTTGGTAACTTCCATCAATAGCGTCACATAATAATAATAATAATAATAATGATAATAATAATAATAATAATAATAATAATAATAATAATAATAATAATAATAATGAGGACTTTGTATAGCGCTTAATCTTTCGAAGCTCTAAGCTCTTTACACTATCTATAATGATATGACTACACTACAGAAAAACAAATGACAAAAACAATGAAAATGGTAAGCATAAAAATATGCTGAAAACATATAAGATAAAAAACATTATTAATTCTCTAAGTTTGTCAATGTAGTTGAAACAGATGAGTTTTAAGAGCACTCTTAAAAGGGACCACTGTGTCTTTGTGTCTAATTTCAAAGAGCAATTCGTTCCGCGTCGCCAGGCCCTACTATGCAAAAGAACGTTGTCCATATGACTTTGTTTTCACAGTGGGAACAATGAGTATACGATTGTCAGAAGAAGAGCGTAAGTATCTAGCTGGTGTATACACATGGGTGAGGCTGGATAGGTATGTTGGACTGGAGTCTGTCAGTGAAACATAGCACAGAGAACAAATTTTGTGTTTGATTCTGTATCGAATTATTAGCCAGTGTAGGGTAGAGAGCAGAGGTGAGGTGTCCTCTGATCGAGGTACTCTAAAGATGATCCGAGCAGCTGTGTTTTGCAGCCTTGGATATGTTCATGACATGTTGGTGCAATGTGAGAGTAATGTCTAGAGTAACGCATAAAGTTTCGTACAGACTGTGAGAATTTAATGTTGGTGTTGCTGATATTTATTGTTTGAGGTAAAGGATGTGAATCAGAAAGTCTTTGTGTTGTAAACCATAATAGCCTCAGTTTTATCATCATTAATCTGTAGCTTGTTACATGTCATCCATGATTTCACATCAGAAAGCACCTCTCTACTCCATGGACGGTAGACTCAATTTCAGTTGGGTGGCTAGACTTGTATATTTGGGTGTCATCAGCGTACAATTGGTGCGACACTGGGTGATGATCTATGATACTTGAGAGCGGCTGAGTGTAGAGAATGAAGAGAACAAGTCCAAGAACAGATCCCTGTGCAACATCACAACATACGTCCACTAGATTGGAATGTATTCCATTTGCAGATATAATTTGTGTTCTGTTGACTAAGTAGGATTTGAGACACTGTAAGGCAATATTCTGGATGCCAAATACATGCTGGAGACGGAAGTAATATATCATGGTCTATTGTGTCAAATGCTGCAGATAAATCCAGGAGATTGAGGAATGTAATCTTTTCATTATCCAAAGCAGAGAGAATGTCATTAAATACTGTCAGAAGAGTAGTTTCTGTCCTGTGGCAAGGACGATATGCAGACTGTACATTGCTAAAAAGACTGTTTCAATTCAAATGAGATACAAGTTGGGTTAGAACAACCGTTTCTAAGATTTTTTATATGAATGGGAAATTACAAACTGGGCGGTAATTTTTTAAATCGTTATGATCAAGTGTTGGTTTCTTCAGCAGAGGCTTTACGATGGCAGTTTTGAAAAATGATGGGTATTCCTCTGATGAGAGAGAGATATTAATAACGTCAGATAGTGAAGACAATATTGGGTCTAAGCACTCAAGCAGCAGTGATGTCGAAATTGGATAAAGTTCACAAGACTTTGGTGCACTTTTTATCACGATTGTCCGAACTAAAGCAATAGAAACAGGTTCAAATGCTCCTAATGGTTGTCGCTGAAATTCTGCATCACAACTGCATGGTGACTAGTCAGTTGAAATTGTGCTGTCAAGCGAATCTCTATTAGTTTGTACTTTGTAACGGAAGAAATTTGCAAATTGATCCTGAAGGTCTACTGGAGAGAAGGTTATTGAAAGTGGTGTACATTTGTTCCTCGACATTAGTTTGTTAGTTATCTTAGAGCTCTTTACAGCTGAAAGTCTCCTTGATCTTAGTATTGTAGTGGGATAATTTGGCTAAATGGACTATGTTTGTGACGATCTTCTTAGCGACTTCATAGATTTGTAGATGAATAGTGAGTCTGGTGGAAAGCCAAAGCATCTATACTTTTCGGCGATGTCTTTTAGCAGTGCGAAGCTGGTCCTTGACACTGCTATACTATGGAGAACACTTTTTTTTTATTGATACTCTGCAGTTGGTGGCAGGGGCATGTTTTCAAGCAAAGAACGCAAGCAGGTATCAAGTTGTTCCGCTTTTGGATGTAAGAAAGTTGTTAGGTTTTCTTGGATGTCATGCATGAATTTGGTTCTTTTTATCATACAGAGGTTTCTCTTCGTAGCAAATAGAGGTGGAGGGTAAAGGACGGATAGGTCGAGATGGCATACAATGCAGAGGTGATCCGATGAAATTTCGTGGGAGACAAGAGTGGATTGCAGAGTATTATCACCAGGTCTATAAAGAAACCAGTCTAAAATGTGACCAAGTTTATGGATGGGTTGATTAGCTGACTGTTTAAGATGAAAAAATAAAAGGAATCTAGGAGTTTTGACGTGTATGGTTTTCCAGGACAGTCAAAGTGAAAGTTGAAATCTCCAAGAATAATTAAGTTACCACCTATCGAATTTCCATACTCCAGAAGATTTGGAAACTGAAGGTTGTGATGTACTTAAGGCATTTATTTGATCATGGAATTTTTTGTAATTTCAGCAATTCCACCTCCGCGAGAGTTGCGTGGGAACGACTTGATGGAGTAATCGCTGGGTGTTAAATCCGTACACCTAGGTTCATTGCCTGCTGATTGTAACTATGTTTCTGTCAGGAAGAAGACGTCAATATTCTGGTCGTTGATAAAATTAACTATTTCTTTGCGCTTTTCCGGTGATCCTACTGATTAAGCGTTGAATATTGCAGTACGTTGTGGTATCCCTGGGAGGGTTGACACAACGGTTGACGAATTAAGAGTAATTTGAACCAGGTTATCAAAATTACCGACATAATTTTTAAATTGTTTTAACTAGCACAACTATCATGAAAAATAGCACAAAATCTGAAGAGCCTTTCTCGAGCAATTAAGCGATGGCGGCCATCTTTCCGGATTTATTGCAATCACGGAGGATATATTATATGAGGAGAAATATGCCTATCGCCATTGTCTGGGTCATTATTATGTTTATGGATGGTTGTTTGTGGTTGTGTTATTTTTTTCCATGTGGGAGATCATTGGTTGATTTTCTTAATTGATCTACACTATAATCGGGAAGTTTAAATGCTGAAATATCCTCTACACGTATATTATATGCTTTTGCAAATTCTATTCTTGTTTTAGGAGTTATATCATTTAAGACCGTTTGAATAATCCTTAAATTAAATAGTTCCTTGTCAGCGATAATTTGATTACATATTTCTATGTTCCAATATGGAGTCCCATTTGAGATTTTTTACTCGCAATCACCAAGGAATTATTCGGTTGCTGACCACCAAATGATTTTGATCTTATATTTGGCCAACAATGGTATACTCGTAATTTTGTCAGCGCTGTCTCCTTAACCGGAATCGCAGTAGGAAGCTTCAAACTGAATTCAGAATTGGTTGTGGTTATTGAGATCATGGTTGTCTTTTGCGGCGTTGTGTTCGTGGTTATTTGTTGAAGCAATGCCTTTGTTGATGTTGGTGTCATCTCCATTGTTATTATTGTGCTGTTTTCTAATTTTTATGTTGCGCTGTGTTAGATGTTCATCGTCGCGGAGAATTTGTTATCTGATATTGTTGTGTCATCGAGACTAGATGATATCAGCAACGACAATTTGGAGTACGCGGCTGATGCAATATGTAACTTAAGTATATATTCGTGTAGTTTATTCTGACTGCATGTGGATATTTCTTTGATGATGATGTTAAGAATCCCTGGAATTGTTGTCGCCGATGGCACACAAATTGTGACAACTACAGGTGCCAGTGTTGTTATCGCTGCTAACAATATACCCATTCCAGCAATTACACTTGAAAGCCAATACACAATAATGTCATCTCTGGTAATTCGCCTGCGGTATTTTTTTACCTTCGCGGTATACTGTCAATAAGAGTTTTTAGTTTAGTTTGAAATTCACGGACTTGATCATATCAATATTGTTGGACATTCATTATACTATTTACTTAAATCAATTACAATTTCTACATAGTATGTCATTGATGTTTGAGTTAAATTACCACTGACAGAGGTAATTCTAAATGTTTCAATGGCACCCTTATCTATTATCTCACATGCAGTATTAATTCCTATAGGTATACCCGATGACACATTAAACCGCACTGGTGAAAACAGGATTAATCTATTTATATACCTTTGACTTCAGCGGTAATATTAATAAGATTATTTTGAGGTGTCCAGGCGAAAGATCCATGATGTGTCGATTACACTGTATTGATATTTTGTTCATGTGGTACTTTCATTTTATCAAGCCTAGTCGCGATAGCAGGAAAATCACTAACGATATTGTCATATGTTTGTTTAATCGTATCAATGGTTGTTTTAATGGCAGAGAGTTTTTTGTCTAAAACATCTACATATATTTTTTATCGTAGCATCAGTGTCTCATGTTGAATCACTATTTTATTTGAGTTCATGTTGAGGGTACCTGTCATTGAGTAACCGGATGTTTTTACTCGATTGTTAATACTATGTATCACAGTTGGAAAAATAACTCCTGGTTTTATCTTATCAGTGGAATCAAACGCCGCTAGGTAATTTTCGGTCACTCCATTAATTTTAACTAGAATATCATTCAAGAAAACATTACACGTTTTCAGTTTCCCTTATTTCTCTTGAAATACGACTATTTCTTCTGGATCCACACTTGCAAGGTTTCACATCTCGGATATTTCATCTTCGATTATTTTTTTACATCCTTGGTTGCAGATATCCCCCAGGTCGTTTTTCTCAGGCTTGAGAGAGAACTTCCCCAAATATCAATCATTATATTTTAAGATCTCTCTAAAAAGCAATTACTCGTATATTCGTGTACGGTTTTATGAGTTGGTTTAGTTGATGATGACATAGCGCTAAGTACATTTAATACCTGCAGGCAGAATATTGGAGGGTCTGTCATTTTTAGTGGTGATAGCGTGGTGTACCAGATCGGAATTTTTAATTGATGTATATAACGCATAAATTCTTTAGGTGGCGCTAATCCATATGAATAAAAAAAAAACAAATGCACGTGGATCAATCGCGTATGCAGCCCAGTGAGTTCCAGGTCCGGTGCTGTTATTGACATTACTGATACCGGTTTCAGTGCTGTTATCCAAAAATGATAGCAATGATTCCTCTGCGGTGATTGATGTAGTCATTACAAGCATCCACAATGAAAGTTTTGTTATATTTACTTTACCATCAGGAACACCAACACCATGCCAGATTGCATGATTATCATCACCTTTGCGCACGAGGACTACTGTATGTTTCGCTCCAAAGATAATCCTTCTAACATTTCTGCAAAATCCGAAAATATGAGATAGTGGAATCGCGCTTGAAAATAATCTACGCCGTCCTAGCAACATTGATACGCGTGTTTCAAACCCTAGATTGTAATTAGGATTACTGTTAATAATCATATTTTCGGCATCAACATTAGCAGTATCAGCAAGATTTATAGGTTGTCTTATCATATACTGATTATGATCAGCATTTTTACTAATATCCTTAGCGAACATAATAGATCGTCCAGCCGATCTTGTATAACCATCAGATTATCTTGCTAAACCCACTATTGTTGTGGCAACATCAACATCATGCTCAATAGATTCAATCTCTCTTCCATTAATCATGTATCTGGCGCTACTAAATAATGCCTTAATACCATTATTGACAAAAACAATTGGCAAATTTGCTTCATATGACGTATCAAGTGCAACATTTCCTACAAGTTCTCCTACTTCGATAAATTCTTCAGCGGGTAGAAAGTATTTGCTTTTATTTGAACCTGAAGTTCGATTTTTGATCGACTATTTGGTTGTATTGCGTTATAGGAATAAAATTGATAATCGTGTACAGAATCATTGTTGAGAACTGAAACATCCATATCCAGTACTGGGTCTGGTGAAGATTTGAACATTTTATTATATATTTATCGATCTTAATCGCGATTTCAAACCACTTCCCGCTATCATATTTGCAGTAATATTCCCCTGAGCATCAAATCCTTCATTTATTCGCTCTGCTATTTTTTTGATCCACCGCGCTGTTTATTATTTTGCTAACACTCGCAGGCATAATCTCTGTAGATGGTAGTTTTCCCAGTGGTATTTTTCTTCGTCGTCGAATCAGCGGGATTAGTTTTTCTTTGGCCGCGGAAAATGCTTTACCGGCAACATAACCACAGTGCAAATACCCTTATCACGAATAACATCAATAGCTTTTGCGATTGGTGATATTTTTTGAGCCATCCTTGGAAATAACCCTTAAATAACATATCCGAGACCATCTCCATAACACACCTTATAAATAGGCAATCCATGATACCACCTCCAAATAGTCGTCGACAGATATCAGCGGCTTCATTAATAATTTCCGTTGAGTTATTTCCGGCTCGTTTACCCGCCATGAGATATTCTAATTGTGCTATGGTGGAGAGAATATTATTAGGACAGGGAACACTACCACTACCATGGGTTCCAGATGGAGTTACACTCTGTGGAAATCCCTTACCGGTAGTAACCGTTGCATTTTGTGCATGATCATATTTTGTGTAGAGATTCCAATGATCTAGTAATTCTTTCTAAATCATCATCTGTTATTTCTTCTTGTTGAGATGAGAAAGACTCTTGTTTTGAAGATTTTTGTCTCTTTCTTTGCGATTTTCGCTGTTTTAATTCTTCCATTTGCTGTTTTAATTCTTCTCGCTGTTTTTGTTCTTTCATTCTTTTGTCATCGTAATTCTTCTTTTTGCTGTTGTAATTTTTTTTTCTTGCTCTTTTAGTGTTTCCTATTGATAATATGCTTTATTTAACTCACGGAGATATCCTATATACGGTCCACCTCTTTTATCAATCGGCTTGTGTGTGTTTTTATTTAATAAAGTACATCAACCCAGTGTTGCGAATCTCTAATATATGTTTTATGTCCCGGTTTCAACATTCTTTTGTTTATCGTCGGAACGCCTAGCAACAAATTCGATAAATTCTACCGGACCACTTTTATCGATATCTGCTAAAGCTTCCTCTGTAAATTTATTTCATAGTTCTTGGACTGTTTCTTCAACGGTTTTTTTTTTCAGACCGGATTGAAATATTGCTGGACCAGGAAGATTTTGTAACAGTTCTGATGTTTGTTTAGTTTCTTTGGCTACTTTTGAAAGTTCAGGAAGAACACCTTTCTTTGTTTCTTGTCCATTTTTTACATATATAACATCTTTAGTGGTTCTAGTAACAGGTTTGAATAATTGTTCAGCACCTATCGCGAAATCAACTTGAGATTCCTGTCGAGCTTGTAATTTTTTTCTAACAGAATCTCTCACAGGGATAAATCTCTTTATTGCCTCCAGTCGCTCTCTAGCTAGTCTAGTTGTTAACGATTATCCTACCATTATTGTTATATGATATGATTTAATTGTAGCAGCTAACAAAACTATGACAATAAAGACAATTTCTGTTTCTTCGATTTCGCTACAAATAAGAATTTTTACAGTGATTTTATCACCGAAAACATGTCAATCGCAAACAATTTTCACAGTAATTTTATCACCGAAAAGATGTCAATCGCAAACAATTTTCAGTGATTTTATCACCGAAAAGATTTTTACCTAAAGGAATTTCCAGTATTTTACTTCGGTGTTACACGGTAGAAAATAAATAAATAACACATCTAGTTTCATTAGTATTACTGAGAAAACATTCCAACTTCCTGGTAGAGTATTGTTGTGGTTTATTTTCAAACTTCCTGGTAGCGTGTTACTATATTTCATTTTAATTTGATGGCAGTGTGTTATTGTGTTTAATGAGCTCTTTTAATAGTTTGATTCTGAAATTCATTGTTTTCTTAACTTCATATTGTCTATTGAGGTCAGATCTAATTTTTTTTACTGCTGTAAATAGAGGAATAAATTTCTTTACATCGCTGTTATATCCTAATGATTCGTGAACGGTTTGTTTTTTTCAAAAAATAAATTCGTACTGGGACGGAAGTAAGTAGACCTGTTATTCTGGGATATATCTTCGAGGTATTGAAAATCAGAGAAAATTTGATTACAAACTAATTTATCTGATAATTGTATTTTCGTGATTTTTTAAATCTGTAATTGCATTTATTATGTCATTCATACTTTCGTAACTCATTATAAGATATATTTATATCTAATATATTTATATATCTAATATATTTATATCCAAAATAAATAGGGTAAATTTCGACCCGGTTTCTTTCTCAAGCGTATATTTACCGCTTTTATATATATATATATATATATATATATATTATTTACAATACGGCACAATCTCTATCCGCTTTAATGTGCCATATACATCTGATCACGGTAGAGATATACATATTATGAAAGACCTTACAAGAAAGCTGCACATATGCCCCTAGAGGGCGGCTGCAGCTATAAAACACCCAAGTCAGTCATGAAAGACCCCATGTAAACTCCTAGAATGCCATCACACGTTAGAAGTCCAGAGGTCACGTATTTAAGACAACACAACCCCCCGTGTGAGCCTCTAACCCTCTCAAATAACAGATTAGAACCTCAGAAGGCGTGCTTAGTGGATGACTACACAACATATATATCTTAATCAAGGTATATATATATATATATATATATATATATATATATATACCTTAATTAAGATATATATGTTGTATATATATATATATATATATATATATATATATATATATGACGGTACATTTCATTGACAATCCAACGGTCTCAACGAGAGTACATATATTATATACATATATAAAACTATATACAATTATATTTTACCATTATATACATCTATTTACAAATATATAGGATGGCACATAGAAATGATTATATACAACTATTTACAGGGAACGCCTCTCTAAATTCAACTGAAACGTTCTCCGTCATAAACGTCGTCCGGATATAATGTAAAAACAAACATTCACACCGTGCGACGGAGAGGTTTTCAGTTGAACTTCGATCATGATGGCTTGGTAATGGGGCAACAATTCAAAATGCAGCTGCGTTAAGAAAGATATTAAAATTTCCAAAAACCGTAGCGACGATAACAGGAGAAGTATTATACGAATCGAAATATATGTCACGGAATTTGACTGATATCAATATGTATGTGTGGTCAAAAATGTACTCGGGTTTCGCTACCGCGTACAGGGTCACCGAAGGTGGTGTATTTATTATCGGTTTCTAGTTATTTCGGAAATGTGTGAGCTCAGCTCAGATCATGCTGCGTGTGTGAATTGCCTGCAATTTCAAAGTACCTAGCTGCAAATATCGGTCACAGCTAGGATATAAATATAGACAAATTCTAAGTAAATATTACATTTCGATCCAGTCTTGTGAGGAAAGCTTCTCCTTTAAGGAAGCAAACTTTCAGCTAAAGAGGTAAATTAGATTTAAGATCATATTCTTATCGCTATTTGTTTTATGACATAGTTGTTTTACATATCAGATGTTTTAGTATCTATTCTAAATTATACACAGTAAATACCTATGTTATGCAGCGCCATTATATTAGTAATACTATAGTCTGTTTCGAGAAAATTTTTGTTTGTAACTGAACAGACAAGGAGTTTGATTACACGCTGAATGCCTGAACATTTAATGTACATGTATAACTAATTTATTTAAGCGCATGCACAACGTATATGAATGTAAAAAGTACTTTACCTTGTCATAAATATTCCACGGTTTTTACTGTTTTAATTTTAGCTGACCGTGGGGTCCGGTGGTGCCCGTGTGTGGTGCCATGTTGTGGTGACCGTGCGGTCTGGTGGTAACCGTGTGCAGTGCCATCGTGGGGTCCGTGAGTGACCTTGGGGCTTGTCTAAGCTGCCCATATGTGGTGCCATGTTGTGGTGACCGTGTGTGTGGGCTGTGTATGGTGTCTTTTGTATGCTGCTTTTGTTTACGCTGCTTTATATATATGTATTATATATAATTGGGTGATGTGAAGACGCAGAACCTGCGGGGTGTCTTGTGACGTATACCTTGTGTTTTGGTGACGATGGATCGGAAGAGTGTACTGATGTTTTCAAATCGAGGGACCAAGGCTTCGCGACCATCATAATTTCATATTTATATCTCAAGTCTCGTTACATGAATGATAACTTCGTAAATGCATAATTTCATCTTTACATCTCAGACTCGTTATTTGAACGATAAATTCATAAATGCATATTTACATCGTAGTTTCGTTACATGAACGATAAAATCATAAGATACATGCCTTTTCTTTCCCAACCCGGCTTCATCCTGTGACAGCAAGATTATATAGTTATCTACTTGACTTCATGTCACATATAACATTTTCTATAACAAAATAAAAAATTGATTTCCTAATGGAACATCACCTGACCTTGATGTTTACTTAACAATAAACAGGATTACGTATAATTCACTTGAGAAAATCCAAATCATTGACCCAAATAAACCTATTTACTTCTTGTATTAATAATTGTATTAATAATAATACTAATTTTAAACCGAATATATAGACAATGTGTATTCATTTAGTTTTGTTCTATTATTATTGTTATGGTCATTGTGTTGAGTGATCAAAATCTCCCTTACTTTCATTAAGAAAATGAAATGCAAATATCAAAGATTGCTTAGGTAGAGTTTGATGCTGCAGAAATGCAATATTGACATTAGTCACATCACGGGAAAAATAATTTAATTTCAGATCCACTTTCGCGTGTACAAACGTACTATGCTTATTTATTCCGAATCTATTGTGTCATCGTTATGTAACGTTAATTAGACAGTATAGATAGTAGTATATTGGGGCTCGCTAGCCTCAATTAGAAATCCAGTCAAAAATGGATTGGGCACATCTAGCCTCAAGGGGAATTTAACATGGGGAAATGTAACATGGAGCGAATGGGGAATTGAACATTGTGACAAGGATTGGGTCACTTTAGTGTCATTGGGACCTTAACGTTAAAAATGGGTATATCAGAATTAGTGTTAATGGGAATTTAACATGGGAATGTCACCTGAAGTTCGAAGGGAATTGAACATTGGTAACTCCATTGTGTTTATAGGGTCACGACTATTGATAGATTAAAATGTACGTGTAGGGACAAAGGGCTGAGAGGGACAAACATAGATATACATAAAGAAACAAATGCACATCGAAACACACAGAAAAGAGGGTAGAGATCTTCTAAAGAAAGACCCACAGAAAATAAAAGTCTACGATATGGGTTCAAAACATTTATTTAAGTATATACATGGGCTCTCTGGCCTGTGCTTTAGTCTAAGCACTATCAATTTAAAACATTCAAATCTGGACATGGAACAAATCTTTTCACATGTTATCTATTTCTTGGATCTAGCAAAAATACTTTTAAAATTAAAGTTTATGCCTTCAAAAATAAACCCTTCTTTACATAAAACACATAAGCATTTCATATAAGAATGACACTTTTCATACAACAATTAATATTCATTTTTAAGAAAAAAGCTAAACCAAAACAAGTAACAAACAATCAAATAGGAGAAAGTTCATATTGCTTCCTATATCCGTCACACACATTGTTTAAATTCTGGTCAGCTATCGCTTGTGTCCCAGCGTAGATGTTTTCCATTACATACCCCTTTCATTCGTAAATCTGCTTGAGTCTTACGCTCGATACTTGGTGTTTGAAATGATTAATCTTTCTCGTTTGGCAGTGTTAGTCACAATGAACTATTGGTCTTGGACGATGTCCCGTTTTATATGCTGCCCAATCTCGACGTGACCGTACGGTAAAGTGAAGTGATTGGGAAGCCGCACTCTTTTTTGGTACACGATTTGATAGACTTTTTCCAAAGACCTACTGACGATTTGGTGTGCGGGTAAACGTTCTGTCTTGTGCGGTTTGTGGTTAGTCACCTTAAAAGTTTCATCCTGTCCAGACTGTAAGGCTTCTTGCAGTACGTCAAAGTTCACCACTTGACTAGTGCGATAATTGAGAGTCAATCCTTTCACTTTACATTCGGTGTGGATATCTCTTTGTAGGTCTCGGTATTCGTAACCGTAATTTTTAGGACCGCCACTTGCAAATCTTAAGATCTTGTTGTCGGGATGTTCATCGGTCCAAGCTCCTAAACGGTCTCCTTAGACGGTAGGTATACACTGGTTCGGTCGGTGAATGTAGATGCAACTGTCTGTGTCAAAATACAGGACGCGATCTCCTAGCAGTTCGAACACTTCGTACAATTTTAGGCGAGCGTTGGCTGTCACGTAAGCCGCAATGATGACATTTCCAAATCTATCGGCTTCTACAAAGTCTAGTTCTTCTTCGTAATTGACTAAGATCAAGTCCTCACGAATGACATCCACGTGTTTGATGTATTTGGTATTGTCGTGAATCATCTGGAAGTAGCGGGAAGGTTCGGACAAATACTCCGTCTTGGGTAAAGACGGTCGTTGTGCCATTTTACCCCACACGCAATTTAGCATCACTTTGGCAAACGATCGCCTTCCTTTGTTTTTCTCGATGTGGTCTAAAGTGATGCCTTCCCGCTCCCGATATTTTGGTCTTCGGGAGTGTGGCACCAGGACAGATAGCCGTTAGCTTCTTGCTTTAGTTTTAAAAAGGCATCCACGTAGTCTGCAAAAATACCTTTCTGTGTCTCGTCGCCCTTGTTGTATTGTTGTGTCTTGGAAAATTGGTAAATTTCGTGCACTTCTAACAGTCGGTATCCCAGGTTCAGAGTTTTAAACAATTCCAGGCTAACCCACGTTCCTGTCAAGGTGCGTTATTCCTGGCTGTGCTGACAAGGTTGGTCTTGGATGCACATTTCGGCACAAGTTCGACACAAAGGAAACATCAGTTTTCCTTGACAATGGTGAGGTAAAACGGGATGGTACAAGTCTGTGGGAGGCAAGACTTTGCAATTGATCAATTCTTTGTACTGGCATATGTGGTCCAAGTCAATGTGTTCTATCATCAATTCTGGGTACCCTATGGGAAAGTGACAATATTTGCAGACGTAAGGATACATCGAACACACGTCCAAGTATTTGATTTCTTCTCCTTTCTCCTCGTCCGCTTGGTACAGCAAACAAGTGGCATTCGTCCGTCCTCCGTACAAACTATCCCGAGGGTTCAATGGGTCCACCAACTTGTAACTTTCTACGATGAGTTTAAACTCGGGATCGGTTTTCAAACGCTGATCGTACTCGTGTTCCCACATTTCCACCACCTGGCATCATTGCTGTTCTAACTTTAAACGTCGTTGACAAGTTGTCTGGTACAAATCTTCCATAGTCCGTTGTAAAAACTAATTTTTGGTGTCACGCTGAGGGTAGCACATAGGACATCCGTGAAATAAGCATCCGTTAAACTCGTACACGATTTGAGGGTTTTCTAAGTCCCAACCATCCACCAAATACGTTCCGATGGTCTTTTCGCCTCCTCCGTTGCGGGTGTGTTGGATCCATTTGTTTTCCTTGTCACACAAATAATGTAGCCGGCGTAGGGCTTTGACCGAGTATTGACGTTTTACAAAGTTTGTCGTTTGAGGACTGATGACAGCCAGGGTGTTTTCGGGCATAAATCGATGGCGGTACGCTAAAGAACACGCTTTGGCTATGGTACAGGCTTCTTTCAAAGAATCGATCCATCCGTGCTCCATTAAGAATTCTCGAAATTTTCCACAACAACGCCGTAAAATGTCCACGTCAGATCGGCAATACTTTAACATTTCTTCTTGAAAGTCAAAGGGGTCCGAGGCATGAGTCTGGTACCAAGCGAAGAAAGCTTCTCGTTGTTCGGTACGCATGTTGTCGTGGTCGTAATAGTGAGCCTCGGGCAAATGGGGTAGAACGGTACGTTGATTGGCTTTGGTATTGAAAAAGTGTGGAAAATAACCTTTAGCCGTTTCTGGCATTCCAAACGTTTTAGGCATGCGACTCAAAGGCATGGCCAAGTAACTCATCGAATCTTTAAACTGCACTTGTCCTACATGCATGTAAATGATATTGGCTCCGTTCAAAGTCACTTTAGGACGTTCGGTACATTGTTCCGTATAGTATCTGAGCAGAAATTGTGCATCGTATCCCGATAAATTGTGAGACATTACCGTGGCATGGCGATCAGAATCTCCGTAACGTTCGATGTCTTCTGGACTCTCGTCGATGGGGTTTAAGATCCATTGGGCAAAATCGACCAATGTGTTTGACCCTCGAAATATTTTTTCACGTCCTCAAGGAATCTTGCTACAGTGAGGGCAATGACTAAAGATGGGCCCTTGGATACACTGCTTGCCCGCTCGATGAGCCACGCAGAAATTGGGAATGTCAATACCGGTCTCTTGCATGCATTCGAAATCAAAAAAGATAAAATTTCCTTTCTTCTGGTCATCTTCTTGTTGGGGTTGGTATTTTTGAATGAAGTATTCGTGTTCCAAATCCACGATTTGGGGACAAATGTGACATCGTTTCTTACCTCGACAAACGTGAGACTTGGCACTATTGGTACTTATGCCTTGTCCACAAGCAGTGCACAATCTCAGGAGTTGACAAGCATTTTTCTGCTGTGAACCTTGCATCTTCAAATGTTGTTGGTAACAGGTAGGACTGACAAAAGTGCGCTGACAAACAGGGCAATGCACTTTTTCTTTTTCTTTCTCCAGACAAGGGTTAGAGACTAAACATCCCTCACATTTTAATCAACATTACTTGTGTTGTTCTCGATTGTTATAACCATAGTCACATTTTTCACAGTAGTAACTGTATCCCAGGAATCCAGTGATACTGGTAATGGTATCAAAATGCTCATCGTGATGATAGACGTGAATGTATTTTCCGTCTTTGAAATCATGGTCCCGAAACAAAAGAGGTTCACGCACTTCTTGAGGGTGCACTTTCAAGGTGTAACGTGGAGCCAAGACGTCTTGCAATTTTTGCATTTCTGGAATGCCGCAAGGGGTGTCTTTGGATATCCCCGCTTGCTGTAACAGGAGTTCTGCTTCACTTCTTTGTTTGGCTCGGTCTGATTGTCGAATTGTTTTCCAGTCTCTTTTCCATTCTGCCGTGTCGTTCTTGTTGGCATACGTTCGTCCCACGACGACAGCACGGGCTAAACACATCTGGTATTGAGGATTGTTAATTCGGACGAGACTTAGTTTGGTGTTGCGAAGGTTGTTGACCAATAATACTTTTTTTTGAGTCCTGTCCCATGGGGAAGAGACACGTGGGTCATGAACAGTGTGGCTTTTCCGTCGGCGATGTGAAACTTGTCATTGGATTATTGCACATGTTGAATCTTGTCGATGACTTTGGAAAGTGTCAATTTCGATGGACTGCTAAACTCGATCCAAACAGGGGACTTCAAACCGTCGTGATGAATGGAAATTGTCAAGCGATCGTCTTCTTTGCATTGACATCGTAGTTTCAGTGACGTTAACAAAGAGTCCCAAAAATCGGCGATGAACCCTTCTGCTTTCTCCAAAGGTACTTCCGACTCGAAATCTTTAATTTTCACCGTGTTCCTGTAGGCTGTAGTTCTAAATTTTCTAGAGGAGCGTTTTTCCGTCTCTTGAATGTGGTAATGCTTTTTGGGTGATACTGGTGGACTTTGGTTTGGAATATGCTCTCTCGGTCTGGCCGCAGAAGTGGAAGGTATCGGTTCAGGTTCGCTCATGTCTTCGATTTGAGCGAACATGTCTTTACGTGTGTGAGGCGATACGTCACGTCGCTGCCTCTTACCTTCTTCTTCTCTCTCACTGAAATTGTGCGATCGTTTGATCTCAATTACTGATTCAGAAATTATTTAAATAAGTTCGATTTCTCTTTATATTTACCCCTATGTACCTCTCGTTATGATAAAGACTTGGTATATTTCACAAGGTCAAGTGAAATTCCAACAGTTTGGAAGCCCTGGATGACTAATGCAAACGACAATAGTGAGTCTGAAACACCTCATGCATCTTGACGACCCTTTGATTCAAACCCTAACACGAAAAGAAAAAGTTTGCAAGAAAAGGAAAAATAAAACTAGACAGTTGGTGTCATCAAGAGCTCCAGAGACTGTACTGTACTGTTAGGACACGTACGTACTCCATCTAGAAAACAACGCTACTTGACTACGATGTCTCATTCTTTTTGTCACTTCTACTTTGCTGTTGACCGCGAAATCTACCAACCCTGATTTAACACACGTTTTTTTTTTCATTTGATATTTTAAAAAAAATAATAAACCCATGTTTAAAAGAACTACCCCTTTTGTTGACAACAGCGACGATGTCTCCTCCTGCTCTTACTACTGTTGCTGCACCTGCAACTGCGATCTTTCATAAGACCAAAGTATCCGTCAGAGCAAGTTAAGTTGTGAAGTTGAGCAGAGGTGTATAAACAACAACTGTCAAGACCCTACGTTTGTAACAGAATTGTTACCGAGAGGAGGGTGGATTAAATGAACAATACAAACACAATTTGTGAAAGAAAATATAAATTTATGTAATAAATTATAAATGAAAAAATACAGATGTAACAACACAATAATTCATGCACTCAACCCACAATTACACTCACAACCATTCACAATACATGAACAAATTAAATATTAATACAAAAGGAATCTCAGATGTAAAGGGATCTCTTGGACTATACACAGATCCAAGGATCCTTTACGAAAGTTAAATTAATGCAAGTATAAATTACGAAAAATGAACACAAACGACAAACTATGCTATCGCACGATGGATTGCGATAACTAGCACGACCATATACTTGTATTCAATCAAGTTGCTAGCTTTTATTGATATCTATGCGATCACTTGAAATATTATTGTGATCTGACATAAGCATGCAAATACAACAATGTATTAAATTGTATTACAATTTCAATACACATATGTGTCTCGACCCCGTATAACCGCACGATTCAGCAACAGTTGAATCGTCACCCAGTTTCCCCGAAAACCTAGGGTTGACCAATAGTATTATCGGACGTTTCCCTTCACGGATCCACCACAGTTATACGTTCAGACAACATACAACATCTACCAGAACCAACGGTTCCTCACTACCCTAGATGTCGACCCGGATGTTTTACAACTCAGACAGCTCCGACACTCGGACTTCTAGCTTTCGGGATATTTACACGTTACACAGATGTTGACGAACAGACAGTTCGACACACAGACAGATACTTCAATTCCGTTTGCACAAATTAACGGCACAATCACATTCAGATATTTATACAGAGATGTTCCGGAACAAATAATAGATGTCCCACAACAAATCAGACGATATCAAAGACGTTTATCAAAAGATGTGTTAACAGCTACGGTATCAGAAAATGGTATCAACTACGTTAGCCGCTACGGTATCAGAAACATTGACATCTACGGTATCAGATCTACGGTATCAGATCTACGGTATCAGAAACATTGACATCTACGGTATCAGATCTACGGTATCAGATCTACGGTATCAGAAACATTGACATCTACGGTATCAGCGATTATCAGATCTATGGTAACAGCGATTGTCAGCTACAGTATCAGAAACACGGTAACAGCGATTGTCAGCTACAGTATCAGAAACATGGTAACACATCTACGGTATCAGATCTACGGTATCAGATCTACGGTATCAGAAACATTGACATCTACGGTATCAGCGATTATCAGATCTATGGTAACAGCGATTGTCAGCTACAGTATCAGAACTGGTATCAACTACGTTAGCAGCTACGGTATCAGAAACATTGACATCTACGGTATCAGCGATTATCAGATCTATGGTAACAGCGATTGTCAGCTACAGTATCAGAAACACGGTAACAGCTACAATAAACAAAACCAGACTAATAATAGTTGTCTCAAAAAATAATCTAAGCCGTAGATTACGATATTGCATTTAATGTCTAATAGTGACTAGTAATTCCAAATATTCCACGTTTAATTGCAATAAATGCATCATTATACGAAATGATAATCTGAATAAAATTTACAATAAAACGAAAATGTAAATTTAACACTCACCGCTTTGGCTGGAGATTGCAAGACGAGCTTATCTATCCTTCGATTAGAAATTTTGGTTCCCGTAATTATTATGAGAAATATCTCGCCTTATATACTCTCTATAGGTGAACATAAATCACATCGAGCTTGCCGTGCACCACGTGAAACGAGTATTTCGGATTTCATGTAAATAACAAACTGGCACATGCAAATCGTTACACGTCACTTACCTTGGAGAATCACCCCAGGTAATGCGTGTACGACGAAATCAAGAAAATGGTGAGTTTCGTTTGCAATTCAAGAAGAACAAAAATCAGTTCAATTTTCGCCTAATTCTGTGACAATACCTCCCCCCTAAGAATAAAAATGTACACATTTTTAAAACTAACACAGAATAGAAGAAAAATAACTACTGATGATATCTTACAACATTTACACTGGTTATACTACAAACTGGATTTTATTACTGGGCAAATTCATACAAATTTTCCATCATGCCCTACTCAAGTAGTCTGCGCCTATATTTTCAACTCCCCTTATTGCTTCTACACGGAAACGATAAGGTTGTAGTGTTAGCGCCCAACGCATCAACCGAGCGTTAGCGACCTTGGCCTTGATTAAATACAGTAGGGGTTGGTGATCAGTCTCGAGAACGAAATCTCTCCCATATAGATATGCGTGATACTTCCCAATTCCCCATACTACGGCCAAACATTCCTTTTCTATGACGGAATAATTCTTCTCCCTGGGTAGCAATTTCCTACTCGAGTAAGCTACGGGTAACTTACTGTCGTCTTGCTCCTGCAGTAAAACTGCCCCCAACCCAGTTTCAGAAGCGTCTGTTCTTAGAATAAAAGGTTTGCTGACATCTGGCAATTTCAATATAGGTGCACTAGCCAGTTTCTCTTTCAGAGTACAAAATGCTTTATCATCGTCTACGACTGCCGTACAAACGACATTTAAGACCCCCTTTTCAATATTGTCGCTCTGTCTCTTGATGTATAATTTGAGCATGTTTGCATGGAATGTCTTTACATTACCGTCCATGTCAATTTTATAGTCCATGTCACTTTTAACCTCTTTAACTTCATATGGACCTTTCCACTGGACTAATAACTTATTCGAACTCGTTGGAAGAAGCAATAGCACCTGATCTCCTACAAGAAATTTGATATTACGCGCTCTGCGGTTGTAATACTTGGCATATCTGCGCCCCGATTTAATCAATTTGTCACGTGCCATTTGGCATGTACTCTCAAGTTTGTTTCTTAGATCTAAAACGTACTGGTAAGTCGTTTTTATTTCCTCGTTCGCGACATCACCAGTCCATAGTTCGCGTAGTATCCGCATCGGGCCTCGAACTGTTCTACCATACAACAGTTCAAAGGGTGAGAACCCTAAACTTTCCTGCGGTACTTCACGGTACGCGAACAGAACAGCGTTTAAATAACGGTCCCAGTCTTGCGGACGTTCCGCGCACATATTTCGTAGCATGCTCTTCAGGGTACCATTAAACTTCTCTACCAGTCCATTGCACATCGGATGGTATGGGGTAGTGTTTAGCTGTTTGATGGATAACAGCCTACTTATTCCACCCATGAGGTCAGAGGTGAATTGGGCACCACAATCCGTGAGGATTTCTTCTGGCACCCCTACCCTACTGAAGATATCAACTAATGCTTCAGCTACCCTTTCCGTTTCAATAGTTGGTAACGCTACGGCTTCAGGGTATCTGGTTGCGTAGTCAACCAGAGTAAGAATATACCGATTCTTTCTTTCGGTAACTGGGTGTATTGGTCCTACAATATCTACTGCCACTCTTTTAAACGGTGTATCTATTAATGGCATCTGTCCCAAGGGCACCCTTGTGACCCTTCCCTTACACACGGTTTTCTGACATACGTCGCCACGACCTACAGAACCGTGTGACATCGCCATTAACACCGGGCCAGTAGAATTCAGCGACTACCCTGCTAGTGGTCTTAGCCTTACCTAGGTGTCCTGCCATGCTTGACTCATGCGCCACCCTAAGTACTTGAGATCTATATCTCTGGGGTACGACCACTTCCCAATACTTCTTACCCTCCCGAGCGCTAAACTCCCTTTGATCTAATCCGTTCTTGCGTACGAATCTAGAGCTACCCCCACGCTTGCAATGTTTAATCGCGCCGGACGTGATTTTCTCAACAATTGTTCTGATGGATTCATCACGTTCTTGCCCTTGTTTGAAATCATCGCGGGAAATTCCTGAGATCGATTCAGGGACTATTAATTTACGAAACGCGGTTTTCTCTCGCCGTGTTTGCGCTCGCGTTTCGACTGCCTGGGCCAAAGGTATTTTAAAATCGGCCATGGTTGGAAGACGGGAACCTTCAACATTACCGATCGTCAGATCGTAAATAGGATTGTCCATACAAAGGGCATCAACAGTTCCCGTTAAGAAAGGTGTTTTTACTGTGATCCTTGCTACGGGAATGCGACCCATCGTCTGATCAAGTAACATACATGGGGATTCCCACCCGAGCATTTGGTTATCCTGCACGAGACTACGTTTGATCACTACGCCCGTACAACCAGTGTCACGCAATACCACGACTTCTCGACCGTTGACAAACCCTCTCGCGGTTGGTACACGCGCTTCAGGAAATAAACACGTGCCAAGCGAATGAATACAAGATTCTACCTGTACGATGTTATCAGATATACCTTTACTTTGTATAGCCACTGCTACCTTATGTATAAGTGCCTTTCTTTTAGGACAGTCTTTTTGAACATGACCCCATGCATTACACAAGAAACATTGCCCACGCTGAAAAACTGAATTCCTAACTGACCTTTTTACCTCAGCTGATTTTACAGGCTCCCTAGGCATAGGTCTTACAGACTGGTTTCCAGACTTAAAATCTTTCAAAACCACGTTCTGGGTTCCCCCATGAGCTTCGGCAAATAAATCGGCTTGCTTAGCCATATCTTTTACGTTCGTGAAGACTTTCTCCTTCAGAAATTGATCTAATTCTCGCCCAACTGTATTAAATAATTGATCTCTGAGCAAGAAATCAGTCAACCCTTCAAACGTTTTCACCGCTTTGCCGCATTCAATCCACCGCTCAAAATAGTTCGCAAATTCTGACGGTGAACTGACCAAAGGTTTCTCCCTTATCGGGCTTGCTATACCTGAACTTTTTACGAAATCCTCGTTCAGTGAGCTCGTACCTTTTGAGAAGTGCTTCCTTTAGGACGTCGTACTTAAACACATCGTCCCTAGGAAGTCGAGAGTATACATTCAGCGCTTTACCTTTTAAAAGCGCACTAAGATGCAATGCCCAGTCATTTTGACTCCACTTCTGGTTTTCGGCATACCGCTCAAACCGATGAAGATAACTATCCATGTTATCTTTTTCATCGTCAAAGGGAGGTAATTTGGGGCCCCTTAATTTGCTAAAGGCAGAATCGTGTTCTCTTCCAGATGTCGCTAATTCTACCTTAGGCTCATGATCCCGTTGCTTTGCTTTTTCTTCTAACTCTATTCGCTTTTGCTCCGCTTCCATTTCCCATCCTATCCTATCCTTTTCGGCCTGCTTCTCTAATTCTATCTTTTCCCTCTAAAATTCTATCTTTTCCCTTTCGGACTGCTTCTCTAATTCTATCTTTTCCCTCTCAAAGGCCCATTTTCTATCTTCGGATTCCCTTTCTAATTCCCGTTTCCTTTCATCGGATTCCCTTTCTAATTCCCGTTTCCTTTCTTCGGATTCCCGTTCTAATTCCCTTGACCTCACCCTTTCGTCCCTTTCCCGGGCTTGTTCTTCTTGAATAAATTTTCTTAAGCTTTCGCCTTCATAACCAAATTCTCTGCCTAAGGCAACCAAGTCCTTAAGGGATGACATGACAATGACAATTGTAATATAAAAATATAAATATAGATATATAACCAAACCAATACTTTAAACACGTTTATACTGGACACACGGACCTAGGTTAACAAAACAAAAATAAACTCCAACTAGAGTATTATCTTAACCGAAGGTCACGCTCAAATATAAACATTAAATGTATACCTTCACAAAAATGATTGACAGTTCACTTAATCCAACGATCCCACTTCTGACACCATTGTAACAGAATTGTTACCGAGAGGAGCGTGGATTAAATGAACAATACAAACACAATTTGTGAAAGAAAATATAAATTTATGTAATAAATTATAAATGAAAAAATACAGATGTAACAACACAATAATTCATGCACTCAACCCACAATTACACTCACAACCATTCACAATACATGAACAAATTAAATATTAATACAAAAGGAATCTCAGATGTAAAGGGATCTCTTGGACTATACACAGATCCAAGGATCCTTTACGAAAGTTAAATTAATGCAAGTATAAATTACGAAAAATGAACACAAACGACAAACTATACTATCGCACGATGGATTGCGATAACTAGCACGACCATATACTTGTATTCAATCAAGTTGCTAGCTTTTATTGATATCTATGCGATCACTTGAAATATTATTGTGATCTGACATAAGCATGCAAATACAACAATGTATTAAATTGTATTACAATTTCAATACACATATGTGTCTCGACCCCGTATAACCGCACGATTCAGCAACAGTTGAATCGTCTCCCAGTTTCCCCGAAAACCTAGGGTTGACCAATACTATTATCGGACGTTTCCCTTCACGGATCCACCACAGTTATACGTTCAGACAACATACAACATCTACCAGAACCAACGGTTCCTCACTACCCTAGATGTCGACCCGGATGTTTTACAACTCAGACAGCTCCGACACTCGGACTTCTAGCTTTCGGGATATTTACACGTTACACAGATGTTGACGAACAGACAGTTCGACACACAGACAGATACTTCAATTCCGTTTGCACAAATTAACGGCACAATCACATTCAGATATTTATACAGAGATGTTCCGGAACAAATAATAGATGTCCCACAACAAATCAGACGATATCAAAGACGTTTATCAAAAGATGTGTTAACAGCTACGGTATCAGAAATGGTATCAACTACGTTAGCAGCTACGGTATCAGAAACATTGACATCTACGGTATCAGATCTACGGTATCAGAAACATTGACATCTACGGTATCAGATCTACGGTATCAGATCTACGGTATCAGAAACATTGACATCTACGGTATCAGCGATTATCAGATCTATGGTAACAGCGATTGTCAGCTACAGTATCAGAAACACGGTAACAGCGATTGTCAGCTACAGTATCAGAAACACGGTAACACATCTACGGTATCAGATCTACGGTATCAGATCTACGGTATCAGAAACATTGACATCTACGGTATCAGCGATTATCAGATCTATGGTAACAGCGATTGTCAGCTACAGTATCAGAAACACGGTAACAGCTACAATAAACAAATCCAGACTAATAATAGTTGTCTCAAAAAATAATCTAAGCCGTAGATTACGATATTGCATTTAAAGTCTAATAGTGACTAGTAATTCCAAATATTCCACGTTTAATTGCAATAAAAGCATTATTATACGAAATGATAATCTGAATAAAATTCACAATAAAACGAAAATGTAAATTTAACACTCACCCCTTTGGCTGGAGATTGCAAGACGAGCTTATCTTTTTTTTTTTGGGGGGGGGCACCAGACAGATGCCCCCTCCCCCTATTGAAAAAAAAACTAGAAAGGTTTCATGTAGGTGTGTGTTCCACCCGATATGTAGTTATTTGTTTTTTATAATTTCCATTTAAATTATCCTAACCTTAATTTTTTCCCATCAGGATTATATGATAATAGGAGGATATTTTGTCCTTAGTGTTATCTATGACAATTTCACCCGAACCTCAGGGTCCATCATGGGTGTCTGTCTTATTTCATAAAGTTAACCCTGGCTAGGGGTTTCCTAAATCCTGTGTCTGCTATTTGTGTTGAGCTATATGTATGATGCTATATATTCATATGAATATTGTATATTTGTTAGGATAGCCGTTCTTGTCAATTGTCTCAGTTTTTTTCTAACCATATAAATACCTCTAAAAAACGGTATTTATTTCAGTATATACTTTATTTCCATTTAATTCATATATGTTCAATAATTTAGAATTTAGTACAAACCATGGTGTCTTAAAATGAAACACCCTATTGTTTTACTGTTTGTTCTATGATGTTCCATGTTTGTAATTTCCTTATTTATATACTAGATTACTTGGATCGAAATGGGATTCGTGCAATTTTTTTATTATTATTCGCACTTCACCCTTCTCGATCTATTTTGTAATCTTTATTTATTTATAATTAAGCCCTTATTCCATTCCAAAAATGTTTATATTCCCTTAAAACTGGCTTTCTGTGTAGATTCACGATCTCAACAGAGTAAAATTATATACTAACCAGTGATTTCATATGATAGCATGCTTCCCTTAAGAAAAAAACACAAATCTTAGCTATATAATCTATCTAGTCCGTGTATTGTTGTAATGTAAATGTCTCGAGGTGATCTTTGTTCCAAACTCTTTCACGGGCCTGTCCACTTCGCGTAGCGCCATGTGATATAGCCCCATGCTCTCATTGCTTGTACTTTTCTCTACCTGAGTTCCCTGTTCCCTCCTTATCTAAAATTTTCCCCATAAGTCCTTATCGGTCCACATACTATCATAATCTTGATAATAAAATCTATAATTTGTGTTAAAATATCATTGGTCAATATACCATCTAAATATAATAATTGTTTTTCTTCATATGTCTGATTAATTCTAATATTTGTTATAATTTGGTTTCTATCAGTTTGAGTCTTGGAACATTCAAGTATAACATGTCTCTTATTAAATGAAAAACCTTTGCACAGTGGACATTTGGGCGATACTTCGATCATATGCCGTCTCACTGCCATTTCCCCTGTCAACCATGCATCATGCATGTATTTGAACAGTGATCTTTTTTTCCTAATTGATTTAAAATTGGTCCAGTTCCCCCATGCCCTATCCCATTGAATAGTTATGTATTTATGTTCAATCCTATTTTTTTCCTTATTTATTGTTTCTTGTGTTAGCCATTTGTATGTATATTGTGTATCGGTATCCCAAAATTCCTTAGCATCCCTATATTTGAATAATAAATCTTTTATGTATCTTAATTTTCTTGGCACTTCTACAGTTTTAATTAATCTATTGTTCCTACATATGTCATTTCTCTGCTTCATAGAGAACCCAAAGTAATATATATAAAGCCCTTGCCAAGCTATTTTGGGCTCTTCTTTAATTTCCTTAAATCTGTTCAAAATGTTGGTGTATTTAATTAGGATTGGATGAGGGAGACCTAAACCTCCCCTCATCCCTCCCTTATATAAAGTATTTTTGTTTGTATAGTGTATTTTATAACCCCATAAGTATTTAATAATATCGTTATCTATATTTTTAGTGTAGTATCTTTAATGTCTACTGTTTTCAATTTATAATTAAAGTGCACATACATATAGTTTTTTGCTATTTGTGCTCGTTCCAATAAGCATATTGGCAAAGGTGCCCAGGTTGCCACATTTGTTTGAATTTGTTCTTTTATATCTTTCAAGTTCTCTATCATTTCGTCCTTTCCAAAATGTATTCCTAAAGTTTTTATATTATCTTTAATAAGAGGAGCAGGTAGATCATGTATCTTACCCCTCCAGTTTCCTATTAGTAAAATTTCAGTCTTTTCAGGATTTATCTTAGAACCTGAGACTTTTCCAAATTTTTCAAATTCCTTTATAAGTTCATTATAGGATTTTTTATCTTGTATAAAGTTTGTGCAATCATCAGCATGTTGTAACATCTTAACTTCGTCTCTAATGTTTGGAACTTTAATCCCTACAATGTTTGGGTTATTTCTAACTTCGGTACTTAGAATTTCTATTGCTATTACATATAATAACATCGATAGTGGGCAACCCTGCCTCACTGATCTGTGAATTTCAAATTTGTCCGTTTTTGCTCCGTTAACCTGTACAATCGAGTTTATATCATTATACAGGATTTTAGTCCAATTTTGGAAATTTTCTCCAAATCCAAATTTTTCTAGTGTCTTAATTATATAGTTATGTTCAAGTCGATCAAAGGCTTTCTCTTGATCAATTAGTACCATAGCACTATTAGTACCATTTGTATTTATATAATCAATAATAGTCCTAATGTTTAAAATGTTATTCTTTATGTTTCTCCCTTTCGGTCCACTAGTTTGATTTATATTAATAATTGGGTCTAGACACTTTTTGACCCTTTCCGTTAAAATTTTACTGATAATTTTATAATCTACATTAAGGAGTGAGATGGGTCTCCAATTTTTAATTTCTTCCCTATTTCCTTTCCCCTTATATCTTATTGTTATCATACCCTCCCTCACTGTGTTTGACATTTTGCTATTCTTAAGTGCAATATTGTTGTATAACCATTCTAGAATTGGCGACAATTCCTTACAGAATTTTTTATAGAATTCTGCAGAAAGTCCATCTCTCCCTGGTGATTTATTTTTGCCTAATTTCCCTATTGTCTCAACTATTTCGTCTTGTGATATAAATTCCTCACATTTGTCTCTATGTTCTGAGGTAATTGTTCCACAATTTGTCTCTCGTAAGTAAGTTTCTATATCTTCGTCCGCTATTCTCTGTGAAGTATATAGGTCCTTATAGTAATTGCGTATATATTCTAATATTTGAGTTTTGTCGTCTAGTATTTCCATTCCCGTATTTAATTTCTCTAAAATTTTCCCTCCCCCCTTCTTAATTCCTCCCTTTTATAAAGACCCTCTGCATTTTCATATAATTCTGTAAATAACCCAGCATTTATTCCCCTCCCTTTATAAAATTCTTTCTTTAATTTTTCTAATCTTAGTAATAACGTTTTTTTGTGTCCTGTATTGTTGTTGTGTTTATTAAATTTTCAAAGGCTTCTACTTCTAATTTATACTTCCTAATCCTGAATTTTGAATGTTTAATAGCTATTTTTTTAAATTTAACTTTTAAATTATCCCATTCTTCTATAATATTTATGTTCCCTATATTTTTAAAAACTTCTATTTCCTTAGTAATTTCATCTATAAATTCTTTTGTATTTAATATTTGATTATTTAATTTCCATGATCCCCGACCCCATTTAGTTCTTTTAAATATCCCTACTTCTAAGAAAATTAATTTATGGTCCGAAACTTGGTAATCTAAAATCCCTGATTTAATATACTTATTTGTGCCAAAACATGTACCCAAAAATTTATCTAATCTACTTGATGTATCCCCTCTTGTAAAAGTATATCCCACCCTTAGTAAATTTAACCGTCTATATATGTCAACCAAATCTAATGAATCCATAATAAGTCTCATTGTGTTCCTAATCTGTAAGTCACCTTTTCCTAATTTCCCTATCGTTCTGTCTATTCCGTCCTCAATCCAATTAAAGTCCCCACCAATAATCAAATTTTCCCCAATATAGTTGTCTAAGTACTCCTTTAACTGTGTTGCAAAGGCATTTTTCATATTACACACTGGCATGTATATATTAATAAAATTACACTTCTCTATTTTTAAATGAATTAATCTCCCCTTAAAAAATAAACCCTCCTCTATCCTTTCCCATTTAATCCCTACTCTATTTTTTACCATAACGGCTACCCCTCCCCGTTTATCTTTCCCATCATGATCATTTTTTATTACAATACAATCCAGTTTTCGTTCAAGTTGTTCTTTGAGTTCATCAGTTAGTCCATTGTGTGTCTCTTGAAGAAAAAGTAAGTCAAAGTCACCTATTGTTAGTAACTTGTTAACCTTTTCTTGGTTTAAACCATTAATATTTATAGACTTTAAAAGGAAGTTTTGTTCTTCCATTTTTAGTCTATCTCCAGGTGGCCGCTAATTTTTAAATGGATATAATTTATTTATCTAATGTTAATAATTAGTACCTATACTTTCCCCGCTTTGAGGGGAACCTGGATCTATGTTCTCCAATGTATTTCCTGATTCACTTAGCAGTATGTTGAAATCACTGGTTAGATTAGACGAAAACAGTGTATCATTAGATTGTTCATTTCCAGAGTCAGTATCAATTGATGTAATCAAAGTGTCCATATTTTCATTGGATGCTTCCTCCACATTTACATCCAACTGAGACTCTTCTTGAACTACTGGTGTTTGATTTTCAGTTTTATGTCCATCATTTTCTTTAGTTGTTTCCACCACTGTCACACTATCAAGAGAAGAAGAAAGAAGTTCCTTCTCATACTTCTCATTGCAAAGAGGAAATTCCTCATCAGAGGATGAGACATTTTCTGCTTTCCTCTTTTTTTGTTTGGACTGGCATTTTTTTTTGAGCTAATTTTAATTGGAGTGGATGTTACTCTTCTTGGTTTCAGTCCTTTTCCTTTCGGAGAAGACCTCTCACCCTCTTCTTGCGGTAAAATAGCAAAAGGATTTGAATGCGTAAACGCTGGGAAATTTATTTGGCTAGGTCTAGACGCATGTACCACTTTTGCCCATGTATTGGGATTGCTATCTTTAGGAGTTTGAGGCAAAGGTACATTTGCTATTAATGGCTCTTGTCTGACCACTTCTGTACCACATTCCCAAGGCCCATGGCCAACTTGTCCACATTTGGAGCATTTTCTGTCCCTTTCACAATTTCTGTACCACGTGCGGAGTTTAAACCCTAGCACATAAAAATAGGGTGGAATTTTCTTTTCTTGTCCGTCTTCTACTTTAACTATACGGACTGCTGATGTTACTCCGTAATATCCCCAATAGTCCTCATATTTTGTTCCCTTAACGCTAACCCCAAACCTATCTTTTAATTTTAATTCAATTTCCTTGGTATCGATGTAGAAAGGGAGCCCATGGAAATGTACATCCATCATTTTAGGCCCCAAGTCTCTTTCTATCGGTGGTGCATCATGGACATTCATCATTATGTTGTTTACCATGAAATGCTCTACATTAAGGACTGGGGTTTCCTTATCTCTGGGGTATAACATAAACCTTTTCGGTCCAGCATTTTGCAAACAAACAATCTTTCTCATATCTACCCCTATTGCTTTTAGCGTAGCAAGAATTTCAAGCTGTTTAGGTGTGTCATCTGATCCTGATATGAGAATCTGACAACCTTTTGGATGATGTGCTGTAAGTACATTGTTATCCACTGTACACTTATAATATAAGTGCAGTCTTGACCTCGATCCTCTATCCCTATAATGAGTTTCTTGCTCTTGGTTTGACATTTTGACACTATGAACAAAATAGCTACTATATAAGAAAAATGACAAAAAAAACAATTGAAAAGTGCAGTGAAAATAAAACGAAATAAAGTGAGTATAAAGAAAAAAATCGTAGCCCTTTGTAGATAGCGAAAATATATCCCAAATATCCACACAAATTATTCCACAGATCAACTGTAATCACACTCTTACACAACACACGACGAGCTTATCTATCCTTCGATTAGATATTTTGGTTCCCGTAATTATTATGAGAAATATCTCGCCTTATATACTCTCTATAGGTGAACATAAATCACATCGAGCTTGCCGTGCACCACGTGAAACGAGTATTTCGGATTTCATGTAAATAACAAACTGGCACATGCAAATCGTTACACGTCACTTACCTTGGAGAATCACCCCAGGTAATGCGTGTACGACGAAATCAAGAAAATGGTGAGTTTCGTTTGCAAGAAGAACAAAAATCAGTTAAATTTTCGCCTAATTCTGTGACAATGTTCCAGTTCTGTTTGTGATAATAACTTGTGATAATGAAAAAAATACTATCAGATTTTTACCATTATACAAAACACGCACACAATTGCAATGTGACATGAATCTGCACTTCCATATTTGTGAATATCCAACAGACCCGTCCCAGCATACAGAGCTGGCTAAGAACTGTAGGAATATCACACCATTATTTCAGAAATACCAACAACAAAAAGTATGTGTATCATCCCCGTTCCACCCTTTATTAGTGTTTGGGTATGTTCTCTAAAAACACAAACAAAATGGAACAAAATTAAATTTTGAATTAAAAATTCTCTCTTTATAAATTTTTTCTTGTGCATGTCAGATTACATTCAATGCCTTCTCCAGGTGAAAGACATTTCTACACGTCATTGCGTTTGTTAAATTCGGTCGTTTGTTATTTGGATGTTAGTCATCGTTTATCTTTAATTCTATTTTTTATGTATGCTTTCTTTTATAGAAGATGTAAGATTGTTTATTGCTATAACGGTATCTATTTTGTTTGGTCTATTGCTGCAAAAAGAAAATATATATAGCAAAGGGCTTAAGTTTGTTCATATTTATATTATTTCAAGCTCTACAAAACGTACCAAGTTTGTTTTGCAAGAGGATTGAAACTTAAAGTTGCGTAGACGTGAAGGAAAACATCCCTTTACAAAAGTTTTCATTCTGTGTTCATTCTAATCATGCTTGCCTTATATCTTAGTGTTTTAGATAACACATTTCTTCTGATGTAAATACATGCATATCTGGACAGACAGATTGGGTTATCATCCTTCAGGTTCACTGTACTTTAGTTTGTTTACTTTATACAAACCAAAAATTCACTATGAAATGAAGCATTTGAGAGACAAATGTCTTTTATAGATTATAAAGTTGATCTTTATATTGCCGAGAGAAAAGAACTTTATGATGGTATTATCAAACGTATAAAAATATTAAATCAGATTATATTCAACGTAGACTATATTCATAACCGAACATTAAAAATGGTGATTAACAGCATAGGAGAACAACGACAACGAATTTTAACTGATTTTTCGTTGAGAGAAGATAATATATCTCAATTTAGACTGTCTGGATACACCATCGATGTAGCAACACTAAAAAAAAAGACTGAATGACGCCATCGACGAAAAATTCAAACAAATTCATGAAACATGGTTGAAAATAGCACAACCACCAACAACAATGCTAAAGTATCATAATGACCCAGACGGTGGTGGTAGGCATATCGCTCCTCCAAACGTTAATATATTGTCGGTGATAGCATTAAATTTAGTATGTTATGTTATCGAAGGAAGCTATCGAATAAATCTCAAAAGATCAAATCAAGCCCAGCAGGGAAATATTTTATATTCATTTGCACAAACAGCTCCTCCGGGTTTTTTAATAATCGAGAATCCAACTAATCCGGTCTATATGCTATGCCATAATGATTCATTAACGAGAATTAATTTTAAACTGATCAATCCAGTAATCTAATTGATTTACGAGGAGAAGTGTTGCAAAATAGTCTGTTTGTGAAATCCTAAAAGGATTTTCATCGTAATAAAATATTACTGATCCCATAGCAGCAAATGGAGGCGCGACAACGACTTTGGCGTCTTTTATTACGATTTCGAGGAAGCCTTGGTTTGCCAAATGGACGCTTTTTTACGATTTACAAGGAAGTCTTAGTTTGCCAAATGGACGTTTCTAAAAAGTTGTCAGATTCGCACCATCTGCTGCTAATTATTTACTGATAGAAGAAAAAATCGTTCTATAATTTTAGGGTGTAAGTTTTGTAAACAAATTTACATGACAGACAGAACAGTTTACGTAATTATGGTAACTACAGCTCACAGTTTTAGAGAGGTATCTTCAAAACAGGAACAGATGCCATTAAATGTCAATAAAAATTGCTAGGAGAGAGAGAGAGAGAGAGAGAGAGAGAGAGAGAGAGAGAGAGAGAGAGAGAGAGAATGTTATTCCTACTTTTAAAAATATCACGACTCTTTTACGTTTTGTATAGTAAATTTTCCTTACGAAACTTCACACACATCTCACTGACATACTTATTCCTTTAAGAAATAAACCACTATTGTAAAATATCACAAGAATGAATCGCAGACATAGCCTACTAAAATCATTCTGTCAAAAACGTTTTGTGAAGTTTATTGCAAGAAAATATGTCACATCATTTCTGATTGTTACATAATGAACGCAAAGATTTTCTAAAGGCTCTTATTGATAAGAGGTCAAGGTCACCTGTATTGAAAAGGAAGTATGTGTTGAGACAAAAAAGCCTCTAACTGCTCTTAAAATAAAAGAAAAGAGTGAAAAACAATAACCTTTTATAAATTCAACAAATAATTTCTTATCCTAAAATACAAAGGGAAAATTAGGAACAACAGGTTCCAGTATTTCGAATTAAATCACACACTAATCCAAGAATTACAGACACATGTACTAATAATTTAAGTCCTGAATAAAACTCAGTATAAGTCAGATGAAATTCGAAAACTGAAGGCAAAAATGTCTCTGCTATAACTTATAGAGTGTTGATGTGTCAACAATATTTTGTTCAATTTCAGTAATATAAATCACGGTTTGAATTCGTTATAAATTCCAGTGAATGCCTCTATCCAAGAATTGTGTCAAAGTACTTTATATTTCTTGACCCAATAATCAATTTAATTCAATAATTTGGAAAAAATATAATTCAGCCCAACTGATCACAACATAATACAACATAAAAGTGATAGATGCTTAAGCACAAATTACAAAGTCCTCACAATAACAAGGTTATATGGTTCTCTACTTCACCTCAGGTCACAATCAGCATTTTTCAAATAAAACAATTACCTAATGAAAAATATCCTTTTAGAATGATCCTGATGTTTACAAAATTAAAACAATGACCTGTATAATTGACCTAGACAATTTTTAATCTCTGACCCAAATAAACATATTTACATTTCCTATGAATAAAAATCATGATATCCAACGCATACACAGAGGAAATAATTCATTTATATATTAGTTGTTTACTTCAAATGAAATTAAAAATGTCAATACGGTCAGATTGATACGAACTCAGTTTTGTCCAAGGTCAAGTCAAGAATACAATATTACATTACAATGGCATATAATGAAATAGTTTTGAAGAAATAAAAACAATTCACAAACAAATAATAAAATTTACATAACACCTCTTCACATACATTCTTCTCTTCCATATCGCCATTTATGTAATCTTGGTAACAGTATGTGATGCCTTCACATAGACAAGATAGTGTGGGTTCAAAAGAATATTTGAAACAAGCATAGAAGATTCAAGTAGTCCACATTTTTTAATTGTCTTGAGAACCGATGACATAATGAAACAAAAAAATAGTAAATAAAGCCAAAACACCTCTTGGAATAGATTTAAATGTTCAACCAATCAAAATGCCGTTATATAAATCAGTCAGTTCATGGAGAATAGAGCGGATTTTTAATTTCGTAGGCCCTGCTGCAGATAGCTCGTATTACAGCAAGAAGGGTGAACAGACGAAGTTTTCAAACAAACATAAAATCTCTACGGAGAGGGAGTACAGAGACCAAGTTTTCAAACAAAAATAAAGCCTCTCCGTAAAGAGAGTAAATAGATCAAATTTTCAAACAAAAATAAAGCCTCTAAAGAGAACGAAACTAATTCAGACAAAAATCAAAAAATAAACTGAAACTAAAAAAATGACAGTTTTGGTTTCAACCGAAGTTTCTTTTAGGTAAAAGTCTTCAGACAAAAATCCTTTAGGATTTCACATACAGACTAATGTCTAAAGTCTCTCCTTCTAAGTCAATCAAATTATTTGACTGGTCAGTTAGTTTAAAATTAATTCTCATTCATGAATCATTATGACATCGCATATACAACGGATTTGTTGGATCTTCAATTAATAAAAATCCGGGTGGAGCCGCTGGTGCAAACGAATATAAAATGTATCCCTGCTGGGCCTAATTTGATCTTTCGACATTTATTTGGTAACATCCATCAATAGCGTCAGATAATAATAATAATAATAATAATAATAATAATAATAATAATAATAATAATAATGACTTTGTATAGCGCCTAATCTTTTGAAGCTCTAAGCTCTCTATACCATCTATAATGATATGAATACACTACAGAAAAACAAATGACAGAAACAATGAAAATGGTACACATAAAAAACATGCTGAAAACATATAAGATACAAAACATAATTAGGTCTCCAAGTTTGTCAATACAGTCGAAACAGGTGAGTTTGAAGAGCACTCTTAAAAGGGACCACTGTGTTTTTGTGTCAAATTTCAAAGAGCAATTCGTTCCTCGTCGCCGGGCCCTGGTATGCGTAAGAACGTTGTCCATATGACTTCGTTTTCACAGTGGGAACAATGAATATACGATTGTCAGAAGAAGAGCGTAAGGATCTAGCTGGTGTATACACATGGGTGAGGCTGGATAGATATGTTGGACTGGAGTCTGTCAGTGAAACATAGCACAGAGAAAAAATTGTGTGTTTGATTCTGTATTGAATTATTAACCAGTGTAGGGTACAGAGCAGTGGTGAGGTGTGCTCTGATCGAGGTACTCTAAAGATTATCCGTGCAGCTGTGTTTTGAACGTTTTGAAGTTTCTGGAGTAAACATTGTGGCGAACCAGACAGAATTGAGTTATAATAGTCCAATCTTGAAAGTACTAATGAACACGCAAGTGTTTTAGTGGCATCAACTGAAATATATTTACGAATGGGACTGATGCGTCTCAGTTCAAGATTTGCAGCCTTGGATATGTTCATGACATGCTGGTGCAATGTGAGAGTACTGTCTAGAGTAACGCCTAGGTTACGTACTGACTGTGAGAATTTAATGTTGGTGTTGCTGATATTTATTGTTTGAGGTAAAGGATATGAATGAGAAAGTCTTTGTGTTGTGACCATAATAGCCTCAGTTTTATCATCATTCATCTATAGCTTGTTACATGTCATCCACGATTTCACATCAGAAATGCACCTCTCTACTCCATGGATGGTAGATTCAATTTCAGTTGGGTGGCTAGACTTGTATATTTGGGTGTCATCAGCGTACGATTGGTGCGACGCTGGGTGATGATCTATGACACTTGAGAGCGGCTGAGTGTAAAGATTGAAGAGAACAAGTCTGAGAACAGATCCATGTGGAACACCACAACATACGTCTACTAGACTGGAATGTATTCCATTTGCAGATATAATTTGTGTCCTGTTGACCAAGTAGGACTTGAGCCACTGTAAGGCAATATTCTGAATGCCAAATACATGCTGGAGACGGTGAAGTAATTTAACATGGTCTATTGTGTCAAATGCAGCAGATAAATCAAGGATATTGAGAAATGTAATCTTTTCACTATCCAAAGCAGAGAGAATGCCATTAAATACGCTCAGAAGAGAAGTTTATATCCTGTGGCAAGGGCTATATGCAGATTGTACATTGCTAAAAAGACTGTTTCAATTTAAATGAGATACAAGTTGGGTTAGAACAACCTTTTCTAAGATTTTTTTTATATAAATGGGTGATTACAAACTGGACGGTAGTTCTTTAAATCGTTATGATCAAGTGTTGGTTTCTTCAGCAGAGGCTTTACGATGGCAGTTTTGAAAACGATGGGAATTCCCCCGATGAGAGAGAGATATTAATAACATCAGATAGTGAAGGCAATATTTGGTCTAAGCAGTCAAGCAGCAGTGATGTCGAAATTGGATAATGTTCACAAGACTTTGGTGCACTTTTTATCACGATTGTCCGTACTAAATCAATAGAACAGGTTCAAATGCTCCTAATGGTTCTCACTGAAATTCTGCATTGTAACTGCATGGTGACTAGTCAGTTGAAATTGAGCTGTCAAGCGAATCTCTAATGGTTTGTACTTTGTCACGGAAGAAATTTGCAAATTGATCATGAGGGTCTACTGGAGAGAACGTTCTTAAAAGTGGTGTCTATTTGTTCCTCGACATTAGTTTATTAATTATCTTACTCTCCTTGGTCTTAGTACTGTAGTGGGATAATTTAGCTAAATGAACTATGTTCGTGACGATCTTCTTAGCGGCTCGATAGATTTGTCTATGAATAGTGAGTCTGGTGGAAAGCCAGAGCATCTCTACTTTTTGGCGATGTATTTTAGCAGTGCGAAGCTGGTCCTTAACACGTCTATACTATGGAGAACACTTTTTTATTGATACTCTGCATTTGGTGGCCGGGGCCTGTTTTCCAAGCAATGAACGCAAGCAGTTATCAAGTTGTTCCGCTGTTGGATGTAGAAAGTTGTTAGGTATTCTTGGATGTCATGCATGAATTCGATTCTTTTTATCATACAGATGTTTCTCTTCGTAGCAAATAGAGGTGGATGGTTAAGGACTGACAGGTCGAGATGGCATACAATACAGAGGTGATCCGATGCAATTTCGTGGGATACAAGAGGGGATTGCAGAATATTATCATCAGGTCTATAAAGAAACCAGTTTATGGATGGGTTGTTTCGCTGTCTCTTTAAAATGAAAAAATGAATGGAATCTAGGAGTTTTGACGTGTATGGTTTTCCAGGACACTCAAAGTGAAAGCTGAAATCTCCAAGAATAATTAAGTTACCACCTATCGAATTTCCATACTCCAGAAGATTTGGAAACTGAAGGTTGTGTTGTACTTAAGGTATTTATTTGATCATGGAATTCTTTGTAATTTCATTAATTTCACCTCTGCGAGAGTTGCGTGGGAACGACTTGATGGAATAATCGATGGGTGTTAAATCCGCACACGTAGGTTCATCGCTTGCTGATAGTAACTATGTTTCTGTCAGGAAGAAGACGTCGATATTCTGGTCGTTGATAAAATTAACTTTTTCTTTGCGCTTTTCCGGTGATCCTACTGATTAAGCGTGGAATAATGCAATACGTAGTGGTATCCCTGGGAGGGTTGACACAACGGTTGACGATTCAAGAGGATTTTGAACTATGTTATCAAAATTAACGTCATAATTTTTAAATTGTTTATCTGTTACGGACAAAAGGGAGATAACTGGCCAGCTTTAAAACCACGTTTTTTTCTTTGTTTCCGTTTACATTTAAGTAATGATGAATGTAGTCCCAGTTCGTTCAGTCTTTAGCACAATGTAGTATCAAGAGCCAAGGTGGGTCATTTAATGCAATTAATGAGGGTCCATCATATTGTAAGAGGGTTGACGGCGGTTTATTAAAAAATAAATGACATCTAAACAGTGGAACAAAACAGCTGAGAAAAATTCTAATTGTTCTCGTTTGCGAAACAAGGAGATGAATTAACACATACGTACGGAACAGCTAATGCATGATGAAACACAATAATATAGATGAAGATAGACAACTAGCACAAATATCATGAAAAATAGCACAAAATCTGAAGAGCCTTTCTCGAGCAGTTAAGCGATGGCGGCCATCTTTCCGGATTTATTGCAATCACGGAGGATATATTATAGGAGGAGAAATATGCCTATCGCCATTGTCTGGGTCATTATGATGCTTATGGATGGTTGTTTGTGGTTGTGTTATTTTTTTCCATGCGGCGAGTGTTTTTGGGAGATCATTAGTTGATTTTCTTAATTGGTCTACACTATAATCGGGAAGTTTAAATGCTGAAATATCCTTCCTCTACACGTATATTATATGCTTTTGCAAATTCTATTAATGGTTTAGGAGTTATATCATTTAAGACCGTTTGAATAATCCTTAAATTAAATAGTTCCTTGTCAGCGATACTTTGATATTTCTATGTATTTGATGATTTCATCTCGCGGGGATTCTTTGGAACATTTTTCTCTTAATATAAGTTTATAGTGTTCAATTCATTATTTTTTTTATGAAATGTTCAGTAATTCTACTTTGAATGGCTTGATACCATCTACCAACTGGTTCTATCCACCCTCGAAATAATCCAAAACTCGAAAATTTCCATCGTATGATATCATTGCATCATGATAAGATTCTTTATCTGAAGTATAATCATATTTTAGGTTCGGGTAGATTTTGATAAGATGGTGCCTTAGGTGGGATTTCAGGCCATCCTAGCACGGTTATTATGGAACTCTGATAGATATCTACAGCATATCCAGGTGAATTTATCTCAATCGCGGATGATAATGTTGGTTCATGAACTGTTATAGCAATTGTTTTAATTCTTTTCCCGTAATGGATTTTATTCTACGCTTTAATTCATTATTGATCTGTTAGATTTGGTAAGACCCAGTTCGTAAGGAAACTATATTTCAATCTGGAGTCCCGTTTGGTTTATTTTTACTCGCAAACACCAAGGAATTATTTGGTTGCTGACCACCAAATGATTTTGATCTTATATTTGGCCAACTATGGTATACTCGTAATTTTGCCAGCGCTATCTCCTTAACCGGAATCGCAGGAGAAAACTTCACACTGAATGTAGAATTGGTTGAGGTTATTGAGTTCATGGTTGTCTTTTGCGGCGTTGTGTTCGTGGTTATTTGTTGAAGCAATTCCGTTGTTGATGTTGGTGTCATAGCTATTGTTATTATTGTACTGTTTTCTAATTTTTATGTTGCGCTGTGGTAGATATTCATCATCGCGGAGAATTGGGTTATCTGATATTGTTGTGTCATCGAGACTAGATGATATCAGCGACGACAATTTGGAATACGCGGCTGATGCAATGTGTAACTTAATTATATACTCGTGTAGTTTAGTCTGACTGCATGTGGATATTTCTTTTGTGATGATGCTACGAAAACCTGTAATTGTTGTCGCCGATGACACACAAATTGTGACAACTACAAGTGCCAGTCCTGTTATCGCTGCGAACAATATACCCATTCCAGCAATTACACTTGAAACCGAATACACAATAATGTCAACTCAGGTAATTCGCCTGAGGCATTTTTTTACCTTCGCGGTATATTCGTCAATAAGAGTTTTTAGTTTAGTTTGAAACTCACGGACTTGATCATATCGATATTGTTGGACATTCATTATACTATTTACTTAAATAAATCACAATTTATACGTAGTATATCATTGATGTTTGAGCTAAATTACCACTGACAGAGGTTATTCTAAATGTTTCAATGGCACCTTTATCTATTATTGCACATGCAGTATTAATTCCCACAGATATACCCGATGACACATTAAAAGCAGGGTTAATCTATATATACCTTTGACTTCAGCGGTAATATTAATAAGATTATTTTGAGGTGTCCAGGCGAAAGATCCATGATGTGTCGAGTGCACTGTAATTGATATTTTGTTCATGTGGTATTTTAATTTTATCAAGCCGGGTCGCGAGATCAGGAAAATCACTAACGATATTGTCATATGTTTGTTTAATCGTATCAATGGTTGTTTTAATGGCAGAGACTTTTTTGTCTAACACATCTACATATTATTTGTCGTAGCAACAGTGTCTAATGTTGGATCGTCAAGTGTGGTTATTTTGTTTGAGTTCATGTCGCGGATACCTGTAATTGAGTCACCGGATGTTTTTACTCGATTGTTAATACTATGTATCACAGTTGGAAAAATAACTCCTGGTTTCATCTTATCAGTGGAATAAAACACTCATTATATTTTAAGATCTCTCTAAAAAGCGATTACTCGTATCTTAATGTGCAGTTTTATGAGATGATTTAGTTGATGATGATATAGCGCTAAGTACATTTAATACCTGCTAGCAGCATGTTGGAGGGTCTGTAATTTTTTTTGTGTTGGTAGCGTAGTGTACCAGATTGGAATTTTTAATTGCAGTATAAAACGCATCAATTCTTTAGGTGGCGCTAATCCATATCAATCAAAATATACAATTGCACGTGGATCAATGGCGTATGCAACCCAGTGAGTTAAACGTCTGGTGCTGTTATTGACATTAATGATACCGGTTTCAGTGCCGTTTGGTTGTTGTGGTGATTGATCTCGCATAAAAACACCTCTAAATATTTTTATCGCTATTTTTTTTAGCAGCATCGAGTAAATCAAAATTTGACATCGGAGTTAGTAAACTGTTCCTGGTAGTCTCAAACCGTTTCCGGTGTACCATGAAAACGGAGTTCCTTGTAGTCTTAGACCCGTTCCTTTTACTCATCGTCTCTTTTTTTTGTATCCGATTCCAGTCGCCTTCTTTAGTGCTATCCCAGCGGCGGTACCAACAGCTCCTAAAGCGGCAGCTTTCGAGACCGCGGGGGTCAATTAGCGCTGTTAACGCCGCGAGAAGTGGAAATATTCCACCTGATTTGATCATGTCTTTGATCGCGAACGCAGAGAGAGTGACCTGAACACCTTTTATATCTTTGCTAGCATCATTGAAATGCTTAATCTGAAGAGCTGTCAGTGATTATTCTGAACACCAGACATCTGATTGTGTTTTAACGATATTGTAGTTCAACATTTTTTTACCTGAATCCGATTGCAACTTTTTAATCTGACCAGGAATCAGTGTAACACTAACATGGCTATATGACATCTTTATAGACCACTATATGTTTTCTACTGGCGCATCAACTACCCTCATTCGTCCACCAACACCTTCAAGTAGCATTGATTTGTCACTGAGAATTACAGCAATTGCTTTGTAATCATCACCAGCAGGAGGAGCGGTTACACGAGTTCGAAAATGTATGTCAACGACGGACTGTCTGGTTAAATAGAGATGTTCCAACGAAAAGTAATAAATCGGATATTGATTTCTAAAATCTAATTGTGATATTAGCAGACCAGTATCTACATTATTATCACGTCCCATAAATGTCAGCAAACGATGAGACGCGCGTGCTATTTGGTTTTGTCCGTAATTAGGTAAAATATCCCCGGATGGTTCTTGTTGGCCGTTTATCCTCAACGAGACTTCAGTAACACCCAGTTGATCAAATATCATATGACTGCGTCTTTGTGAATTTAATCGCGTCTTATTCTGTAACGCAACAAATATATGCCGCGGCGCAGAAACACCCTGTTGTGATGCCATGTGCCATGTATATATACCGTTAACAGAAGTCTCCATAATATGTGTTGTTGTTGTTAGCCATGATATCAATGATTTACCACCAGTATCCAAAAATGATAGTAATTTTTCCTCTGCGATGATTGATGGAGTCATTACTGGTATCCACAATGAAAGTTTTGTTATATTTACTTTACCATCAGGGACACCAACACCATGCCAAATTGCATGATTATCATAACCTTTGCGCACGAAGACTACTGTATGTTTCGCTCCAAAGATAATCCTTCTAACATTTTTGCAAAATCCGAAAATATGAGATAGTGGAATCGCGCTTGAAAATAATCTACGCGGTCCTCGCATCATTGATACGCGTGTTGCTAACCCTTGATTGTAATTAGGATTACTGTTAATAATCATAATTTTGGCATCAACATTAGCAGTATCAGCAAGATTTATCGGTTGTCTTATCATGTACTGATTATGATTAGCATTATTACTAATATCCTTAGCGAACATAATAGATGGTCCAGCCGATCTTGTATAATCATCAGATTATATTGTTAAACCCACTATTGTTGTGGCAACATCAATATCATGCTCAATAGATTAAATCTCTCTTCCATCAATCATATATCTAACGTTACTAAATAATGCCATAATACCATTATTTTCAAAACCAACTGGCACATTTGCGTCATATGGCGTATCAAGTGCAACACTTGTTACAAGTTCTCCTTCTACTTCGATAAATGCTTCAGCGGGTAGAAAGTATTTGCTTTTATTTTGAACCTGAAATTCGATTTTTGATCGACTATGTGGTTTTATTGCGTTATAGGAATAAAATTGATGATCGCGTACAGAATCATTGTTGAGAACTGGGACATCCATATCCAATACTGGTTCGGGTGAAGATTTGAACATTTTATTATATATTTCTCGATCTAAATCGCGATTTCAAACTACTTCCCGCTATCATATTTGCAGCAATATTCCTCTGAGCATCAAATCCTTTATTTATTCGCTCTGCTATTTTTTGATCCACTGCGCTGTTTATTATTTTGCTAACACTCGCAGGCATAATCTCCGTAGATGGTAGTTTTCCCAGTGGTGTTTTTCTTCGCTGTCGAATCAGCATGATAAGTTTTTTTTTTGGCCGCGGAAATGCTTTACCAGCAACATAACCAACAACGCTAATACCCTTATCACGAATAACATCAATAGCTTTAATCGATAATTGTTTTGCGATTGGTGATATTTTTTGAGCCATCCTTGCAAATAACCCTTCAGTAACATATCCGAGACCATCTCCATAACACACCTTATAAATAGGCAATCGTGAATTTACTACGTAAGTCATAGTTGGTTTATAGTGGTTGTAGTGTATGATTATTGTATTTAAATTCTATTTATCTATTCGCTGTGATAATCAATCACTGTGATAATCAAGTCCATGATACCACCTTCAAATAGTCGTCGACAGATATCAGCGGCTTCATTAATAATTTCCGGTTAGTTATTTCCGGCTCGTTTACCCCCCCCCCCCCCCCATGAGAATTCCTAATCGTGCTATGTCGGAGAGAATATTATTAGGACAGGGAACACGACCACTACCATGGGTTCCAGATGGAGTTACACTCTGAGGACATCCCTTACCGGTAGTAACCGTTGTACCTTGTGCATCATCATATTCTTTTTGTAAAGATTCCAATGATCTAGTAATTCTTTCTAAATCATCATCTGTTTTTTTGTTCTTGATGAGATGAGAAAGACTCTAGCTTTGAAGATTATTTTTCTTTTTCTTTGCGATTTTCGCTGTTTAAATTCTTCCATTTGCTGTTTTAATTCTTTCTCGCTGTTTTTGTTCTTTCATTTTTTTGTCGTCGTAATTCTTCTTTTTGCTGTTGTAATATTTCTATTTCTTGATCTTGTAGTGTTTCATATTGATAATATGCTTTATTTGACTTACCCAGATATCCTATATACGGTGAACCTGTTTTATCAATTCGGCTTCTGTGTGTTTTAATTTAATAAAGTACATCAACCCAGTGTTGTGAATCTCTAATATATGTTTTATGTCCCGGTTTCAACATTCTTTTGTTATCTTCGTAACGCCTAGCAACAAATTTGATAAATTCTTCCCGACCACTTTTATCGATAATTGCTGAAGCATCCTCTGTAAATTTATTTCGCAGTTTTTGGACTGTTTCATCATCGGCTTTTTTCAGACCGGATTGAAATCTTGCTCGACCAGGAAGATTTTGTAACAGTTCTGATGTTTGTTTAGTTTCTTTGGCTATTTTTTCAAGCTCAGGGATAACACATTTCTTTGTTTCTTGTCCCGTTTCTTAGATATATAGCCTCTTCAGTGGTTGTAGTAACAGGTTTGAATAATTGTTCGGCACCTATTGCAAAATCAACTTGAGATTCCGGTCGAGCTTGTAATTTTTTTCTAACAAAATCTCTCACAGTGATAAATCTCTTTATTGCCGCTTTCTGGCTAGTCTAGTTGTTAACGATTCTTCTACCATTATTGCTATATGAGATAATTTAATGCTAACAGCTAACAAACCCATGACAACAAAGGAGATTTCTGTTTTTTCGATTCCGCAACAAATAAGGATTTTTACAGTGATTTTATCACCGAAAAGATGTCAATCGTAAACAATTTTTACAGGGATTTTATCACGAAAATGATTTTTACCTAAAGGAATTTCCAGTATTTTTCTTCGGTGTACGCGGTAGAAAGTAAATAAATAACACATCTAGTTTCATTATTATTACCGGGAAGACATTGAAACTTCCCAGTAGCGTGTTGTTGTTTTTTTTTTCAAACTTCCTGCTAGCGTGTTACTATATTTCGTTTTAATTTGATGGCAGTGTGTTATTGTGTTTAATGAGCTCTTTTAATATTTTCATTCTGAAATTTATTGTTTTCTTAACTTCATATTGTCTACTGAGGTCAGATCTAACTTTTTCTACTGCGGTAAATAAAGGAATGAATTTCTTTACATCGCTGTTATATCCTAATGATTCGTGAACGGTTTGTTTTTTTAAAAAATAAATCCGTACTGGGACGGAAGTACGTACCTGTTATTTTGGGCTATATCTTCGAGGTATTGAAAATCAGAGAAAATTTGATCACAATCTAATTTATCTGATAATTGTATTTCGTGACTTTTTAAGTCTGTAATTGCATTTATTATGTCATTCATACTTTCGTAATTCATTATATGATATATTTATATCTAATATATATATATCTAATATATTTATATCCAAAATAAATGGGGTCAATTTCGACCAGGTTTCTTTTCCAAGCGTAAATTTACCGCTTATATATATATATATATATATATATATATATATATATATATATATATATATATATATATATATATATTATTTATATATACGGCACAATCTCTATCCGCTTTAAGGTGTCATAGACATCTTATCGTAGTAGAGATATACTTATAATCTTAATTAAGGTATATAGAGACAATACAATCTCTATCCGCTTTACGGTGCCATAGAAATCTGATCACGGTAGAGATATACATATATATGAAAGACCCCATGTGAACTCTTAAAATGCCTTCATACGTTAGAAATCCAGAGGTCACATATAAAAGAAAATACAACCCCCGTGTGAGCCTCTAACCCTCTCAAATAACAAATTAGAACCTGAGAAAGCATGCTTAGTGGATGACGACACAACATATATATCTTAATTAAGATATGCATATTACGGTACATTTCCGGTATGAACCCTTGCAATGTCATTGACAATCCAACGGGCTGAACGAGAGTAGATATATTATATACATATTTTAAAGCTATATACAATTATTTACAAATATTTACAATTATATACAACTATTTACAGGGGGCGCTTCCCTAAATTCAACTGAAACAATCTCCGTCATAAAAATGGTCCGGAGAGAATGTAAAAACAAACATTCACACCGTGCGATGGAGAGGTTTTCAGTTGAACTTCAATCATGAAGCCTTGGAGCCCCAACAATAAAACCGGCTATGTACTATATAAATGACTAATACACGGAAATCGACAACAAGGGTTTGTGATTTGTACTTTCGTTTTTACTTAATTGTGATTATTGACAGAATCTTAAGAAAGCAAGATACCTGACAGAAGTATTTAAAATAAAGAATACTGTTGTAAATACTTTTTTTAAAAATATCGTTTTCTGACAGAATAAACAAAATAAAAGATCAGAGAATTGAGAGATAATATGTAATTATTCCCATGAGATCATAAAAGGTATTTCCGTAACAACAACAATAGAGTTATATATATTACAGGATTATACACACATTAATAAATGAGTTACATCCCTTCGGTGTTAGAGTTATACACACATTGCTAAATGAGCTACTTCCCTTCGGTGTTAGGATATTTCTTTCTATATAATATTCAAACCGAATCCTGTTTCCAGTTTGCTTGCAAAGCGCGGACTTATATACATTTTCTGCTTCTTTTCGTACCGAGAGTATACAAATATCAATATACTTGCTGGCTGCATTCATTATTGAATTATTTTTTCTTCACCCGTATGAATATTTATAGATCTGACAGATCTTGGAATTTTGGGGTATATTCCAGCACAACCTCGTTTGGTATTTTCACGCTGTGTGACAGCTCGAAGATTATGCAATTTGTTTATTTTTTGGACATCCATCAATATGGACAATCACAAAACAATCTTTGTTCAGTCCATTGAAACATTCGAACACGAATCTAGACAAATAATACTTTTTCTCTCCATCACCAAACATCAAATAGCCCAGACCATTGTCAAACCCTACTGAGGTTTTCAGCCTGCGGTTTATGACTACACTGTCACGAGACACGTCATAGTTGATGATCACTAGATGTGGCTGAATTCTTGGTTCATTTATATTCACATATATTATTTGTCTAATTAATTAGTTGGTTTAATTAATAATTGTTGAGAATCTAGTAATATAGTCTTGAGGTGTTCTTATGATTTTGTCAGAGTCAGGGCTAGAGCCTTCGATTCGTTTATCATAATAACGCTTAAGCTCCCTGAATCGTTTATCACCACAACTTAGACATATCTGTGTAATGGCTCGTACTCCAGCATCATATCGTATGCAGGGTTTTGGAGCTAATCTTCCTCGTCTCACACTCTGTGAATGATATCTACAGAATTCGTTTTTGCACGAATTGTTACAAATGGTTCCTGATCCTATCATAAGCCATTTACAGTGATTCATAATATATAAATTCTTGATTGAAATACTTGTTTTAATTAAAATATGAATGAGTTTGATAGATTATCCAAATCAAACCCTGGAAAAATGTTGAATTCAATCTCGATAGAGTATCCGTAGATGCACCAAATAAGGGTCTAATAAGTGATAGAAGCATGGTAGGTAAAATACACGAAGGGTTTAATGAATTTATGCGCGACGGAGCCTTTCATTTTTGGTCAGCATTTCGAATTGATGGTAGTGTCGATGCTACCATGAACGACCAAAAAGCAGCAGGAATAATATCACATCTTGACTATAGAAAGTATTTTTTTCAGAGTCAACTTCATTATCTGTTCAGAACAGGAAATTGGATTATTGGGAATAAATTTGTATTAAAAATGAAAAGACTGTCGCTGTGAGTCAGGATTCCAAACCAAGAGTGTTGATTGGAATTGACAGACCGTATTACGAGAGAGCTTATCATGTGACCGCTGCTATTTATGGGGTTTATCCGATAAACGACAAACCGAGTGTTGAGAAAATAAAAGCTATGAAACTGTGGTTGCTGACTTTGTCAGGGAGGATAAATTGTGTAACCGAACGAATAATAAAGCATTCTACAAATGCGTTTCGTGGAAACAAATTGACAGATCTAAGAAGTAAAAAAATAAATGAATGGGCACTAGCTGTCAGAGATAGTGGGGCAACAATTCAAAATGTAGCTGCAAAAGATAATAAAATTTCCAATAACCGTAGCTACGATAACAGGAGAAGTATATGTCACGGAATTGTGTATGACTGGTATCAATATGTATGTGTGGTCAAAAATGTACTCGGGTTTCGCTACCGCGAACAGCGTCACCGAGGGTGGTTTATTCATTATCGGTTTCTAGTTATTTCGGAAATAGGTGAGCTCAGCTCAGGTGATGCTGCATGTGCGAATTGTCTGAAGTTTAAAAGTACCTAGCTGCAAATATCGGTCACAGCTAGAATATAAATATAGACAAATTCTAAGTAAATATTACATTTCGATCCAGTCTTGTCAGGAAAGTTTCTCCTTTAAGGAAGCAAACTTTCAGCTAAAGAGGTAAATTAGATTTAAGATCATATTCTTATCGCTATTTGTTTATGACATAGTAGTTTTACATATCAGATGTTTTAGTATTTATTCTAAATTATACACAGTAAATACCTATGTTATGCAGCGCCATTATATTAGTAATACTATAGTCTGTTTCGAGATAAATTTTGTTTGTAACTGATCAGACAAGGAGTTTGATTACACGCTGAATGCCTGAACGTTTAATGTGTATAACTAATTTATTTAAGCGCATGCACAACGTATATGAATGTAAAAGTACTTTACCTTGTCATAAGTATTACACGGTTTTTGCTGTTTTAATTTTAGCTGACCGTGGGATCCGGTGGTGCCCTATGTGGTGCCATGTTGTGGTGCCCGTGGGGTCCGGTGGTGCCCGTGTGCGGTGCCATCGTGGGGTCCTTGAGTGACCGTGGGGCTTGACTATGCTGACCATGTGATGCCCGTGTGTGATGCCTGTGTAAGGTGCTTTTGTATGCTGCCTTTGTTTGCGCTGCGTTATATATATGTATTATACATAATTGGGTGATGTGAAGACGTAGAACCTGCGGGGTTTCCTGTGACGTATACTCTGTGTTTTGGTGATGATGGATCGGAAGAGTGTACTGGTCTTCTCAAATCGAGGGACCAAGGCTTCGCGACCATCATAATTTTATATTTAAATCTCAAGTCTCGTTAAATGAACGATAACTTCGTTAATGCAGAATTTCATATTTACATCTCAGACTCGTTATTTGAACGATAAATTCATAAATGTATATTTACATCGTAGTTTCGTTACATGAACGATAAAATCATAAGATACATACTTTTGCTTTCCCATCCCGGCTTCATCCTGTGACAGCAAGATTATATAGTTATCTACTTGATTTCATGTCACATATAACATTTTCTATAACAAAAAAAAAATCGATTTCCTAATGGAACATCACCTGAGCTTGATGAATGCTTAACAATAAACTGGATAACGTATAATTCACTTGAGAAAATCGAAATCATTGACCCAAATAAACTTATTTACTTCTTGTATTAATAATTGTATTAATAATAATACTGATTTTAAACCGAATATATAGACAATGTGTATTAGTTTAGTTTTGTTCTATTATTATTGTTATGGTCATTGTATTCAGTGATTACAATCTCCCTTACTTTCATTAAGAAAATGAAATGCAAAAACCAGATATTGCTTAGGTAGAGTTTGATGCTGCAGAAATGCAATATTGACACTAGGGGGAAAATAATTTAATTTCAGATGCAATTTCGTGTGTACAAACGTACTATGCTTATTTATTCCGAATCTATTTTGTGGTATCACTATGTCACGTTAATTAGACAGTATTATGTTGGTATGATTAAGATGTAAAAGAAAGTTTTATTATGTAATCTCTTTTCTATATGACGTGTTATATATACATAATTTATATTGCTTGACGTTTCCGGTAATTGAGGGTACAGTCTATGTCTAGCTGAATATTGTCATATTCTGTAACATTTTTGTTTGAGTCCGAGATCGCGACTTAACCTTGACCACTACCATAATATGTTCTTGAACGAAAACGTTAAAAGTGTTTGAAATTTTTCAATGACCGGCATCCACGCATTTTGCTTATGTCATAAGTGAAAATGAGGCTATGTTTATAACGGACTATTTATTAAAGCAAATGTTAATTCCTGTTTAAATATTTGAATATATTGTCATTTGTTTCCTCACTTTTGATCAGATATAATTTGAGACTATTTAACTCCGACTACTTTGAGATTATCACGGGCACATTCAAATACATTCTGTATTATATAATTGTTGTATATTGAGAATTTTAAACCGCCTGGTATATCAAAGCTTTCAAGACTCTTAATACATCACGACATTCTAGATTATTGATATTCATTCGAAAAATTCCGTACGTTTGGACTGCTGACAGAACATTTAGGATTATTTGGCATTTAATTTGTGATAATATAAATATATTTTGAATTATCATGTTATGTTCTAGTGAAATAAATTATTTGTTTAATTTTACTAAACCTCTTGCTTCCTTCTGTTACATATATTGCGTAATTAGGCATGTAATAGAGATAATGGTGTGTTTATTATTTTATCAATGTTGTCAATTACTTTGCAAAGTGCAACATGGATCATCCCTAGATATTAAAACTTTACCATCATATGATACAGCAATGAATCTGTACGATTTATCATCATATTGTACAGCAATGAATCTGTACGATTCACCTGTTTAGATACTGTGATTTAGCGCTAAACGTATTCAACTATTTATTACTTACTATCCAAACAGCAGCGCCCATCGTATTCCGGGAGACAATGACACGATCCACTGTAATAGCTGCCGCCGTTGAAACATTTTTCATTGCATGTTACATAGTCTCTAAAATCACTGGAGCTTTTACCGCAATGTTTTAAGCATTCACTGAAGTTTAAATTCATTGGACAGCACAGTTTTCTGTTCCTGTAGAGTTTGCCCCCACCACATGTAACACTACAGCTGGATGCCTCCCACGGTAACCATTCACATCTGTTCGGACATGTCTCACATGATACAATCGCGATAAACACACAGAAAAATATTTCAACAAGAACACAAATGTTCATTTTCAAAAAGATGTACTATGCTCGTCCAACCATCTAGACAAATACTTTAAGATTAACATGCACCGGATTTTATGTAATAAACACTTTTGTTCAGCCAACACAAACTTGATCCTTGAAATATCCTGCTAATTCAAAACTTCCTGATTAAAATCTTTCTCAAGTAGTCTTTCATGAGTTGAGTGCTTTGATAATATATTACTGAAGTATAACAGCTTGTGACTGCGTTTTACGTTTTAAATAGTCTAAGCAGGTATAATTTTTTGCAAACAATGTTTTTTTTACTAAAACGTCTTTTGGGATGACCTAAGTGGACTTATACATGTAAATAAATATGAATTTTATATTCCACGAACACAAATACTACACCAAAGAGAGTACATTGAATAATGTAACTGAACGAACGGCTGTACGTACAGAAAAACAATATGTGCTGGTTCGTAGGCAAACCGTTACCCACTCCTTATACAAAATAGAAAACGATAATGTGTGTTCAAACCTGTTATTGCTTAGATTTTTTAAAACTTACCTGTCAGTTGATTCTAAATTTAAAACATGTTGATATTTCAATCATACTATATACATGTAGTTTAGAATGTATATGCCCTGGATCACTCTGTGTTTTGTTGAAAGCGCATAGTTTTAGAATCTGTTTGAAAATGTTGGTCAAAAACAGTCACAAAACACTTTTCTGCCAAATACTATATTTTACTAATCCAAACTTGAGATATTTTTTGTGCTTTGTCATATTTTCGAGATTTAATCTTTAAATAAAATTATAATCTGCTGTTAGTTCTAACATTAATCAGTAAGTTTCGCTACATGAATAGAATTTCCTTGGTGTAATTAAAACAATTGTGAAGTGTAATCCTGAATTAATCAATTATATCATACATATTAATATCGTATCTGATGTAGTGCTGTTATCGCTGCTAACAATATACCCATTCCAGCAATTACACTTGAAACAGAATACACAATAATGTTAACTCTGGTAATTCGCCTGCGGTAACTTTTTACCTTCGCGGTATACTCGTCAATAAGAGTTTTTAGTTTAGTTTGAAACTCACGGACTTGATCATATCGATATTGTTGGACATTCATTATACTATTTACTTAAATCAATTACAATTTCTACGTAGTATGTCATTGATGCTTGAGCTAAATTACCACTGACAGAGGTAATTCTAAATGTTTCCATGGCACCCTTATCTATTATTGCACATGCAGTATTAATTCCCATAGATATACCCGATGACACATTAAACCGAACTAGTGAAAGCAGGGTTAATCTATATACACCTTTGACTTCAGCGGTAATATTAAACAGGTTATTTTGAGGTGCCAAGGCGAAAGATCCATGATGTGTCGAGTACACTGTATTGATATTTTGTTCATGTAGTATTTTAATTTTATCAAGCCGGGTCGTGATAGCAGGAAAATCGCTAACGATATCATGTGTTTCTTTAATCGTATCAATGGTTGTTTTAATAGCTGAGAGTTTTTTGTCTAACACATCTACGTTTTTTTTTTGTCGTAGCATCAGTGTCTAATGTTGGATCGCCAAGTGTGGTTATTTTATTTGAGTTCATGTCGAGGGTACCTGTCATTGAGTCACCGGATGTTTTTACTCGATTGTTAATACTATCTATCACAGTTGGAAAAATAACTCCTGGTTTCATCTTATCAGTGGAATCAAACACCGCTAGGGAATTTTCGGTCACTCCATTAATTTTAACTAGAATATCATTCAAAGAAACATTACACGTTTTCAATTTCCCTTTTTTTTCTTCAAATACGACTATTTCTTCTGGATCCACACTTGTGAGGTTTCATATCTCGGATATTTCATCTTCGATTTTTTTTTACATCCTTGGTTGCAGATATCCTCCAGGTTGTTTTTCTCAGGCTTGAGAGAGATCTTCCCAAAATATCAATCATTATATTTTATGATCTCTCTAAAAAGCGATTACTCGTATATTCGTGTACGGTTTTATGAGGTGGTTTAGTTGATGATGATATAGCGCAAAGTACATTTAATACCTGCTGGCAGCATATTGGAGGGTCTGTCAATCTTTGTGTTGGTAGCGTGGTGTACCAGATTGGAATTTTTAATTGATGTATATAACGCATAAATATGAATCAAAATAAACAAATGCACGTGGATCAATCGCGTATGCAACCCAGTGAGTTCCAGGTCCGGTGCTGTTATTGACATTAATTATACGGGTTTCAATGCTGTTTGGTTGTTGTGGTGATTGATCTCGCATAAAAACACCTCTAAAGTTTTTATCGCTAATTGTTTTTAGCATCACCGAGTAAATTAAAATTTGACATCGGAGTTAGTAAACTGTTCCTAGTAGTCTCAGACTGTTTCCGCTGTACCATGAAAACGAAGTTCCTGGTAGTCTTAGACCCTTTCCTTTAACTAATCGTCTCTTTTTTTGTATCCGCTTCCAGTCGCCTTCTTTAGTGCCATCCAAGCGGCGGTACCAACAGCTCTGAAAGCGGCAGCTTTCGAGACCGCGGGGGAGGCGGAGGCAATTAGCGCTGTTAACGCAGCGAGAAGTGGAAATATACCACCTGTTGTGATCATGTCTTTGATCGCAAACGCAGAGATAGTGACCTGAACACCTTTTATATATTTGCTAGCATCATTGAAATGATTAATCTGACGATCTGTCGGTGATAGTTTATTCTGAACACCAGACATCTGATTGTGTTTTAGGTGGCGCTCTACAGTTTCGTACTTTGCATAGGGTTAGAATTTTAAAGATAAATAATTTTCTGGGATTTCTTCACAGGTTATACTGGCAATATAATAAAGACTTTGTATATTTTAGATGTTGGGAAAAGAACTTTCAATTACCTTTATTTTGATGTATGATTGATGGGTGTACTTTAGGTTCTAGAGTATACAGGTTGGGCTAACTTAAGATGTGCTCGAATAAAAAAATTGATAGCTCTGCTTGATTATTTTTACTTCCTGGACTTCAGAGGTAAATTGTAGAAAAATGATCCGATAACTTTTTTTGGTTTTCAGATGTTTTGTAATTTGTTCATTGCACTTTCAGAAGCTGATATTGCCTACTTCAGAAAAATTCGTTTTCCCTAGTTTAATAACCGCTAAAGTTAGTGTACTTTTGATTAATTCTGGCTACTTTTTCAAGCATATGGGAGCATCCATTTTGTTATACCATGTGCTTAGATCAACGTACAATTTCTACAAGTGCAGTATCCAAAGAAATATCAGCCACAATACATCAAAGTAGCATTGAGATATGCCAACATTATCTCCATTGTGCATGTTACAAATGCAAACAACTTCACCTCACATACGTCACTATCTGAAAAGTACATACTAACTGGTGAGCGCCCCCTTAACGATATTGTAGTTCCACATTTCTTAGCTTAATCCAACTGCAACTTTTTATTCTGACCAGGAGTCAGAGTAACACTAACATGACTATATGACATTTTATTTAAAACGAGATTGATCTACCTGTCTACATCTTTATAGACCAGTACATGTTTTCTACTGGCGCATCAGCTACCCTCATTCGTCCACCAGCACCTTCGAGTAGCATTTATTTGTCACTGAGAATGACAGCAATTGCTCTGTAATCACCACCAGCAGGAGGAACGGTTACACGAGCTCGACAATGTATGTCAACGACGGACTGTCTGGTAAAATCAAGATGTTCCAACGAAAAGTAATAAATCGGATATTGATTTCTAAAATCTAATTGTGATATTTGCAGTCCGGTATCTACATTATTATCACGTCCCATAAATGTCAGCAAACGATGAGACGCGCGTGCTATTTGGTTTTGTCCGTAATTAAGTAAAATATCATCGGATGGTTCTTGTTGGCCGTTTATCCTCAACGAGACTTCAGTAACACCCAGTTGATCAAATATCATATGACTGCGTCTTTGTGAATTTAATCGCATCTTATTCTGTAATACAACAAATATATACCGCGGCGCAGAAACAACCTGTTGTGATGCCATGTGCCATGTATATATACCGTTAACAGAAGTCTCCATAATATATGTTGTTGTTGTTAGCCATGATATCAATGATTTACCACCAGTACCCAAAAATTATAGTAATTTTTCCTCTGCGGTGATTGATGCAGTCATTTCTGGCATCCATAATGAAAGTTTTGTTATATTTACTTTACCAACAGGAACACCAACACCATGCCAGATTGCATAATTAAAATAACCTTTGCACACGAGGACTACTGTATGTTTCGCTCCAAAGATAACCCTTCTAACATTTCTGCAAAATCCGAAAATATGAGATAGTGGAATCGTACTTGAAAATAATCTACGCGGTCCTCGCAACATTGATACGCGTGTTGCAAACCCTAGATTGTAATTACTATTCCTGTTAATAATCATATTTTCGGCATCAACATTAGCAGTATCAGCAAGATTTATCGGTTTTCTTATCATATACTGATTATGATCAGCATTATTACTGATATCCTTAGCGAACATAATAGATGGTCCAGCCGATCTTGTATAATCATCAGGTTATCTTGCTAAACCCACTATTGTTGTGGCAACATCAACATCATGCTCAATAGATTCAATTTCTCTTCCATCAATCATATATCAAGCGTTACTAAATAATGCCATAATACCATTATTGACAAAACCAGCTGGCAAATTTGCGTCATATGGCGTATCAAGTGCAACATTTGTTACAAGTTATCCTTCTACTTCGATAAATGCTTCAGCGGGTAGAAAGTATTTGCTTTTATTTTGAACCTGAAGTTCGATTCTTGATCGACTATTTGGTTGTATTGCGTTATAGGAATAAAATTGATAATCGCGTACAGAATCATTGTTGAGAACTGGGACATCCATATCCAATACTGGGTCGGGTGACGATTTGAGCATTTTATTATATATTTCTCGATCTAAATCGCGATTTCAAACCACTTTTTGCTATCATATTTGCAGTAATATTCCCCTGAGCATCAAATCCTTTATTTATTCGCTCTGCTATTTTTTGATCCACCGCGCTGTTTATTAATTTGCTAACACTCACAGGCATAATCTCCGTAGATGGTAGTTTTCCCAGTGGTATTTTTCTTCGTCGTCGAATCAGCATGATTAGTTTTGCTTTGGCCGCGGAAATGCTTTACCGGCAATATAACCAACAGCGCTAAAACCCTTATCAAGAATAACATCAATAGCTTTCATCGATAATTGTTTTGCGATTGGTGATAATTTTGGAGCCATCCTTGCAAATAATCCTTGAAAAACATATCCGAGACCATCTCCATAACACACCTTATAAATAGACAATCGTGAATTTACTACGTAAGTAATAGTTGGTTTATAGTGGTTGTAGTGTATGATTATTGTATTGAAATGCAATTTATCTATTCGCTGTGATAATAAATCACTGTGATTATCAAGTCCATGATACCACCTTAAAATAGTCGTCAACATATATCAGCGGCTTCATTAGAAATTTCCGGTGAGTTATTTCCGGCTCGCTTACCCACCATGAGAAATACTAATCGTGCCATGTCGGAGAGAATATTATTAGGACAGTAAACACGACCACTACCATGGGTTTCAGATGGAGTTATACTCTGAGGAAATCCCTTACCGGTAGTAACCGTTGCACCTTGTGCATCATCATATTCTTTTTGTAGAGATTTCAATGATCTAGTAATTCTTTCTAAATCATCATCTGTTATTTCGTCTTGTTGAGATGAGAAAGACTCTTGGTTTTGAAGATTTTCGACTTTTCTTTTGCGATTTTCACTGTTTTATTTCTTCCCTTTGCTTAATTCTTCTTCTAGCTGTTTTTGTTCTTTCATTTTTTATGTCGTTGTAATTCTTCTTTTTGCTGTTGTAATTTTTTTATTTCTTGCTCTTTTAGTGTTTCATATTGATCATATGCTTTATTTAACTCACCGAGATATCCTATATACGGTCCACATCTTTTATCAATTCGGCTTGTATGTGTTTTAATTTAATAAAGTACATCAACCCAGTTTTGCGAATCTCCAATATATGTTTTATGTCCCGGTTTCAACATTCTTTTGTTTATCTTCGTAACGCCTGCTACAAATTCGATAAATTCTTCCGGACCACTTTTATCGATAATTGCTAAAGCTTCCTCTGTAAATTATTTCGTAGTTCTTGGACTATTTCTTCATCGGTTTTTTTCAGACCGGATTGAAATCTTGCTGAACCAGGAAGATTTTGTAACAGTTCTGAAGTTTGTTTAGTTTCTTTTGCTATTTTTTTCAAGCTCAGGAAGAACACCTTTCTTTGTTTCTTGTCCCTTTTTTAGATATATAACCTCTTTAGTGGTTGTAGTAACAGGTTTGAATAATTGTTCAGCACCTATTGCAAAATAAACTTGAGATTCCTGTCGAGCTTGTAATTTTTTTTCTAACAGAATCTCTCACAGGGATAATTCTCTTTATTGTCTCTAATCGCTCTCTAGCTACTCTAGTTGTTAATGATTCTCCTACCATTATTGTTAAATGATATGATTTAATTGTATCAGCTAACAAACCCATGACAACAAAGGCAATTTCTGCTTGTTCGATTTCGCAACAAATAAGGATTTTTACAGTGATTTTATCACCAAAAAGATGTCAATCGTAAACGATTTTAACAGTGATTTTATCACCGAAAAGAATTTTACCTAAAGTAATTTCCAGTATATTACTTCGGTGTTACGCGGTAGAAAAAAATAAATAACACATATAGTTTTATTATTATTACCGGGAAGACATTCAATCTTACTGGTAGCGTGTTGTTGTGTTTTATTTTCAAACTTCCCGGTAGCGTGTTACTATATTTCGTTTTAATTTGATGGCAGTGAGTTATTGTGTTTAATGAGCTCTTTTAATACTTTCATTCTAGAATTTATTGTTTTCTTAACTTCATATTGTCTACTGAGGTCAGATCTAACTTTTTCTACTGCGGTAAATGGAGGAATAAATTTATTTACATCGCTATTATATGCTAATGATTCGTGAACGGCTTGTTCTTTTTAAATAATAAATCTGTACTGGGACGGAAGTCCGTACCTGTTATTTTGGGCTATATCTTCGAGGTATTGAAAATCAGAGAAAGTTTGATCACAATCTAATTTATCTGAGAATTGTATTTCGTGAATTTTTAAATCTGCATTTATTATGTCATTCATACTTTCGTAATTCATTATATGATATATTTATATCTAATATATTTATATATCTAATATATTTATATCCAAAAAAAATGGGGTCAATTTCGACCCGGTATATATATATATATATATATATATATATATATATATATATATATATATATATATATATATATATATATATATATATATTTATACAAGACAATGCAATCTCTATCCGCTTTAAGGTGTCATAGACATCTGATCACGGTAGAGATATACATATATATGAAAGACTCCATGTGAATGCCTTCACACGTTAGAAGTCCAGAGGTCACATATATAAGACAACACATCCCCCCTGTGAGCCTCTAACCCTCTCAAATAACAGATTAGAACCTGAGAACGCGTGCTTAGTGGATTACAAGACAACATATATATCTTAATTAAGGTATATATATGACGGTACATTTCCCGTATGAACCCTTGCAATGTCATTGACAATCCAACGGGCTCAACGAGAGTACATATATAGTTGTATATAATTGTAAATATTTGTATATAATTGTATATAGCTTTAAATATGTATATAATATACATTTAAATTGAAATTGACCCCATTTATTTTGGATATAAATATATTAGATATATAAATATATTAGATATAAATATATCATATTGCAAAGCGTGGACTTATATACATTTTATTCCTCTTTTCATGCCGAGAGCATACAAATATCAAAATACTTGCTGGCTGCATTTATTGATTGAACTATTTTTTCTTCACCCGTATAAATATTTATAGATGTGACAGATCTTGGAATTTTTGGGTATATTCCAGTACAACCTCGTTTGGTATTTTCACGCTGTGTGATAGCTTGAAGATGATGCAATTTGTTTTTTTGGACATGCATCAATATGGTCAATCACATAATCATCTTTGTTCAATCCATGGAAACATTCGAACACGAATCTAGACAAATAATATTTTTTCTCTCCATCACCAAACATCAAATACTCCAGACCATTGTCAAACCCTATTGGGGTTTTCAGTCTGCGGTTTCTGACTACACTATCACGAGACACGTCATAGTTGATGATCACTAGATGTGGTTGAAATTCTTGGTTCATTTATATTCACATATATTATTTGTATAATTAATTATTTGGTTTAATTATTAATTGTTGAGAATCTAGTAATATAGTCTTGATGTGTACTTATGATTTTGTCAGAGTCAGGGCTAGACTCTTTGATTCGTTAATCATAATAACGCATAAGCTCCCTGCATCGTTTACCACCACAACTTAGGCATATCTATGTAATACCTCGTACTCCAACATCACATCGTATGCAGGGTTTTGGAGCTAAGCTTCCTCGTTTCACACTGTGTGAATGATATCTACAGCATTCGTTTTTGCACGATTTGTTACAAACGGTTACTGGTCCTATCATAAGCCATTTACAGTGATTCATTATATATAAATTCTTTATTGAAATACTTGTTTTAATTATAATTTGAATGAGTTTGATTGATTATTCAAATCAAACCCTGGAAAAATGTTAAATTCAATCTCGATAGAGTATCCGTAGATGCACCAAATATGGGTCTAATAGGTGATAGAAGAATGGTATGTAAAATCCACAAAGGGTTTAACGAATTTAAGCGCGACGGAGCATTTCATTGTTGTTAAAATTTTCGAATTGATGTTGATGCTACCATGAACGACCAAAAAGCAGCAGGAATAATATCGCATCTTGACTATAGAAAGTATTTTTTCAGAGTCAAATTCATTATCCGTTCAGAAACAGGAAAATGGATTATTTGGGATAAATTTGTATTAAAAAATAAAAAGACTGTCGCTGTGAGTCAGGATTCCAAACCAAGAGTGTTGACTTGAATTGACAGACCGTATTACGAGAGAGTTTATCTTGTGACCGCTGCTATTTATGGGATTCATCCGATAAATGACAAACCGAGTGTTGAGAAATTAAAACCTGTGAAACTGTCGTCGCTGACTTTGTCAGGGAGGATAAATTGTGTAGCCGAACGAATAATAGAGCATTTTACAAATGCGATTCGTGGAAATAAATTGACAGATCTAAGACGCAAAAAAATAAATTAATGGGCACTAGCTGTCAGGGAAAATGGGGCAACAATTCAAAATGTAGCTGCGTTAGAAAAGATATTAAAATATCCAATAACCGTAGCGACGATAACATAAGTATTATACGAATCGAAATATATGTCACGGAATTGTGTATGACTGGTATCAATATGTATATGTGGTCAAAAATGTACTCGGGTTTCGCTACCGCGTACAGCGTCATCGAGGGTGGTTAATTCATTATCGGTTTCTAGTTATTTTGGAAATAGGTGAGATCAGCTGAGATAATGTTGCATGTGCGAATTGACTGCAGTTTAAAAGTACCTAGCTGCACATATCGGTCACAGCTAGGATATAAATATAGACACATTCTAAGTAAATATTACATTACGATCCTGTCTTGTCAGGAAAGCTTCTCCTTTAAGGAAGCAAACTTTCAGCTAAGGAGGTAAAATAGATTTAAGATTATATTCTTATCGCTATTTGTTTATGACATAGTTGTTTCACATATCAAATGTTTTAGTATTTATTCTAAATTATACACAGTAAATACCTAGGTTATGCAGCGCCATTAAAGTAGTAATACTATAGTCTGTTTCGAGATAAATTTTGTTTGTAACTGAAAAGACAAGGAGTTTAATTACACGATGAATGTCTGAACGTTTAATGTACATGTATAACTAATTTATGTAAGTGCATGCACAGCGGATATGAATGTAAAAGTACTTTACCTTGTCATATGTATTACACGGTTTTTGTTGTTTTAATTTTAGCTCACCGTGGGGTCCGGAGGTTCCCGTGTGTGGTGCCATATTGTGGGGTCCAGTGGTGCCCGTGTGCGGTGCCATCATAATGTCCGTGAGTGACCGTGGGGCTTGTCTATGCTGCCCGTGTGTGGTGCCATGTTGTGGTGACCGTGTGTGTGGCTTGTCTTTGCTGACCATGTGATGCCCGTGTGTGATGCCTGTGTATGGTGCTTTTTGTGTGCTGCCTTTGTTTACGCTGCGTTATATATATGTATTATATATAATTGGGTGATATGAAGACGCAGAACCAGCGGGGTTTCTTGTGACGTATACTCTGTGTTTTGGTGATGATGGATCGGAAGAGTGATACTGATGTTCTCAAATCGAGGGACCAAGGCTTCGCGACCATCATAATTTCATATTTAAATCTCAGACTCGTTATTTGAACGATAAATTCATAAATGCATATTTACATCTTAGTTTCGTTACATGAACGATAAAATCATAAGATACATGCCTTTGCTTTTCCAACCCGGCTTCATCCTGTGACAGCAAGATTATATAGTTGTCTACTTGACTTCATGTCACATATAACATTTTCTATAACAAAATAAAAAATTGATTTCCTAATGGAACATCACCTGAGCTTGTTGTTTACTTAACAATAAACTGGATTACGTATAATTCACTTGAAAAATCCAAATCATTGACCCAATTAAACTTATTTACTTCTTTTATTAATAATTTTATTAATAATAATACAGATTTTAAACCGAATATATAGACAATGTGTATTAGTTTAGTTTTGTTCTATTTTTATTGTTATGGTCATTGTGTTCAGTGATCACAATCTCCCTTACTTTCATTAAGAAAATGAAATTCAAAAATCAGAGATTGCTTAGGTAGAGTTTGATGCTGCAGAAATGCAATATTGACATTAGGCACATCACGGGAAAAATAATTTAATTTCAGATCCACTTTCGCGGGTACAAACGTACTAGGCTTATTTATTCCGAATATATTGTGTCATCGTTCTGTAACGTTAATTAGACAGTGTTGATGTTGATGTTTTAAAAAAAAATGTTAATTCCTGTTTTAATATTTAAATCTATTGTCAGTTTTTCTTCTACGCTTTTGATCAGATATAATTTGAGACCCTTTGACTACGACTAATTTGGCGTGTAATAGATATCACGGTGTGTTTATTATTTATTAATGTTGTCAATTACTTTGCAAAGTACAACATGGATCATCCCTAGATATCAAAACTTTACCATCATATGGTACAGCAATGAATCTGTACGATTTACCATCATATTGTACAGCAATGAATCTGTACAATGCACCTGTTTAAATACTGTGATTTAGCGCTAAAATTATTGAACTATTTATTACTTACTATCTAAACAGCAGCGTCCATCGTATTCCGGGAGACAATGACATGATCCACTGTAATAACTGCCACCGTTGTAACACATTTCATTGCATGTTACAGAGTCGCTATAATCACTGTAGTTTTTACTGCAATATTTTACGCAATCACTGTAGCTTAAATTCAGTGGACAGCACAGTCCTCTTGTCCTGTAAACTGTTCCCCCACCACATGTAACAGTGCAGCTGGATGCCTCCCACGGTAACCATTCACATCTGTTCGAACATGAAGAACCTGATACGACGATCGCGATAAACACACAGTAAAATAGTCCATCAAGAACACAAATGTTCATTTTCAAAAACATGTACTATGCTCGTCCGACCATCTAGACAAATACTTTAAGATTAGCATGCCGCGCATTTATCTCTATGTAATAAACACTATTGTTCAGCCAATACAAATGCGATCCTTGAAATATCCCGCTAATTCAAAACATCCTAATTGTAATCTTTCTCAAGTAGCCTTTCATGAGTTGAGTACTTTTAGACTCCATTACTGTAGTATAACGGCTTGTGACTGCATTATACCTTTTAAATAGTCTAAGCAGGTGTCTAATTTCGCACACAAGGCTTTCTTACTAAAACGTCATTACGTCATTGAGGATGACCTAAGTTGACATATATATATATATATATATATATATATATATATATATATATATATATATATATATATATATATATATATATATATATATGAATATTATATTGCACGAACACAAATATAACACCAAAGAGTGTAAATTGAATAATGTAACTGAACGAACAGATGTACGTACAGAAAAACACTATGTGTTGGTTCGCATGCAAACAGTTATCCCATCCTTATGCATAATATAAAACGAAAATGTAGTGTTCAACCCTGACATTGCTTAGATTTTTTTAAACTTACCTGTCAGTTCATTCAAAGTTTAAAACATATTGATTTTTTCAATCATACAGCAAGTAGTTTAGAATGTTATGTCTTGGGTCATTCGGTGTTTTGTTGAACGCGCATAGTTATAGAATCTGTTTGAACATGTTAGTTAAAAACACCATCGCAAAACACTTTTCGGCTAAATACTATATTTTACTCATCCAAGCTTGAGATACTTTTTGTGCTTCGTTTTATTTTCCAGATTTAATCTTTATATAAAAGTAATAATCTACTGTTAGTTCTAACAGTAATCAGTTAGTTTTGCTACACGAATATAATGTCCTGATGTAACGCGATCGAGCTCACCCTTTGAGACCGGGCAGGGTTTTAAGAAATGACAAACACGTTCGTGAGTGACAATGAAAATGTATTAAACACTCACACTAATGACAAGGGAATAACAAACATAAAGGCACATAATATGAATATAAAACAAATAGGAAATTGGATTTGACTACTATATCAGACTCAAGTAGACAAATACTTGTGGCAAACTTCATGTAGTGAAATATACTTGTGGCAAACTTCATGTTGTCAAATACTTGTGGCAAACTTCATGCAGTCAAATACTTGTGGCAAACTTCATGTAGTCAAATATACTTGTGGCAAACTTCATGTAATCAAATACTTGTGGCAAACTTCATGTTGTCAAACACTTGTTGCAAACTTCATGTAGTCAAATACTTGTTGCGAACTTCATGTAGTCAGACACTACTGTCATTACAAAATACATGTAGTTAAACACTACTGTCATTACAAACTACGTGTAGTCAAATACTACTGTTATCATAAAATACGCTTAAGTCGATATCACCACATGTGTATCTCCGTGTTGACTCGGCTTGCTTTCCTGCACGGTCACTCTACCCTCCAGAATTGTACCTACACGTTGGCACTGAACTGCTCGTATTGGTGCACCAGACATCCTCATATTCACACGCTCATCCGGCTATTCATACCCAGTGAGATGAATATGGAAAAGAATCAACTTTCCCAATAGTCTGCTTTAATCGTAACTGCTTTAAAAGACATTTACGGGCATGTAAATATATATATATATATATATATATATATATATATATATATATATATATATATATATATATATATATATATATATATATATAAACAACGTTTTTGTGTTACTTAATAAAACAGGCGATATTAACTTAAGTTTCCAAATATTTAGACTTTAGTTAGTCACATATGAGAAAAAAAATGAATCTTCGAAAAGCCGTATATATTTACTTCTTGAAATAGTTACCTTTGGGGTACATTTAATATTTTAACATTTTCTGTTATATAATCTATATATAATAGGGTTAGAATTTTGTATCGTAGTGCAGAAAGATGACCTAAACTAAATTCCAAAGTGACAACAGAAAAATCTTAATCGTAAAGGAACTGTTCAAAATATATTTTTTCGAAGCTGTAAATAACGAAGTCTTAGTCAAAATAACTTTTCGTCTTCCAATGTCAAATATTGCACGCATGCGTGCTAGCTTAGCTATAAATCAAGATGGCGGAAAACGGTAACTAAGATCTTGTGCTCCCGTGGGCGTAGATTTTGGCTTTGGCGAATGAATATAGTATCCACTGAAACTAACATGCATCTTTTAACTTAATTTTGGTCAGTTTTGATTGTTAACAGTAATGGCTTCATTGCGATTTATGTGTTTCACACAGACGCGCTATAGCCCACAGGAGTCTGACGTTTAATCAATAAAGTACGGCGAAATGTCTGACACAATGAAATACCCTTATCAATAATATATATATAACACAAGGAGTGCAAGCGTGACCACAACCCTTCGCTCGATTCGACATTTTCTCAAGAGTCTTTTATCGTTTCAGAATCGCAAGAAGACTGAAACACTACACACATGCATTCAAAAGACAATTTCTCACCAACGCATAGCTCTTTAATGACCATGTCCTGAATCCAACCGGCGAATTAACCTTTATTTTCACCAGTACGGTCAAAATAGTCTCGCTCTGGAATTTATCTGACGGAAGTAGCCCAATTCTGCCAGTTTCTACCCTGCAGTAAATATGCTGAATAACTTGATGAAAGTAATTTCTCAAGATAAAATGTTCATCTTGCTTTTTATTTCAGATTGTATCATTTTATAATTTTATTTAAATTTCCAGAACAGAAATATTTAGTCAAGGTTCTGATAGTAGAAATAACGGTTGATGACGTCATCACACTTCAAATATTTACGACTGTTGCCGGACCCGGTAACTTTAAAAACACAGATTCTGAACATAAAGTCCAGACTTCTCATATCTTTACAATTTACACATTGATAAATACCTAGTACCCATAATTATTTAATTATAAAGTATTTCTAAAAAAATCTAAAATCAATCAGTCTTGATTTGTTTATACTGAAAGACAAGAAAATCAAAATTTTTTCAATTCCTCTACATTTTATCATCAAATCACTGAATTCCATCAACAAAACATTTAAATATGAAGCCCATCTTTGAAAATCAAGGGTCATATATTGATCCAGCTAATTCTATGTCAATGTAGAACTAATGTATCAGTAAACCTTGGCTAGTGAATATGACCCAGCCTGTAATGCTTTACAAATCCACATTCCTTACACCCAAGACAAGCTCAAATTTGACCTGGGCAAGCTCAAGTTTCCATGGTAAAAATATTTAGAAAAAGTGGTCATTTTCAAATAGTAATGCTTTGTAATACTAGTTTTACACTCTGCAATCTCTCCACAGTTTAAGTACATAGATCAACACCTTTTTGGCAATATGTACCTCATTCTTCAATAACATAACTGCCCGCAGTTTATTTCATCTATTGATCATTTATTTCACACGATATACTGTGACAGTCCGTCATTTCCATCTTGTAGTCAGTGTTAAGGTCAGCCTCACATTTTATGACGCAGACATGATATGAATATTTACTATTTAAGGCATGTTTTGACAATAGGAAATAAACATTGAAATTTAACTTGTCTTTGCTCTTCTAAATATATCTGGATTATCTTCCTTCTTTCCTCATTTACATGTCTATCTACATGTTCTATTTTAACTATAATTATTGAAATATGGTTTTAAGGTGCAAGCAAAGCCAAAAGGTAAACAAACGTGTTATGTTGGTGGGGGAGGGGCACACAATACCGGTAGTCTGGGATTAGGGAACTGATAGGTTTCTTTCATGGAAATATATCATTACCAGTTACACATAATATCAGCATACAAAATAGTTATCTAAAGAACACCCGGCTCTTGTTATCATTTTGCTTTCTTTATAAAAGTAATAACTAATTATATCTAGTTTTTTTAAACTTTATTTTTGTGGCCATGACTTTGTTTTTCCTTCTATTTCTTCAGCTTAGAGCCAGCCTCAAGAAACAAGAGGAAAATAATGATCGTTCACCACAGGTACATAACTTTACTTTCTGTCATTAAGTGCTGTTGTATGGTGCTCTTCAAATACAAGGGTGTAATGTTTGCAGTTTGGGATCAATAGAAATGACCACTTAATGAAAGCACGGGATTTTTCTTTTAATATAGTTTGTATTATTATTATGGCAAGACATGATGAAGTAAAATGTTATGATCAACTAGAGGAGACTGGTATGTCATACAATTGGGAATCTATGTTACAACTCTTCAGTTTCAGAGTTTAAGTTCAAGTAAGCATCACCTTCTGTAAATTGAACAGAGTAAAGCTGGTATTTCGCAGTTATCTAGTTAGCTGTCAAGCATTTACAATTTGCTTTTTTCTGTCAGTTAGGTTTTGCATCTATAATGGAAAGTAGATGAATATAAAACTGTATACATGCAATTTTATGAGAATTATATTTAAATTTGAGTGAGTGATAAGAGAGTTTATGTTTTAAGTGGTGCATTTTGGTTGAGTTTAACAGAATGGACAGCACCTGCAACAATCCAAAGTGAAGGCTTTGTCACATGTTTAAATTAGTTTGATATGAAAGCTTATTTGCAGCTGAAAAGGATCATGCCAGGTATTTCGTAAATACGTTCAAGCCATTTTAGGTAATATATATTTGCTTAAGTTTTCTTCAATTTTGTTGTCATCCAGTACATTAATTTTAACTTTGAATGCACCAAGACTATCTTGCTTATGTTGGGCACTAACTCGGATCCTGCATGTATGTTTTGGATTTTAATTAAATGACTAGAAATTTTAGTGCAAGTGATAATTCTAGAATGGCCCAAATCATACCTGTTTTCATTGACATCCTATGCAAAGGCCATCAATCTGAACTTAAAAAACATTTTATTTTCTGTTTAGACTTTAATGCTGCTTTCTGCTGTATACAAGTAACATTCGTCACTAGTTAGCAAATATTGAGGACAAATCAAAGGAAAAATATTAATGATTTTCTTTTGGACTATGATGCAAACAACAGTTCCATGTCTAAATTACAAGTAATGTAGTACAGTAAAACCCGCTATGAGCAACCACCTGTCATTTCCAACCACAATTGTAATGTATGGATCGCTTTTGTTATATAAGCACTCTGCTATGAGCAACCACCTGCTGAACACGACCAACGACTACAGAATCTTGGCAAAATATGCATTTTGACACTGCTATGAATGAATGCATCGCAAAAATGAGGACAAACTCCACCAATCTTTATTTAATCCCTGTAAAAAATTCACTCATACCATTCTAAATCGTTTAAAACAAATGAAAAAATAGGCTGGCTACCGATGTCTGACTTTCTGGTTTGCTACGCTTATAGTGTTTTATAGATTTTGTCGTAAAATAGACTAAAGTATATGTAGATTATTTTCTAGTCTGGTTTCGCTGCTTCGTATGCTCATTGCGTTGTTCTCTGCTATTTGTATAGGGGTGAGCAACGCAGGAAGCATAAAAAGCAGGAAACCAGTCTAATTAATCCCGCACTTAGCCTGCTTTCCGGCCTTATCGTAGAACTGAGCATCCCTATCAACGACTATCGTGAGAACAGAAACCACTGACCTATTTGTATACAATTGTTACAATGACCACTTGATTAGCAGCTATTTTTCTGATCTAAACAAACAAAAGAGGAATCTTAAAAACAAAAGTATTGTTGCCACCGAAGATAGATGCTTCAGTCCATAAACCATGTAAATGTACATTTCACAAATTGCCATTGTACTGTCAAAGTTGACGTATTGGCCGCATATATTGTTTGTCTTTAGAGTTAATCTTTATTTTGCCGGGGTGATCTCTTAAACCGGCAAGAGAGAATCGTTTGCGGGATTCTAATGATATCATTCAAAACTTGTGATGTTTGTTGTTATCCCCCCTGATATAAGAATATACATCCCAATATCAAAGCTGTCGTTTATTCACGTTTGTACAACTGGGATACACCGTTTGCCTATAGAGTTAATCTCTGTATGTTATCTTTGAATGAAGCCGTTGAGTATCATCTCTGAGTAAATGGTTCTATTTCAGGATGAGTTAATGGTTTATTTTTATTTCATTAATCGTTAGATATGCAATATACATGTATGGATTTTTCATATTTTCCCACACTTCAGTTAAAGCTGTCTTTACGTTCGCTATTACAACTGAGCACTAATACGTTTAGTACACAGAACCTTAATAACAATGGACAAAACTCCAAATAAAAAGAGGTACATTTAAAGGCTGGAAAAAATATTTATTGTAACTTATTGAAGTGAAAAAGAGCAGACTACTCGTTAAAAAAGTGGTTTAAACATCAGTAAAACAACTTGAGGTGGTTATAAAGGAAACGGTTTCATGCACAAATGATTTCATATATTAAAATATGTGATCTTCAAAATTAAATGTGATTTCATGTTTAATGAGAGAAGTATATTTTTTATTGTACATAATTTTGCTTTTACAAGATTGCATACAATATTTCTGCAAGAACTATCAATAAATAATAGAATATATGTACAGTGATTGTCGTTTTTTTTCTTGAAATTGTTATAAAACTAGACCTTGGAAACGTATTTTTGTGCAAACCTGCTGAGAAACCACTTTTTGCTGGCAGAAGGGTTGGTCTCATAACAGGTTTTAATGTAATAACTTTATGGTTTCTGACAAAAGATACAAAACCATGACCCCAGGGTTTTCCCTACAGAAATACATTATTTGTCCCTGACATCTTTCTCGTTGAAAGCCGTTGCTATTTTAGCGCCTATAGGCAATCATGTTTTTAGTGGTACTGTTCATAGAGTAGATTATATGGGATGGCCTGTTGTTCATCGTCTATCTGTCTGGTTGCACAAATTATTACTACTTCTCCTAAACTACTTGGAAGATTACCATGAAATGTTACACATTTACCCCAAGGTCTACTTGGTCCCAAAATGAAATGCTGCTGGGATGTCTCATACGGCAACCACAGCAGCAACTATCTTAAAATTATTATTAATGTTACATATATATGAATTGTCATAATCAGCATGGGATTTCATTAAAAGGCTTTGTCTAATGTCTAGTTGGTCTTAACCAAAAATGGTGCAAATCTGACTACTAATATGACCATCGCATCACCAATTTTCAGAATCTTGTTATTGCTGCTTCACCTGAACGGAAAGTCATATTGACAAGGGGTTTTCATCAGAAGAAATATGATGTCTAGTTGGTCCAAAATAAAAATGGTGCAGATTTGACCTCAAGTATTGCTTCCATGATAGCAGTCTTGAAATCTAATTATCACTAATCTTGAATGGATTACTATATCAACATGGGGTTTTCATTAATATACTTCTTATGATATCTAGCTGGTCCTAAATGAAAATGGTGATGCTATTATTTCCAATATATCCACAGTGGCAGAAAATTTGAAACACTTGTTATTGCTCAAGGGTAGCAGAGATGGTTTCATAACACGTAAATGGGAAAAATGGATTTCTGCTGGATTCCTGGAAATTCTTTTTGGTCAGTAGAGTGTCAGTTTTTTTGAGGACTCTTGTTTAGTTTGGATGCACCCATAACTCGTTTGGAAACCTACATATGAAGGGTTCAGAAAACCCATAGTCAGCAGACTGAAGCATGCAACCACATGGAAATACCAACATTGAGTATGACATGCACAATGCAAAAATCCAGTATTCATAGCACAGTTGCAATGCTTAGTGTAAACTATTCAATATGGCACCAGGGAAGCCATCTTGAACATCTTGACTACTCCTTGGACTGTGGATTGTTATATTAACATAAGGTTTTCAGTGCAAGCATTGTTAGTATGCCAATGATAAATAAGTATGCGAGTCTTTGTACTGAGACTGCATGCAGCAGACATTGATAGAGTAATGAAAAACAATGTATATTTAACATTTGATATAGTTTGTTTTTTATGATCTGTAATAATAAAGTTTTGATTGTAGAAAAGAAGCAAACGTGTGGACCCAGGAAAAGATGCAGAATAGTGGTGCCATGTTGGATTGGACAAAGATGGCTTTAGCCTCAAATATATTTCTGACTACATAGGTAATTGTGCATAAATTAAGAGTTAGGTATATTTTATTGTAATTTGTTTTGCTGAAGAAGACCAGGCTCTCTTAAATCCCAGTTTTTGTCAGTGGTGTCAGGTAGTTCAAAGGTTTTGATTGGTCTATTCTCTGAGCAGCCATACATTGGTTGCAGGATATTCCCAAAAATCATATAAAACTGTCTTTAATTTGTTTGCCTATGAAACTTACAAAAATACCATAACAAAATAAATTTGAATGTCATTATGTCTAGTTTACAGATTGTTTCTTTGTCAGACAAACATGAAAGGTGTTGCCAAATAAACTTAATTCAGAGGTGAATAGGTTGACACATTGTTTTTTTAATGGGGAATCGTTCGAGGTGACATAGATAATATGTCTGGGTGGGACATCATGCGGCATGATACCCCAGTGCTAGACATCACTATAAAACTGCCACATTGCAGAAATCGTAGCTATATGACAGAAATTGTTTTAAAGCCACGTTAAAAATCCAAATCACTTCACAAATCAGTAAAATGTGCCCCAGTGCTAGACATCACTATAAACTGCAACATTGCAGACATTGTTGCAATATGACTGAAAAGTGTTAAAGCTATGTTAAAATTCTAAATCACATCACATCACACTAAAAGTTTTGGAAATATGTCTTTCAAAAATTAAATATGACAGTTTTGAATGGAGTTAAACAGGTGGGGAAAAATGTAGGTAATACGACGGAGGTTAGGCAAACCATGGATTGGGTATAAATTTGAGTGAAATGTATATTTGACACCAACATTGGTAGCCAAACAGTCAGAAGAGAAAGTCACTGGGATACAAAGAATGCCATCTATGGTACTCCTACTAGGTATATTATATTTGCACTACTGTAGATGAAGGAAACTTGGGAATCTAGAAGGTCCCACAGTAGGTTTGAAATTGAGTCTTAACGGACTATGGTGTCAATTGCAACGAACTGTGTATTTATGACATTGTATTGTCTTGTACACCATAAAAATAACCCTTAGGTATTTGCCATTAGAGTAAATATATAAGATTAGTCATGTGTGTAAGTTTTGTGAGTGTGGCCAACTATAAAGTATAAAAGTGTACATTACTTTTACAGGGAAGAGTAATTATATCAAAGAAACCTCATGTATATTATTACAATGCCCTAAATAGACTTTGATGTACTATAAATGACCATTCTTAGGTCAAAGAAATGTTTTTGTCATTACATGTCCACTGTAATGTATATACATTTATCAATGAATGTAATTCGATTATTACAATAAATATTCTGACGAATAAACATCACCCACCCACCCCATTCTTGTCTGTCTCATTATCAGTGATTGTAATTCATGTATTACGGTTTATATCCTGATCATTACATTCTTAGCTTCTCCGTTGTCTTAGTACACATTTTTCAGCATTCGTAACAAGTTGAAATAACTAGTTGAAACATAATAAAAATTCCTGTAGAAACAGCCATGTAAAGTTTTGCAACTACAACGGTTTTCTTGTTTTATTTGTTTACCTCGCCTATATTTTCTATTTGCCTTTGAAAATGACTCTCTATGAGTCGAAAGCGTATAAGCCTGTTATATACTAGTTTAGCACTGTTCGTTGTCAGTTTATTGCTTTGATCTTAATCAATCCCTGACACACCTGATCCCTTACAGTGACAATTTCAATTGTATTCCCATGATGTTATATAGCTATATATCGCTCAATAGAGGTTCTTTTAAAACAAGACATTGCAGCCTCTGTAGCAATGATGTCAATAAACGATAAAGTAGCATACATTGCATTCCTACGACAGTAGATATTAAGATGTACACTAAATGTATTTTATCCGGCTTTATAGAACTGGTGCGCATATGGGGTTAGGAGACCAAATCTGATTATAATTTAGTCCAACTGTTTCTCAGATCAGCACCTAAATGGGTATTGCTCATTTCATTCGTAAATATATAAATGTTATTAAACTACGCTTTACTTTGCTTTGGTATTTTCTGCTGTTTATTACATACTTTTAATGACTAAACATATCTATATTATCATGACCTTTCCAAACTTGCACCTTTGGTTAAATCCCAAGTATTTTTTTTTCTTTTTCTGTACATATTGATAAATAAGGAAGTTTTGAAAGTTTATAACCGTCTATGCCAGTCTTTAGTAATATGGCAACAGTCAAATCAGATCGGCAAGATGAAGAATTCTCTCAAAATATGTCATCATTTTTATTTATGTATAATATCTAATCAAAGTATTACTATGAATATTTATTATTATATGCACATAACAACGTACATAATATACATGTCTTGATTAAAATTGCACATGTTGGAATTTGAATGATGATAAGAAACTTGATCTACTTTGAATTTGTGTTATGAAAACTTGTCTTTGTTATCGTGACCTTTACTAGAAGTGGTCAGAAAAGTAACAGTGCGTGATATATTATTTTAGAGTTAACATCTGTTGCTTTTCGTGTTCAGACTGAGGACAGTCGATGAAAATGTCAAGAACAGAAGAAGAAAAAATCTGATATATTACAAGGATGAAAAAGTGAAAATATGCAATACACACACACACACATACATACATACATACATACATACATACATACATACATACATACATACATACATACATACATACATACATACATACATACATACATACATACTGTGGTTATATAAAGAGAAATATGAACAAAAAGGTAGGTACAAGCTAAAATCATAAGCTAATGCCCTAGTTAACATTATTACATGAAGGATAAGTTTGGATTTTCTTTCTAAAGTACAAGATTGTATTACTCGTTGGATATATCTTCATTATTTGTTTTCTCAGCATAAATGTTTAAATTGTATGGCTTGTGTTAAATGTGATTTTACTTTGCTTCACAAGCTTGTAACATAGTAAAGTATAAAAAAAATGAGAGATCGAAGATATACGTTTGACCTTCCTTGTTATATTCCAGAGGGTATGTATGCATGTACAGTGATGACCTATTATATTTCGAGACTCCCGTATTAGTATCTGTTTACAGACTAAATTAAGGTACTAGGAAGTTTTAGTTAGTAACCGAATTTATTTGTCAAGTTGGTAATTGCTGACAGAGATCGGTGAGATAGAGGTTGACTTCAAAGAAACGTTTGCTTTGCAAAAGTATAGAATGTAATTGATTTTTTTTTTCATTTTGAAGCACAACATATATTACAAGCAATTTAAATTAAAAACTTGTGACCAAGTAAAATGTGCAGTTACTAAATTTTAGGCCATATTAATATTGACAACACCCGGTACCACTTGTATGATTATGTACATTATTACCAGGAAATGATAGAGCTACATGACATGACGTGCTGTACTCGGTAGAGTGTAGATGTCTTTATGGTCCTTGTTACCCACGCTACAGAGGGTTAGGTCAGTGTACGTTTAACTTGATCTGTCTGGAAATTAAGTCTGAAGAGTAAAAAGAAAAAAACAAAGATAAAATCAAGGAGTGGGTTGCTAATGGAAGATAAATCAATAAAGGGACTAAAAATACACAAAGTAAACCGGCAACGCAGATTTATTGATTAATTCATGTATTATGAGGTTGTATTCATTACTTGTTTTTTTTTAAATCCTACATGAGCCAATAATGTTTTAAAACATCTCATAATGTGTTATATTGACACGCAAACATATGGTAATACCAGGTTTTATTCATATACAACATTAATAACCGAAAGGACATTTATTTATTTCAAACATAACTTTTTCAGGATTAATATTTACTTTTTTCTCCAACTGTTGCAAGTTACTTGTACATCTTTACCACCGTCTACTATTTTATGATTGTTTCAACGTGAAATATGGTTGAATTTACAGTATGATATTATATTTTAAATTCCTGATTCGTGTTTTATAATTTCATCATAAATTAAATGTGTCGTAATTTTGGGCGGATACAATTTTAATAATTGGTTCAAAACATCCATGCCAAGAGTTAGGTAAATACCAGATTATCTCACTGTTATAAGCACATCTTTTTTACGACAAAAACAAACAAACTATACACGAGTGGCAAAATAACACCAAATAGAAAAAACACTTTTTTCCGAACTCCGAATTTCAGACCTTCTAAACACTACAATATTCTATATTTTTGTCTTCTAAGAAACATATTTTAATTGAACCCTTCCAAATACTTAATCGAAAATTAATTATTCCGACCCATACCTTACTGCCACAACAATGATTGGTTTAGCTACATCTTCAGATTATTATACAAGATGGGCTGGACCATCTATGATGTTTTCTAAGGATATTACTGATAGCGCTGATCATAATAAGTATGTTAAACTACAGACACCATTAGCTACTGCATCTGACCCACAACCAGTCAACGCTGAACATGAAGATAGACCAGCTCCTGAAATTGATATTATAAAAGATGATAATCTTAATTTCATCTTAGGGTTTCCAACTTGTAGAAGTATATTACAGGGACGGCGTAGATTGTTTTCATGTGCAATTCCATTATCTCATAGTTTCGAATGTTGCAGAAATGTTAGAAAATTTATCTTTGGAGCGAAAAATACAGTAGTTCTTGTGCGAAAAAAATGATGACCGTGATACAATATGGCATGCTACTGGTGTTGATGATGGTAGGGTAATTCTGATAAAACTCTCATTGTGGATGCCAGTAATGACTCCATCAATCGCCACAGAAGAAAGATTACTATCATTTATGGATACAGGTGGTAAATCATTGATATTGTAGTTATCAATTACGACGAATACGATGACAAGTTATGTTAATTGTGTACTTACGTGGCATATGGCATCAAAACAGGGAGTTTCTTTCCCCAGACATATATTTGTTGCGTTACAAGATAAAGCACGAATAGATAACCAAACACGTAGCCATGTGATATTTGACAAACTTGGTGTTAATGAAGTTTCGTTGAGGATAAACTGTCAACAAGAACCATCCAAAGATAATTTACGTAATTACGACCGAAACCAAATAGCACGTGCATATCATCGCTTACCGACATTTATGTGACGTTATACAAATGTAGATACCGGTCTACAAATATCGCAGTACGATTTTAAAACCTTATATCCTATGTATTACTTTTCGGTGCAACATCTCGAATAAGCCAGGCAGAGTGTAGTTGACATACACTTTCGGGCTCGTGTGACACAACCTTCTCCTGACATTCCAGGTCAACCCGTCGTACACGGTTCTTGCAGAGCAATAGCTGTCATACTCAATGACAAATCGATGTTACTCGAGGATACTGGTGGACGAATGAAAGTCGTTGATGCACCAGTAGAAATCGTGTAAACATGTAGACAATTATATCAATCTCATTAATTAACAAAAGGTCACATAGTCACGTAAGTGATACTCTGACTCCTGGTCAGATTAAAAAGTTGCAATCGGATTCAGCAAAAAAGACAGGAACTACAATAACACTAAAACACAATCATTTGTCTGGTGGTCAGAATAAACTATCGCTGGCAGCGCGTCAGATTAAACATTTCAATGATGCTAAAAATATAGAAAAGGTGTTCAGGTTACTCTCTCTCTCTCTGCGTGCGCGATCAAAGACACAATTAAATCAGGTAATATATTTCCACTTCTCGCTGCGTGATCAACGATGATTGCCGCTACCGGTCCCGCAGTCGCAAAAGCCTTTGCGTTAGGAGCAATTGGAACCGCTGCTGGGATGGCACTAAAGGAAGCGACTGGGAAAGGATATTAAAAATAGAGGCGATCCGTAAAAGGTATGGGTCTAATACTACCAGGGACACCGTATTTATGGTACAGCGGAAAAGGCCTGAGGTTGCCAGGGACGTTTATTAAATCCACTGTCAAATTTTGATTTACTCGATACTGCTAGAAATTAAGAATTAAAAACTTGAAAGGTGTTTTTATGCGAGATCAATTATCACAACAATCAAACAGCTCTGAAACCGGTATTATAAATCTCGATTACAGCACCGGACCTGGAACTCACTGGGTTGCATACGCGATTGATCCACGCGGAATCTTTTACTTTGATTCCTACGGGTTAGCGCCACCTAAAGAATGTATGCGTTATATACACCAATTTAAATTCTTTCATAAAATGAAGATCTGGTATTCGACGCTACAAACACAAACAATGATTGATCCGCCAATATGCGACTAGGAAGTAATTAATATCGTTGATGCTATATCATCATCGACTAAACGACCCTATAAAAACCGTACACGAATATACGAGTAATCGCTTGTTAGAGAGATCTTTAAATATCATGACTGACGTGTACGAGAGAGCTCCCTCGAGCCTGAACAAACTCAACGGAGAAATATCAGCGGTCAAGGATGTAATATATTTTATCGAAGATGAAATATTTGAAATGTTAAATCTCGCAAGTGTGGAGCCAGACGAAATAGTTGTATTTTAACATAGACATAGAAAATTGAAAACGAGTAATGTTTCCTTGAATGATATTCTAGTTAGACTCAATGGAGTAACCAAAAAATAACTAGCGGTGTTTGATTCTATGGTAGGATTAAACCAGGGATTATTTTTTCAACTGTGATAGATAATATTAACAACCGAGTAAAAATAATCCGGCGACACAATGACAGGCGAGCTCAACATTAACTCAAATAAAATAATCGTACTTGGCAATCCAACACTGGACAGTGACGCTGTGACAAAAATACTATGTAGACGCGTTGCTAGACGGATATCAAACGACAGATGATAAACTAACAACGCTGCGGGCTGAGTATAATGTTCATGTAGGTGCGTTTGCAAACCTTCGTAGGAATTTTAGAAAATCGGATCAAACCGATCTGATAAATCGGATCTGATAATTACCAGACGGTATAGAAACAATATTTCAATCGGGAAGTCCATCTGGTTTATTTTTACTCGCAAACACTAGAGAATTATTCGGTTGCTGCCCACCAAATAATTTTGATCTAATATTTGGCCAACTGTAATATACTCGTAATTTTGCTAGTGTGATTTCTCTAACCGGAACAGCATTGGAAAATTCACACTGAAATCAGGGTTAGTTGAGGTTATTGAGATCATGGTTGTTATTGCCGGAGTTGTCTTTGCGGTTATCTGTTGCAGTAATTTCATTGTCGATGACATCGTTGTTATTATTCTTATGTTTTCCTAATGTTGATGTTGCTGTTATCTAATATTGTTGGGTCATCGAGACTAGATTATATCAACGAAGATGTTTGAGAATATGCATCCATTGCGACATGTAACTTAAAAAAATACTCGCGTAGTTTATTCTGACTACATGTGGATATTTCTTTTGCAATGATGCTAAGAAACCCTGTAATTATTGTTGCAGCTGAAATACAAATTGTAACAACTACGGGTGCAATCATTGTTACAGTTGATAACAATATACCCTTCCAGCAATAACACTTGAAACCAAATACACAATTATGTCAACAAGAGTAATACACCTGCGATACTTTTTTGCTTTTACTGTATACTCGTCAATGAGATTTTTAGTTCAGTTTGAATCTCGCGCACTTGATCGTATCGATATTGTTGCACGTTCATTATAATATTTCCTTAAATCAATTACGAATTCTACATATCATGTGACTGATATTGATGCTAAGTTACCATCAGCAACGGTTATTGTAAACATTTCCATGACACCTTTATCTATTATTGCACTTGCAGTATTAATTCCCGTAGATGTACTCGATGACACATTAAACTATAACGATGTAAACAGGGTTAATCTATAAAAAGAACCCGGACAGCAGCTTGAACGAAGTTATTCTGAGGTGTCCAGGTGAACGATCCGTGTTGTAAGAGTACACGGTATTAATATTTTGTTGATGCGGTATTTTAATTTTATCCAGCTGTGCAGCGATAGCAGGAAAATCATCAACGATATCATCCTACGTTTTTTTAATCGTATCAATAGCGATTTTAATGTCAGAGAGTTTCATGGGGATCGCCGGCGGTGTACCAAATAAATTATCCGCGGTTTGATCCGATTTTCTAAAATTCCTACGGAGGTTTGCAAATGCACCTACATGAACATTATACTCAGCCCGTAGCGTTGTTAGTTTATCATCTGTCGTTTGATATTCGTCTAGCAACGCGTCTACATAGTATTTTTGTCACAGCGTCACTGTCCAGTGTTGGATTGCCAAGTACGGTTATTTTATTTGAGTTAATCTTGAGCTCGTCTGTCATTGTGTCGCCGGATTTTTTTTACTCTGTTGTTAATATCATCTATCACAGTAAAAATAATACCATAGAATCAAACACCGCTAGGTATTTTTTGGTTACTCCATTGAGTCTAACTAGAATAGCATTCAAGGAAACATTACTCGTTTTCAATTTTCTATGTCTATGTTGAAATACAACTATTTCGTCTGGCTCCACACTTGCGAGATTTAACATTTCAAATATTTCATCTTCGATAAAATATATTATTTCCTTGACCGCTGATATTTCTCCGTTTTTTTCAGGCTTGAGGGAGCTCTCCTGTAAACGTCAGTCATGATATTTAAAGATCTCTCTCAAAAGCGATTACTCGTGTATTCGTGTACGGTTTTATAGGGTCCTCTAGTCGATGATGATATAGCATCAAGGATATTAATTACTTCCTGGTCGCATATTAGCGGATCCTTCATTGTTTGTGTTTGTAGCGTCGACTACCAGATCTTCATTTTATGAAAGAATTTAAATTGGTGTATATAACACAAAAATTATTTAGGTGGCGCTAACCCGTAGGAATCAAAATAAACGATTCCGCGTGGATCAATCGCGTATGCAACCTAGTGAGTTCCAGGTCCGGTGTTGTAATCGAGATTTATAATACCGGTTTCAGAGCTGTTTGATTGTTGTGATAATTGATCTCGCATAAAAACACCTTTCAAGTTTTTAATTCTTAATTTTTAGCAGCATAGAGTAAATCAAAATTTGACAGTGGATATAGTAAACGTCCCTGGCAACCTCAGGCCTTTTCCGCTGTACCATGAATACGGATACCCTGGTAGAATTCGACCCATACCTTTTACGGATCGCCTCTATTTTTAATATCCTTTCCCAGTCGCTTCCTTTAGTGCCATCCCAGCAGCGGTTCCAAATGCTCCTAACGCAAAGGCTTTCGCGACTGCCGGACCGGCGGCGGCAATCAGCGTTGGTCATGCAGCGAGAAGTGAAAATATATCACCTGATTTAATTGTGTCTTTGATCGCGCACGCAGAGAGAGTAACCTGAACACCTTTTCTATATTTTTTAGCATCATTGAAATGCCTAATCTGACGCGCTGCCAGCGATAGTTTATTCTGACCACCAGACATATGATTGTTTTAGTGTTATTGTAGTTCCTGTCTTTTTTGCTGAATCCGAATGCAACTTTTTAATCTGACCAGGAGTCAGTGTGACATTTTGTTAATAAATGAGATTGATATAATTGTCTACATGTTTACACGATTTCTACTGGTGCATCAACGACTTTCATTCGTCCACCAGTATCCTCGAGTAACATCGATTTGACATTGAGTATGACAGCTATTGCTCTGCAAGAACCGTGTACGACGGGTTGACCTGGAATGTCAGGAGGAGGTTGTGTCACACGAGCCCGAAAGTGTATGTCAACTACACTCTGCCTGGCTAAATCGAGATGTTGCACCGAAAAGTGATACATAGGATATAAGGTTTTAAAATCGTACTGCGATATTTGTAGACCGGTATCTACATTTGTATCACGTTACATAAATGTGGGTAAGCGATGATATGCACGTGCTATTTGTTTTCGGTCGTAATTAAGAAAAATATCTTTGGATGGTTCTTGTTGATAGTTTATCCTCAACGAAACTTCATTAACACCTAGTTTGTCAAATATTATATGGCTACGTGTTTGGTTATCTATTCGTACTTTATCTTGTAACGCAACAAATATATGTCGGGGGGAAGAAACACCCTGTTTTGATGCCACATGCCACGTGAATACACAATTAACATAACTCGTCATCGTATTCGTCGTAATTGATAACTACTATATCAATGATTTACCACCTGTATCCATAAATGATAGTAATGCATTTGCAAGTTGTATGTTATTTCTTGTTTCATGTCGGTAATCTGACTTGCTCCAATTGGAATCTCATTGTAAACATTCATAGGACCGACTTTGAAGCAAATGCTGATGATGTTGTGAATCAACCACATGTACACAATTGTAGAAGATTTCACAATCATAAATATTATTAATTTTACCTGTCAGTGAGGAGAAATTGTGGACTAGATCTGGCCTCATGAAATACAATAAATAAATTACAAAATATGTTTAATTAAATTATATATTCTTTGTTGATTTATTTCTGTTCAACTAAAGTCCTGCCTTTAGCTAAGAAGCTGTGGTAACTCATTTGGTTCAGCATCAGATTCATGAACCTTGTGTCACTGGATAGATTGTTGTTGTTAATCATTCAATTTGACAAGGACCTCTCTAGTCATCCAAGGGTTGGAAGGGCTGGTTCTGTTCTGTGCAAGTGGCTGATGAGGCCAACACTTGCAAGGAATGTTCATTAGCATAAGCGACGGTACAAGAGTGGGACATCTCCATGCGGGTTGATGGGACATGCTTTTTTCGCTTGCCTATTCAGCTCTACAGCCCCTTTGTGCATGGAGGAATGTGAAGTGACTCGATCGCTTAATGTTTGCTTCCAGTAATCAGGGTTGATGTTGAACACTTTCAATACAGCCATCAGATTGTTTTTGAAGCATTTCTCCTGACCTCCATAGGATCGCTGTCCTTACTGAAGCTCCCGACAGAAGAGTTTCTAAGGCAGCTGGTAGTCTGTCCCGCTCAGCGTAGTTGACATTGCATCATGATAGTGTGGATGCTGGAGAGACCTGCTTGGCCGAGTACCTCATTGTCTGGAACCTTGTATTGCACTTATGTTGAGGATTTTCCTGAGACTTGTGGTGTGAAAGTGGTCCAACTTCCTGGCATGACATTGGTACAACATCCAAGCTTCACATGCGTAAAGTAGTGTGGGGAGTACAACTGCCCTGTAGTACTTTAGTTTGGTCTGGATGGTGGTGCCTCTTTTACTCCCAACGTTTGGCATACAACCCGCCAAAAGTTATGCTCACTCTGGCAATGCGAAGGTTCGCATCGTTGTCATTAGTGATGATCTGTGAATGTGCTGCCAAGATAGGTGAAGCGGTTCAATACATTCAAGTTTCTGGCAATTGATGGTTAAATTGGGCGCATCAAAGAGCTTTCCAAGGCAAGAACTTCAGTCTTCTTAGTACTGATGGTGAGACCAAAGCTTATGCAGGAGCTGGAGAACATGTCAATGCTGCATTGCAGGTTGACCTCTGAGCCAACATTGAGGGCACAGTCATCAGCAGGTAAGAAATCCATAATAGTGTCTGTCATAATCTTAAATTTTGCTTGAAGCCTCTTGGGATTGAATAGTTTTCCAAATGTACGGTACCTGATGACGACTCCAAGCTCTAAACCCTACTTAACGCCATTGGTTACTGGGAATGACTCAACTGTCTCTCCATTGTCCTGGACTCGTGCCTGCAAGCCGTCATCTAAATACTGCACCATGGATATAAATTTTCTCGGTGATTCATACTTGGCCATTAATTTCCACAAAACTTCTCTGCTGACATTATGAAAGATATGAAAGACCTGTGTCAAGTCGACATAGATGGAGAAAAAGTCAGTGTTTTGCTCTTGACATGTGGTAGCTAATTTGGTACAGATTCATAAACCTTGTCACTGGATAGATTCCCATGTAGAAAAGCTGCCTTGATATGTTCTCAGGAATTGCGTTTAATTCGTATCTTCTTGATAAAAATTGTGTTCAATTTATGTTTTTAAAAAACTCTTACCTTAATTGTGATAATAAAGTCCAAGCAGAGCTTGCAGTATTTTGAAAGCCATGCATCCTTAGCACTCAGTGTCCAAAACTGCTGAGCTTCAGCTCTACAGTTATTAAGTAAATCTGAAACAGAGACTGGTGGTATATATATAAAATTCGCACTGAATATTTGTTAGATTTTCTTTATTTTATTGCATTATATGCTATTGTAATGTCAACTGTATGTTGGACCTGTCCAAAGTCAAGTTCAGATTCCAACTGGCCCGTGTTATTGAGTTTTTCTGAGAACTTCTGTAAACAGCTAATACATAGCTAATGTATTCTCTATGTGCATAGGGTTAATGTTAGAATCATTCTTAATGGAGGTAAACATATTTGGATCTGGGTCTATGTTATTCGAATTACCCAATAAATATACCTATCTTATTGTAATTTTCTTAACAGACCTTCTAATTCTAATTTACATTTTATCCAGTATACATGAGGAATATTCTGACAATAGTTTAATTTAGAAAGTGCTAAATGTCACCTGAGGTTAGCTAAAGGACTGCATTATCTTGTTGCTGGAAAACATATTCATTCATAGTTTATGATCTTAGTAGAATCAAATGCATTATTGTTATGTCCAGAAATTCATTTAGGCTGAAGTTTTATTTATTTAGTTTATTTAATTGGAGTGATTTATCCCTGGAAATACAAAGTGCTCTTCAAAATAAACATACTTGGAAATAGAGACTCGTCAGATAAAACACTTCAATGATGCCATCAAAGATAAAAAACGTGTTCAAGTCAATCTCTCTGCAGCCGCAATTAAGGACATGAGAAAATCAAGTGGCATATTCCCGCTGTTAGCTGCGTTACCAGAGTTGATTGCGGCAGCGGCCCCAGCGGTAGCAAAAGCTGCTGCGTTAGGAGCCGTTGGTACAGGGGCAGGGATGGCACTAAAGAAAGCTACCGGAAAAGGGTATAAAAAAAGAAGCGATCAGGAAAGGGTCTAAGACTACCAGGAACTCCGTGTTCAAGGTACAGCGGAAAGGACTGAGACTAGGAACAGTTTACTAACTATTGTTCCCATGTCAAATTTTGATTTACTCGATGCTGCTAAAAAAGAAACTAGCGATAAAAAACTCTAGAGGTGTCTTTATCAGAGATCAATTACCACAATAACCAATTAACACTGAAACAGGTATTATTAATCTCGATAACAGCACCGGACCTGGAACTCACTGGGTTGCATACGTGATTGATCCGCGTGCAATTGTTTATTTCGAGTCATATGGGTTAGCACCGCTTAAAGAATTTATGCGTTATATAAACCGCTTAAAAATTCCTATCTGATATTCTACGCTACTAACACAGAAAATGAATGACCCACCAATATGCTGCATACAGGTATTAAATCTCCTCAACGCTATTTCATCATCGGAAAAACCACCACATAAAACCGTACAGGAATATACGAGGAATCGCTTTTTAGAGAGAAATTATATAAAATAACATGAATGATATTTGGGGGGGGGGGATCTTTATCAAGCCTAAAAAAAACCACCGCTGAAATATCTGCAACCGGTGATGTAAAAAAAGATAATCGAAGATGAAATATCCGATATGTTAAACCTCGCAAGTGTTGATCCCAATGAAATAGTTGTATTTCAAGATCGTCAGGGTAAATTGAAAACTAGTAATATTTCCCTGGATGATATTTTGACAAAACGACGCGACGCAGTAAAAGATACTATCGCGCTGTTTTTCAAGGAGGCTAAACTTAAACCAGGCGTCCTCGTTTCGACGTTCACAGATAAATTAACATCACCCAGTGATAATTATATATCATCTATAGAATCATTAAAAACTCTCGATGATAAATATGACGTTCAAGTAAATGAATTTGCGGGTTTACAAAAATCCGTCACTGAGGTTCAACTTCCAGTTGATAATTTCTTTGGGGTTCCACCGGTGACCACACCGAAACTCACAGAGATAAAAACAGCTATGTTAGAATTAACAACATTACAATCTAGGTATGAAGATCGTATCGAGAAGTTTTCAAAAAATCTTATTGAGAAATTCTTTGTAACCTCATTAGATAAACTCGACATAAAACTCTTAGATATAAAAAATTCCATCGAAGAGTTCAAAAAGATCAACGATGTAATCAAAGATGATTTATCGAGGATGATCGAAACACTTGAAAAAAAAAACATTCCCCATGAGAAAACCAACAACGTAGTGTAGACGATTCAACACGGATCATTTACGTGGACACCATCCAATAACATATTAAATATCACCGCGACCGTCAAAGGTATTTATTTATTAACACTAGTGTCACCGACTCAATTTAATATTTCATCAACGAGTTCATCTTGGGTCAACAATATGATATCAACGATCATCGACAAGGGAATAATGGAAAAATTCACAATGATTTCCACTGATAATAATTTGGCTAGGGTTTCAGTAACATGGTATGTGGAATTCGCAGCTGATTTAAGTAAACAACTGAATTAAAAATCAATAGTATTTTCAACGCTGACAAATTTATCGTCAGCAATTTGAAATATATTATAAAAATAAAATGTCATCATTGGCAACGTCACAACAGTATCACTATGATCAGGTCAGAGAATTTCAAACTAAACTCAAAATACTCACTGAGGAGTATCAAGTAAAAATAAACAAAATATCGACGAAGAATCACCGCAGTTGACGTTACCGTTTACTCGGTATAAGGTGCAATCACAGGAGCTGGTATAATACTATCCTCGGTGACAATGATTGCCCCGATAGCTGTTCCAATTTGTATATCCGGTGCGACAACAATCGCTGGAATAATTTCAATAATAACAAAAAAAATATCACCATGTATCTAGCATAAACTGCAGGATTACGTAGTTAAGTTCCATGTTGTGTCAACCGCACACTCGCAATTATCCTCGATGATATCGTCCTCCCTCGATGACACATTAATATCCGATAGTGCGTTTTCAGCGATAGTACGTGTTTATGATTCCGCGATGTCAAAATTAGAAGGAGAAAAAAACGAATATAATAACAATGGCAACATCGCAAGAACTACTTCAACGAATAGCGGAAAATACAGTGAAAACTAGCATGATCTCAATAACATCAACCAATCCTGAATTCAGTGTGAATTTCCCTACTGCGATTCCAGTTAAGGATATAGCACTATCAAATTAAGAGCATACCATAGTTGGCCTAATATTAGATCAGTACCATTTGGTGGTCAACAACCGAATAATTCCCTGGTCAACAACCGAATAATTCCCTGCTGTTAGCGAGTAAGAATAAACAAGACGGAACTCCTGACTGGAACGTTGTTTCCTTGCCATCTAAGTCTTTCCAAATCGAACAAATTAATAGCGAATTATAACGCAGAATAATATCCATTACTAAAAAAGAATCGAAAATCGCTATAACAGTTCACGAGCCGACGTTATCATCCGCGATTGAAATAAACTCACCCGGGTATGTCGTAGATATCTATCAGAGTTCGATAAGAACCGTGCTAGGATGGCCCGAAACCCCACCTCAGACATCTTATCAAATACCACCAGAACCACAAAAATCCGACTATAAGTCTGATAAGAAATCATATCACGATGCAATGATATCATACGATACAAATTTTGGAGTTTTATATTTCTTTAGGGGGCGCATAGAAGAATCAAGCGGTGGATGGTTTCAACCAATTCAAAGTAAAATTAATGAACACTTTATAAAAAAAAATAATGAATTTGAAAAATATAGAAATATATTGCGAGAAAAACTTTCCAAAGAATCCCCGCGAGATGAGATCATCAAATACATAGAAATATGTAATCAAATTATCGCTGATATGGAAGCATTTAATTTATAGAATATTCAAACAATCTTAAATGCTGTAAATCCTAAATTAAGAACAGAATTTGCAAAAACATATAATATACGCGTATAGAATATTTCAGCATTTAAACTCTCCGGGTATAATGTAGATTAATTAAAAAAAATCAAAAAACGATCTCCTCGATGAATACTTTCCACAAATACTAGCCACATGGAATAAAATGCCACAGCAAACAACTATTCTTAAACATAATAACGACCCAGATGGTGGTGGGCGACATATCGCTCCTCAAAACGTCAATACATCCTCGGTGATATAAGTGAATTTAGTATGTGATGTTATCGAAGGAAGTTACCAAATAAATCTCGAAAGATCAAATCAAGCACAGCAAGGATATATTTTATACTCATTTGCATCAACAGCTCCACCCGGAATTTTAATCTTTCAGGATCCAGCTAATCCAGTGTATATGCGATGTCATAATGATTCATTAACGAGAATTAATTTCAAACTCACTGACCAGTCCAATAATTTGATTGATTTACAAGGTGAGGTTTACAATTAGTCTGTTTGTGAAATCCTAAATTGCTAGCAATTTCAAGGATTTTCAATTCGTCTCCAAAACACAATCAGCGTCGGGTCTGTAGCGTGACAAACCGAAACAATTTCTCTTTTATTGTCTGCCTGTATTAGATTCGGTTTGAAATCCTTTAGGATTTTGTTTGAAATAGTTTCAGTTTGTCTGAAACAGTTTCGGTCTGTCTCCCCTCTTTTTGCTTGAAATCTTATAGGACTTTGTTTGAAATAGTTTCGGTTTGCTTGAAATAGTTTCGGTCTCTCCACCCTCTTTGCTGCTGTGCTTGATAATTTAACTGGTGTTGGTTTTCGTCTAATTAACCGTGCTAGTCTATCCTTGGCTGCAGAAAATGCTTTACCGGCAAGATTACCAATTACACCGGGAGCTTTATCACTAACAAAATTAAACGCTTTCATTCCAAGTTGTTTTGCAGTTGGTATTGCTTTTGGACCCATTCCACTAAATCAACCTTGAACAGTATCGCCATCTCCATAAATTACTTCATATACTGATAATCTTGAATTTACTACTTTTACCATGATTGGTCTATATTGAGAAGTGTGTACAATCATTTGATTTATTTATTTATTTATTTGATCGTGATCACTGTGATAATCATCAACAATTTCATCGATAAGAAAATGATTGTCACATAATTAGACAAACAAAATATAGTTTTGTTATGCCTTAGAACATTTTGACTGTTTTTCGTAGTACATGCGTATAACGTTATCTACGGTGAATGTGTTTTTACAGGCAAGTGACGGTAATAACATGTATCTCGCCGGAAACTACTTGCGACTAGGGACATTAAAAGCATGATATGGACAGGTATTTTACCTCGAGCAGCAGAGGGGACGAATCCTACAACTTTTTCAGGCGTCAATTTGCCAATCCAAGGCTTCCAACAAATGCTGTCCTTTCGGCAAATTAACGCTTCAGTGAAATCTTAATGGATTTTCCAGCAAACAAAAATGACGCCATTGCGCCCCCAGCCGCTGCCGGGTTAATAAATTATCCATGATGAAAATGGTTTTACGATTTCAACCGAATATTTGATCAAGTCCGATACGATATCGTGTCCGAGGGTCATGTAAATTTATTGTTATAAATCCGTGTGGGACCGACTGAACATGACTAAAGAAATTTCGAAATCGATTGAAGTCCTTATCGGAACACCATGTCTGCCAAATATTTTGTAGCGTATGTGTATCAACGCCGTTAAACACAGCAAGAATATTACAGTTATCTCTGATCACTTTTGGAATCTGAGTGTAGCGTTGAGTGACATATATCACGTCAGTGTTTTTATGCCTGCCTCGGGAAAATATTCTAGCTGGTTTTTTTGGATTGTCTAACATTAAATCATCGTATACGACTAAAAGGGCAAATCCTACAACTTTTCCGAGGCGTTTTTTTTAGCAAACTGAGGCTTTCTCAAAAAGTGAATCGGACAGGCGTCGATTCGGCAAACTGAGGCTTCCTGGAAATCGTAAAGAAAGGCATGCTCGAAGACGCCCTCTGCTGCTATGGGTTAACAATTCTTTTACGATGAAAATCACTACGATGAAAGTAATTAGGATTTCACAAACAGACTAATTTGTAGAACCTCGCCGCGTAAATCAATCAGATTATTAGATTGGTCAGTGAGTCTGAAATTAATTCTCGTTAGCGAATTATTATGACATCGCATATAAACTGGATTAGTTGGGTCCTCAACGATTAGATATCCGGGTGGAGCTGTTGGTGCAAAAGAGTATAAAATATATCCCTGCTGAGCTTGATTTGATCGCTCGAGATTTATTTGATAGCTGCCTTCGATAACATCACAAACTAAATTCAACGCTATCACTGAGGTTATATTCACGTTGGGCGGAGCGATATGCCTGCCACCGCCGTCTGGGTCATTATTATGTTTGAGGATGGTTGTTTGTGGTTCTGTAAACTTTTTCCATGTGTCATGGATTTTTTTTAAACCTTCATTGATGGCATCATTGAGAGATCTTCGTAGTTCTAAGATATTATATCCATGTAGTTTGAATGTAGGAATATCTTCTACACGGATATTATACATTGTCGCAAACTCTGTTCTCGTTTTAGGATTATTGTCACCTAATACGTCTTGAATGATTTGCAAATGAAATATTTCCATGTCATCGATGATTTTGTTGCATGTTTCTACGACGCTGATAAATTCATCTCGGGTGAGAGTACCGGATTTAAAAGATATTAACAGCAGTGAAATATCGTTTTTGAACGCTGGGAAATTTTCAGTGATTTTATCCTGTCGAGTTGTGTATCTATTAACGCGATTTTCCATTATTCCAGTGAAAAAATTCAATTTGGCGTAACCGCTAAGCTTTTTACTGGATTATCGGGTTTTATCCTGTCGGTGATATAATCAGATTTTTGTGGTTCGGGTATTTAATAAGCTGTCCGAGGTGGTATTTCAGGCCAACCCAGTATTGTCCTTATAGAACTCTGATAGATATCTACGACATGACTAGGCGAGTTTATTTCGATAGCAGATGATAACGTCGGTTCATGAACCGTTATAGCGATTTTCGATTCTGCTCCAGTAATGGATTTTATTCTACGCTGGAATTCGTCATTGATTTGTTCGATTTCGTATGACCCAGATGGTATCGAAACAACATTCCAATATGGAGTGCCATTGTCTTTATTCTTGTTCGCAAACACCAGTGAGTTATTGGGTTGTTGACCGCCAAATGCATCTGACCTGATATTGGGCCAACTATGGTACACTCGTAATTTAGCTAATGCAATTTCTTTCACTGGAATCGGAAAGAGGAAATTCACGCTAAATTCAGGGTTTGTTGATGTTATTGATATCATGCTTGTTTTTAACGGAGTAGTATTTTCTGCTATTCGTTGAAGTAGTTCTTGTGACATTATTGTTATCATTGTTTACAATTTCTAATTTTGATACCGCGGAATCATAAATACGTACCATCGCGGAGAACTCGTCATCGGTAATTACTGTGTCATCAATCGATGATGATGTTTTACTGTATACTCGTTAAGTTTCCCCTGAGAACATGATGATAATTTTTTTAGTAATTGCATTTGCAACCCCAGCGATTGTTGTCACCGCGGATATACAAATTGGAACAGCAACCGGAGCTATCATTGTCACTGAAGACAGTATAATACCAGTTCCGGCCATTACACCACTCACAGAGTACACTGTAACGTCAATGACTGTAATTCTCCTGCGGTATTTTTTTATTTTCATTGCATACTCCTCAGCGAGTGTTTTGAGTTTCATTGCAAATTATCTGACCGTATCATAGCGATATTGATGTGATGTCATCGTTATTTTAAATATTCATCGTTGAATCAAACACTTTCATGTGCGGAATTTTCGGGTATATTTGCTACAAATTCTATCACATATGTTATTGGCGATCTAACTCTAACAACTTAAAAATAGTCCAAGTGGAATTTGCATTAATTTGCTGTGTTATTGTATTTACAGCGGTTTGGTCTTGGCCTATACCGCCATAATTATCTATAATATTAAAATTATCCACGCCAAATGTAGTTAACGTAAATCGATAGATACCTGCTACGGTTGGAGTAAAATTTATTCGATCATTAGTGTTTTTTACCCAATCGAAAATTCCACTAGCCACCGTGTAAACAATATTATGGATATTCGCTACGGTGTGTGGAATTTTTATCTTGTCGAGTCGTTCGATCATTTTAGGAAAATCATCTTTGACGGCATCAACTGTTGTTTTACTCTCCTCGATAGATTTTTTTAATATCAGCGATTTCATTAAGTTTTTTGATTATTTCCGAATATGTAATTTTAACATTTTCGGAGGGTGTTGTTGTAAAAAATTTATCAGTGAGGTCATTAATGACCTTTTGATCATCAATAAACGAATTAATATCCGCAAGGGGTGGCGTAACTACAATCGGGGACCCAAAGAACTTATTAACAACGTTCTTTCGAAAATTATTGTAATTTTTCACATGATCGTCAAAGTCTTTATCGTAGTTGGCAAGTGTATTTGTGATCGTAGATATAAGTGCGCCCGGTTTGAGTTTTCCATCACTGGAATACAACGCTATTGTGTTTTCAGCAACATCGCGTTGTCGTGTTAAAATGTCATCCAATGACACATTACTGGTTTTCAATTTGCCCTGGCGATCTTGAAATACAACTATTTCCCCTGGGTCAACACTTGCTAAATTCAACGTCTGAGCGATTTCATCTTCAATTATTTTTTTTACATCCTGTGTTTCCGTGGTGGGTTTTTCTAACGCTGATAGAGGTCGTCCCCAAATATCAATCATTATTGTTAGCGCAACTTGTGTTTTCAATTTATGGATTTTTTCACTAAAACCCTCCCACTGGTATATTCGTCTACAGCCACATGTGGTGGTTTCCACGGAAATCCAAAGGATTTTAATGATATTCCGCGAGGACATTTAATACTTCACGGTCGCATATTGGTGGATCATTTAATTGTTGTGTTGGCAGCGTGGAATAAAAAATCGGAATTGAAAATTTTGATATATACCGCATAAACTCTTTTGGTGGGGCTAACCCATATGAATCAAAATAAACAATCCCAAGTGGATCAATCGCGTATGCAAACCAGTGAGTTTCCTCAACGTTGGAGTTATCAAGATTGATGATACCGGTTTCAACGTTATTTGGTTTTCTCGGTAATTGATCTCTCATAAAAACCCCTCTCAAGTTTTTTATCGCTAATTTTTTATCAGCATCAATTAAATCAAAATTGGACATGGGGATAATTGGTTTTTCCACTAATAAACCGTTCCTGGTATTCTTAAACCGCTCCCTTTGTACCATGAATGTGGGGTTCCTGGTAGTCTTAGACCCTTTCCCTTTTTTATACCCTTGCCCAGCTGCTTTCTTTAGTTCCATCCCTGCCGCGGTAACAACGGCTCCCAACGCCGCCGCTTTCGCCACCGCTGGGGCAGCCGCTGCAATCAATGCTGGTATTGCAGCTAACAATGGAAATATACCACCTAATTTTATCATGTTGGCGACTGCAGCCTTCGAAAATACAATTTGACCCCCTCGTTTATTTTTAATGGCATCATTGAAATGTTTTATTTGACGATCCGTCAATGATATTTTATGTGTACCGCCGGACATCTGCGCTGGTTTCAACGTTATTGTGGTTCCACATTCTTTAGCGGAATTTGATTTTAATTTCTTGAATTGACCATCAGTCAGCTTGACACTAACAACACTATATGGCATTTTATTGTAAAACACATTTATGCATTCAATTGATCTAATTGCGAAATCGAGAAAATCTTTTACGATTTCAACAAGGACTTTTCAATCAAAGATTTTCCACTGGTGCATCAATAAGTCTCATTCGTCCGCCAACGCCTTCAAGTAACATTGATTTATCACTGAGAATGACAGCAACCGCTCTATAATTAGCAATAGCGCCACGAAGGACATTAGCTCTGAAGTGTATATCAACGACGGATTGCCTTGTTAAATCAAGATGTTCCAGCGAAAAGTAGTAGATCGGATACAAGTTCTTAAAATCATATTGCGATATTTGCAAACCAGTATCAACATTTTGATCACGGCCCATATATGACAGCATGCGATGGTACACGCGTGCAATATGGTTTTAACCGTAATTAAGTTGTATATCCTCAGATGGTTCCTGCTGTCCGTTTATTCTCAACGAGACATCAGTAACTCCTAATGGATCAAATATCATATGGCTGTGCAATTGTGAATTAACTCTTGTCATATCCTGCAACGCAATAAATATATGACGTGTAGCTGAAACGCCTTGTTGTGATGCCAAGTGCCATGTAAATGTACCATTGAGATTTGATTGCTTAACATCTGTTGTTGTTGTTAGCCATCTTAGCAATGATTTGCCACCCGTATCCATAAATGATAGTAATCGTTCTTCTGTGGTGATTGATGGAGTCATTACTGGCATCCACAATGCCAGTTTTGTTAAAATGACTTAACCAGCATCAGCATCTGGATTTGCAGGATCCGCTGAAATTCTCCAGATTGCATCATCGTCACTACCCTTTCGCACGAATACTACTGTATGCTTCGCTCCATAAATAACTTTTCGTACATTTCTGCAGAATCCAAATATATGATGCAACGGAATCGCACATGAAAACGATCTACGTTGTCCTGCCAACATTGCTATATGTGTTACAGCTCCTAGATTGTACTGGGGATCAGTATTTATAATCATATCCTCGATAGCAGCAGGGGCGGGAGGACCAGCACGATCATTTGGTCGTCGTACAATAAATTGAGTTGGTCCAGCAGTATTTTTATTATCTTTTGCAAACATCATAGACGGACCTGCTGATCTTGTATAATCGTCAGAATATCTTGCTAACCCAATTATTGCTGTAGACACATCAACATCACGTTCTATAGACTCAATCTCTTTTCCGTCAATGAGATATCTTGCACTCTCAAATAGCGACATGATACCATTATTGACTAAGCCGACTTTGGCACCATCTGGATACTGTGCGGGTACAGCAGGAGTATCAGTACGTTGTACAAGTTCTCCTTCTACTTCGATAAACGCTTCAGCGGGTAGAAAGTATTTGCTGGTATCATGGACTTGAAGTTCAATTCGCGATCAAATATCTGGTTGTACTGCATGATAGGAAGAAAATTGATAATCGCGGACAGAATCATCCTTGCGTACTGGGTCATCCATATCTAACGCGGGATCAGCTGTTTTTTGAACATTATTATTATTATTATTCACATCAGTGTTTTCAATTGTGAAACTCACGAGTTGAAAAATCGAAGATTTTCACTCGAAGAGTTTCTGTTACTTTGCAATCATCATCGTCGTCGTAATTTCAAACCGCTTTCATCTATCATGTTTGCGATATCATCTTGGTTACCGTTCGCCAGCGGCGCAGCCACCAACGATGCTTATTTTTCTTCCACTGCGCTATTTATTGCTTTGCTGACACTTGCAGGCATCACTGTTGTAGATGGCAACAGCAATGACGGTTGCTTTTTTTGCCGTCGCACCAATGATGTTATTTTATCATTTGCTGCAGAAAATGCCTTTCCGGCAAGATTTCCAACAGCGTTGATTCCTTAATCACGAATAACATCAATGGCTTTCATTCCTAATTGTTTAACTAACGGCGCCACTTTTGGGGCCATTCTTGTAAATAACCCCGCAATGGTATTGCCGAAACCATTTCCATAATATGCTCTATAAACAGGTAATCGTGAGTTTACCACATACACGCTTGTTGGTTTATCATGGTTGTAGTGTATAATCATCTTGTTATAAAGCTAGTAGTTTTCCAATTAGTGATTGAAAACTCTTCGAGTTTAATCGCTGTAACAACCATGGGCGTCTCTGTGATTTTCAACTAATTCATCTATGAGTTCTCTATATACATCAATGTTCATAATACCACCTTGAAATAATCTCCTACAGATATCAGCTGCTTCTTTAATTATTTCGACTGAGTTGTTCCCTGCTCGTTTTCCACCCACAAGTACCTCTAACCGCGATATATCACTGAGAATATTACCAGGGCATGTCACGCTAGAGTCAAAGACTCCAGACTTAAAATCCCTAGGATTTCCAATCGAAGATTTCGCATTTGAATATCCGCTAGCAGTAACGTTTTTAGTTGTATCAGTTGCTTGACGTTTTTCTTTTTTTCGCTGTTTTCTTAGTTCTCGCTGTTGTGTTATTTCTTGTCGTTGGTGTATATCATATTCATCAATTCCCTTTCTAAATTCTTTATATCCCAATTCTTTTTTATTTAAACGGCCAATACCCTTATTCGTTTTATACAACCAATCAGCCCATTCATCTCGGCTTATTCTACTGTTTTTATACTCGTCTTTTAAAAGGTCCCTTCTTGAATAAAAGCTTTTGGCGGCAAAATCACCAAAAGCCTTATAATCGCCGGATTTCATTAATTGAGATTGTTTGATTTGTGTTATAGCCCCTTCGGTGAGTTTGTCTATAAAGGAAACACCTCTTTGAGTGGAAATTGTTTCAATTTCACCAACATCACCCTCTTCTGGTTGTGGTTCAGGCGCTGGTTCAGAATCATCAATATCAGCCAAACGTTCATACTCTCGTTGGGTTTTTAGTTCTTGTATCCCTTGCTGTGTTTTTTCAGTTTCTGCTGCTATTTTTTCGAGTACACCAAGGAGAAGAACTTCTCGTCGCTGTCCTTCCTCAGGGATATCTCCATATATCGCACGTTATGTTGCCGTTTTTACATCTTTGGTCACGCTCGTTATTGGGGCAAATAGATGTTCACTTGAAACAGAAAAGTCAGTTTGCAGTTCTTGTCGTCGTTGAAGTTTACTCCGTACCCTATCTCAGACTGGTAAAAACTTTTTAATGGCTGAAAGGCTTTCTCGTGCCAGTTTAGTTGATAATGCTTCTGCGATCATTATTGTAAAACCCCACTGAATTTTCAAATATGAAATCGTGAAAATCGTTTACGATTAAAACTCTTCGAAAAACATTACTTTGAAGGTCATTTGACTATACAGGGGGAAAAAAATAATCCTCCTTAATCGGCACAATCTCACCGATAAATTCCATTGTGTAGGAATTCCATTACGTGTACTATACCTTCGCAGCGTGGGGCTCAATATGGGATTCTTCATTTATCAATTTTTTAATGTTACGAACTTTAGAGGCTATCTCGGATCTAATCTGGTACTGTTGCCCTAATTTCTGTCTAATTCATTCAACGATACTGAATAACGGTATGAATATATTAACGTCGTTACGATACAACGAGGCATTAATTGATTTTTGTATTCTTTTTATCAGCGAATACATCTTAGGTAAAAAGTAACGACCTCGTTTTGATTGATCATCGATATGCTCATATTCTGATATAATGCGTTCACAGTCTAGATTTTTAGATAATACAATTCCGAGATTTTTCAAATTTGAAATTTCAGCAACTATATTATTTACATCTTGGATATCCATTATTATTATAATATATTTTATCTCCAATTTAAAAAAAAATTAAAACCCCATTTGGCAATCTCGCTGGCGCGCTATGACGTCAGAGAAACCCAGAGGTTACTTTATTAACTTAATTAACTTAATTAAGGACAGCACATACATGAAAACCCCATTCGGAAACCCCTTTCGGGTCAAATAACGTGAAAGAGACCCAGAGGTTACTTTATTAACTTAATTAAGGACAGCACATACATGAAAACCCCATTTAGAAACTCGTTTCGCGTCAAAAAACGTGAAAGAGACCCACTGGTTACATATACGACAACACATCTTTGGAACTCCTTGGTTGCCTTCACATCCAAGTAAGCCCACGGTGGACCCAAAACATAAATCTCCGGCGGGAGGCCTAACGTGACAAATGCCATATTAGACCGCCCAGAAGATCACTACATGTACTTAATTAAGACAGTACAATGCCGGTAATCTCCATCGAGTGTTTGGCAGATTGTAGGCATATATATATATATATATATATATATATATATATATATATATATATATATATATATATATATATATATATATATATATATATACTTAATTAACTTAATTAAGGATGAATTATATACAAACAAAAATGAAACGACGGGGCGGATTTTCTACGGCCATCCATCCAATCAAAAGCAACCCATGAAATCAACCCGGTTGCATGATTGACAAAAGACAACCACGCCCCCCCCCCCCCCCCGTGTCAATGGGGTTGGTTAGTTTTGATCGGTCGGATTGGCTTTTGAAAGCCCCAAGCTTAATACCTTTCATATGTATATAAGGTGACTAATACAGCAGCGTCAATCCACAGGGTGTGTTATTTTATTTCCTTGAATACTTGTCAATGGTGTTTCACAGTATTTAAATGAGACAGAATATTTGAACAAAAAAAACTAAAAAAAAGAATACAACTGTTAGCTAATAGCGTGTATTTCATTAGTTTTCATCGTAACGGATAATTAATTAATCGTAATAGACAGTAATTGGACTCCATGTCACGTAACTCTGTCATGCGACTTTGTCACTGGAGGATTTATCTCCCTTGGTATATGAAAATTGTATCCTGTGTATTGTCTTTTTTGAGAGCTGATTTTTGTATTCCTTCTGCTACTCTTTGTACTGAAGGCCCACAAATGTCAAAATATCTACTGGCTTCATTCATTGACTGAAATATTTTGTCCTCGTCAATTGATGTATCAAATGATTTTACGGGTCTCTTTCCAACTGATTTAAAAGTACCATTTCGGCCCTTTTTGATATTCTGACTCTGTGAGATAGCTTGGAGATTCGAAAGAGAATTATCAGCCTTGTTATTATTGATATGATCAATAACAGATTAATCTTTGATCAATCCATAAAAACATTCATATGCTATTCTGTGAATGTAGTATGTCTTCTTCCCAACAGTAAATCGCAAATACCCTCTATTATTTATCCATCCAACCCGCTTCTTCAGAATACGGTGTCTCACAACACCATCACGGGATGCTTCATAATTAACAAGCACGGGGTGAGATCTGAAGTCTTGGCTCATTTGTATAATAATACTATTTGTCTAATTTATTATTTGCTTTAATTATAAGTCTCTGTATATAATCTTGAGGTTTTTTTTAATAATTTTGTCATCGTTGGGGTCAATGACGGTATTTTTTATTCGCTTGTCGTAATAGCGCTTTAGCTCCCTGTATCGTTTACCATCACAACTAAGACATAATTGTGATTTTCCCCTTACCCCCACCCCACATTGGAGGCACGGGAGGGGGCCAAAAGAACCATTGCGAACGCTCTGTAAATGATACCCACAGAATTCGCTTCTGCATGATTTGTTACACGGGGTTGTTGATCCAATCATAAGCCATTTGGAGTGATTCATTATATATGAATTTCTTATTTAAATACTTGTTTTAATTATATGACTGAGGAATTCGAGAGATTATCAGCAATTAAGCCCTACAAAAATATTAAATTCAATCTCGATAGAACCCTCAAATATGTGCCAAAACGGGCAATAAATGATAACAGCTTGATAAAAAAAAATCGTGACTGTGCTGTCGAATTCAAGCGTGATGGAGCATCTCCTAGCTGGTCAACATTTCAAATTGATGGTGTTGTTGATGCCACCATGAGCGACGAAAACGCAGCTACGATAATATCACAACTTGACAGCAAAAAAGTTTTTTAGAGTGAAATTCATTATCCGTGTAGAATCAGGCGGTTGAATTATACGAGACAAATTTGAACCAATTCTCATAGACAAGAAAACAGTCGTTGTTAGCCGTGATTCTAAGCCGGGTCTGTTAACTGGAATTGACAAACCATACTATGAGCGAGCATACCCTGAAACAGCAGTTGTTTATGGGACATATCCGTTAAATGAAAAACCTGATATAGGAAAACTAACACCAATGAAATACTCGTCGCTGGCGACCTCGTTGCTGAATTGTGTAGCAGAACGAATAACAGAGCATTTTACAAATGCATCCCGAGGGAACAAACTAACTGATTTACGGCGTAGCAAAATAGCTCAATGGGGTTTAACAGTCAAAGAGCGCGGAGCAACTTTTAGCGATATAGAGAAATTAGAAACATCACTGAGATTTCCAATAACCGTTATGACGATAACCGGAAAAGTATTATATGAATCAAAATATAACAAAAATGGAGCCCCAATTAAAATTATTGATCATAACGAACACGCATGGACATCCGCGTTCACAATATTTCCACAGAACAGAACAATAAAGTATATACCTGACGAATTCTTGGGAGAAGAATTTTCCAGGGATGGTTTTCTCGTTGAAGAGAAACTATTCGATGCTATTGCGTATTTGAGTAAAAACGACCCCGTGTCAGTGTGGTTACTTCGCAGCGCTGAAAATCAAACGGATATTTTTTATCAGTTTGTAAGACCAAATGGTGAATTATACCGCACTGAAGCGTTTCACAACAAGATGAAAGAAACAGCTAGTGGATTTTTAACATCTGGCGAAGCCAACAACAATGATGAAATTGTCAATGATGAACAATTATTGACAAACTGTTTTACAATTCCGTCGGTTGCAGCTCATTTTGCACGAAAGAAAAACACATGGAAACCAACAGGAACTGAATTCTTGCCAGATATTGAGGCTAGTTGCCTCGAATTTAATCTTGGCGGTTTATACAATAACATATACGACCGTGAAAGTATCATTTCAGTTGATATGGTTGCTTGTTATCCAGCGAGTTTTCTTGGTTATGGAGAGTGTACTGAGTATTTTAAACGATTTGGACACCCCGTACATGAAATTACTCGTGTTGCAATTAATGGACCACTACCTGTTTTTGATTTAATCGGTTTTGCTCGTGTAGTATCATTTGAATTCGCAGCAGAACTTCATCGCTGTTGTTATATTTGGATTGGTAGACACATGTCTGAAAAGAAGTGGCTGCCAATATCGTTATTACGGTTCATGGTTGATACAAAAATGTTAATTTCGTTGACAGTCAGTGAAGCAATTATATCATATCTGAAACAAACTAATGTCTGGTTACCAGAACCAGAAAGTCTTGATAGTATAATTGACGAATCCAGAAAACATATTCAGGCAGATGAAAAATATATCATTGAGTGGTCCAAATGGGTATTTAATCAACGAAACAGTGAAGCAAAAGATCTCGGCAGAAGAATAATGGAAAATTCACACAGGGAGGGAAAAAATGTGACTATAAGATATTCTTCACGGTTAATTATAGATAACACCGAATATGACTTTGTAATTGCAGATGCAGTATCTAAAAACATATATGTGGATCGCAAGGACGCTTTCTTGTCCGATGGAACAAAATTGGGTACAATTGTTACTTACAGTTACGGTTCTCCGTATACACATTTAAGGTCGTCTATGCTGGGTTATGCTTGTATCAATTTATTTTCAATGATAAATAGATTTCCTGACCCTGCGGTTAGAGTTGCAGTTGATTCATTTTACATTGACAAAAAGTACATCAACGAGGTGATTAAATTTACTAGTGGTAGCAAAGCTACTGGTGACGAGCACTGGGGTACACGGAGAATTAAAAAGGAAACGCTGCGTGATTATTCTAAATCAGCAGACGTTGAGATTAAAAACAGTTACTTACACGCCGATAATTTATCAGAACGTTCTAATGCACCACCGATATCTGATCCAATTTGTAGATATAAAACAGTTTATTTAAACGGTTGTGGCGGGTCGGGAAAGATGACTCGTGCGATTGAATTTTATCGAGGGCGAGCAAATATGACTGTGCTGACACCAACCCATAGATTAGCGCGAGAGATAAAACAACGAAACGTTGAAGCTTGCACTTATCACAGCTTTTTTTGATACAAAGGTGATGAATGGACCCCTAAAAGAATGGGTGAGAAATTCATTCCTGAAATCATTATTTGGGATGAGATATGTACGGTTTCGGTAGATGTATTAAAAATGTTTCTTGATTGGTTACTGCGCGCGAATACAAAAGTGATAATGTGTGGAGATCATGGCCAACCACCACCATTTGTTGGCAGGGGTCCACATGATTGGTTGAAAGGGTTTGTTGACTATTATGAAGAAATTGATACTGACTATAGAGCGGTTGATGAACAATTACGTGAGGTCAAGAAATTAATTAGATTACAACCGGATAGAATCCAATGTGAAATAATCAGAGAAATAATTCCTGAAACTCCCATGGAGGAATTTTGGGAAGCATGGAGACCAAATGATTTTGTAGTGGCAAGTAGAAAGATAGTCAGAGACACACTTCAGCGAAAGTTGTTTGAATTACACAAAGAAAAATTTCCAACACTTCTAGTTCCGTTGTGTTATAGACCCTCGGATACACGAAAGCAAAATATTGAAGTTGAAAATCCAGGACGCCTGACAAAGTCAGGAACAGAAAAACAAACACTAGAGTTAAATGATATTATGTTGGTTGATATCAGTGCTGTCGAAGACCCATTGCGTGCTGATAAATCGCCATGGACGCTAGGTTACGTAACGACGATACAGTCCTTGCAGGGATTAACTATATCGGATACAATTGTTTGGATAGTCGATAATCGCATTGAGTGGTCAAATTTAGTCTATCTTGCAGTATCCAGAGTACGGCGAATAAATCAACTTCGAAGAATTGTTTTAGATGATGACACCACAATGGATGATATTGATGTTAAAATTATTGATAAAAACTCTCCGGTTACAAACAACAAGACAAAAAGCAACAACGAGAATTTGACATTGATGCTGAATTAATAAATACACTAAAGCAACAACAGAATAATCACTGCGCGAGTTGCAATTGTATAATGAGTTGGCAGTATTCGAATAAAGATCCTCGCCAATTTACCGTAGACAGAAAAAATAACAATCTCGGTCATGTCAGAAACAATGTGATGTTGACTTGTCTTGAGTGCAATAGACGCAGAGGCGCTAGTTAAGACCATGCGGCGACAATTGAGTATAGTCAGGAATCACTTGTAGTTGTTCGCGTGTAAAACCCCGCTGAGGGGCAGTTGAATCCATTCTATAGATTGCTGGTCTACCAGTTGATCGTGTTATAGTAAATATTTTATGCGACGTGACACTCCAAATAGGATCAGTAGCTCTTTTTTTACCACCTTTAAGCTCTCCAGGTTCATATAAATATCTCACGGTGACATTGAGTCTGATTGAATCGTTCAACAATTGCCTGATCGCGATGTAGTGCAGTATGTCCTCGTCTGATGGTGACATTGTGATGTTTCATTGTAGATGCAACCACACCTTGAAATTCCTTGCCTGGATCAACTTGTAATAAATATGGCCAGCGTAGTGGCCCTCGTCGATAAATCCTTTCAAATGCAGAAGCTACTTCAGTGGCCGACTTTGTTTTCAATGGCTCTGCTTGTTTGTATCGACTCGCAACATCAACTACGGTTAGCGCGTATTTATAACCGTCGTCATGTGGCAAAAATAATAAATCAGCTTGATGAACTTCATTGGGTACGATAACATCAAAATGCGAGAAGTTGATTTGTTTAGGACGCGGTAAATAGATTTGCCATATAGCCTGTTTGGATAACCAATTAGCCGCAGTGGTCCTTTTCACTTTTGCGGCGCTGGCGAGTTTACTGATTGCTGCTTTACCCTTCCAGTATCCTCTCGGAGAATAATAAATAGATTCCATATTATTAATTACCAGCACCTAACATCAATTTGCCTTTCATAGCTGATTATACCAACCATGAAGCCAACTTTTCTTTGAAGGATTTATCAGGAGTAGCATTTAACCCGTGAATTAATTTCACATCCGCTAGATGTCTATGCTGCAAATTGCTGCTTTTATATGCAACATCATGAGCATGACACGCCTTATCAATAGCGTTTATCGGATACTCACCGGGTCGGGGCTGATTTTGATCATCAAGTCTGATATCTTATCCGTGTTCCGGGGCCACAGTAGCTATACCCTGGAAGGTGCTTTTCTCCTGGATACTTTGCCCATGGGGTTCCAGGGAGTTTTGCTAACTTGGCTGCAATATCACCTCCTCGTTTTTTTTAAAAACATCTCCGGATTTCATAGAAACAAATTTAAATTTTGTTATACCACATGTTGCACACCTACCAGTAAGTGCTGATTTGTTATTTTTAGTTGTAATCGTTGTCACATCATTTGTGCTAGTACGCGTTTTACACTTTAAACAATATAGATCCATAATTTATGTATAGAGATATGAATGTAATTGATTTTTCAGCGACCAAAACAAGAGAACCCGTTAAGCATCATGCAGCGCTACCAAACTCTATCCGCGCAATTATAATTGGACCATCTGGATCCGGCAAGACGCAATTGTTACTCAATTTAATAAATGAGATGGATGAAGTGGGATAAGTTGTATTTAGTTGCTCCTAGTGTAGATGATCAGCGATGCTACGAAGTGTTAAAGGATTTTAATGAGAATGCATCAGAAATTAAAGGTGAGAACATCATTGATTTTATAACTGATATTGACGAGGTACCATCCGTGAATGACATTGATGGGAGCATTAACAATTTAGTCGTATACGATGATATAATGTTAGACAATAAAAAAAACCCAGCTAGAATATTTTTCCGAGGCAGGCACAAAAACACTGACGTGATATATGTCACTCAACGCTACACTCAGATTCCAAAGGTGATCAGAGATAACTGTAATATTCTTGCTGTGTTTAACGGCGTTGATACACATACGCTACGAAATATTTGGCAGACATGGTGTTCCGATATGGACTTCAATCGATTTCGAAATTTTTTTAGTCATGCTCAGTCGGTCCCACACGGATTTATAACAATAAATTTACATGACCCTCGGACACGATATCGTATCGGACTTGATCAAATATTCGGTTGAAATCGTAAAACCATTTTCATCATCGATAATTTATTAACCCGGCAGCGGCTGGGGGCGCAATGGCGTCATTTTTTTTTTTTTGCTGGAAAATCCATTAAGATTTCACTGAAGCGTTAATTTGCCGAAAGGACAGCATTTGTAGGAAGCCTTGGATTGGCAAATTGACGCCTGGAAAAGTTGTAGGATTCGTCCTCTCTGCTGCTCCTGGACTATAACTCATTCTCCTTTGTTGCTGATGTTTTTGTTATATTTCATCAATCTTTCAATTTGAGTTTGTTAAAGATATAAAAAGATTGCACATATAATGTAGTTGTGATCTGACTACTTATATGCAAGTTACTACTCTCAGATCTTTTCCTAAATTAAATAATGTTGTTCGTCCGTAGATTCGACATCCAAGGGTTGGAGATACTGGTTCTATTATGGGCATGCGCAGGTGGCTGATGAGGCCAACCCGTGCACTGATTGTTTGTTAGCATAAGAGGCTGGTAATGAGTGAGACATCTCTATGAGCTTCGATGGCACGTGCTTTTCTGGCTTGCAGCTTCAGCTCTGCGGCTGCTGTCCGACCAGATTCACAAACAGAGGAAAGCCAAGTGACTCAATCGCTCGCTGTTTGCTCCCAGGAATCAGGGTTTATGTTCAACGCTTTCAATGCAGTTTTAATATTGTCTTTGAAGTATTTCTTCAAGTATCCGAAGGATCACTCTCCTTGCTGTCGCTCCCCATAGAAGAGTCTCTTAGGCAGCCGGTGGTCTTGCATACAGCGTAGCTGGCACTGCATGAGGATGGTGGTGAAGATAGGAATACCTGCTTGGGTAAGTACCTCAGTGTAAAAGAAGTGTGGGGAGCAGAACTGCCCTGTAGACCTTTAAATTGGTCTGGATGCTAGACCTTTAGTTTTGGTCTGGATGCTGATGCCTCCTCAATTCAAGACGTTGGCATACACTCAGCCAAATGTTGCGTGGCTCTGGCAAGACCTCGTCGTCCATATTGATGCTCTGTGACACTGTACTGCCAATGTAGGTGAAGAGGTTCACAACGTTAAATTTTCGGCTGTTGACGGTGATGTTGGGCCAACATGGGGCTTTCCAGGGGCCGGCTGATGCAGAACTTCACTCTTCTGGGTACTGATGGCGATTCTAAAGCTTGTGCAGGAGGAGATGGAGAACTTGCGAACCCTGCATCTAGAGTAAGGATATACCCCATTGTTTTTCGCAGACTTGACGGTTTCCTTTGCGCTGATAAAGGCGGATTTTATTTTTAGCGTCTTTCAATTCCTGGGGGATTGTCTCATGCTGCCACATCAGTAGAAACAGTTGGTGGAGCTATTTTATCAGGGCTGTGTCGTTTGCCTTGTAGACTTCAGCTGGGACTGAGTCTGAACCAGGTTCTTTGCCACTGGAGAGCAGGGTTATCACTTTCTGTGTTTCCAGCAAAGGTTGGCCGGTCATCCAGTGCTTCGTTTATGGCCAATTGGGGAGACGACTGATGCATGACGGCGATTCAGGATGTTGTAAAAACTTTTCAGCCCATCGTTAAAGAATCTATTGGTCTGTAATTAGTGTGTTCCAGTCTGTCCTGAAAATAGGGCATGATCCAGAGGATGTAGGTTCATTCACTTCCTTCACGGCATTGTAGAAGTTTTTCATGTCATGCTGGTCTGCATAGCACTGGATCTCATCAGCTTTGTTGTTCAGCCATGTATCTCGCATCTGATGCAGTTTCTGCTGTACAGTTCTGCATATATTGGTGTACGCATCTTTCCTAGAGGTGGACTTGGGGTTGTTGAAGTAGGCTTCAAGTAGGCAGTGTTTCTCATCAAGCAACTGCTTGATCTCATCACTGTCCTCATCAAACCAGTCTTGATGCTTTCTGGTTCAGGGTCTGAGGATTTCCGAAGCTGTGCTGTAGAACTGCTTTCACATATGAAAGAAGGGCTTTCTAAGATGGAGTTACTTACCCTGACCAGTTTCTGCCTTTAAGATAAATATTATGCTATATATAAAAAGACAAAATGTGCAACTCCAATAGAAACAAAGCAAACTGGTTGGTGTTTTGGCTTTTAGAAAGAGCTCAACTAATCACTACATATTGCACGTTGGATAGTAAGGTGGATGTGAGATATTTCATAGTATATGACTGGGTGCTGGATGGTATAGTTTGGTCTCTTGTAAATGCATGATGGACTGTGAGTGTTGGCTGTTGGATATTAGGTAACACGGCATTGATATCCTCTATCTGTGTGTTGGACAACAGTGTGGATGTTACAAATTTGATAACTGGTTATTGGTTACTTCAAGTGGTGTGTTCAGTGGTAGATAACTGGGTACATAATGGTAAATGTTAAAAATTGATATGAAATCACTAGGTATACCTGGGTATTGGTCACGACATAAGAGTTAGGAATAATAAATATATGGTATTCGATAGTATATAACTGGGTAATGGATATTTGATCACTGGGAGTTGGTTCATATAAATGGCATATTGGATGATATAGTGTGGAGTACATGTAGTGGGTAAGTAAGAGTTAGTCACTCCAAACTGCGTGTTTGACAGTAACTCAGTGATTTGTATTAATGGAGGGTATTGGATACCAGATTACTGATGGACAATAAAAAGCTTCGTATTAGCCACAATAAACAGCTAGTTAATAAATGTGTAGTGTTGGATAATACATAAAGTGTTGCAGGATAGTAGATCACAGGGTGTTGGTCACTCCATTCGGAATTTAGCATTGGATGGTTTGGGCTGATGGATAGTATATGACCACCTGTTGGTCTCAGCTAATGGCACATTGAATAGTATAGTGTGTGGTGTTGGATAGTAGATTACTGAATATTGGTCATTCCAAAGGACATGTTTGGCAGTGGATAACTGTGTGATAGATAGTATCAGTGGGTGGTGAAATTCAACCAGAACAATTTTATATCTGTGTCAATCTTTGGTTTGGCTCACAAAATAAATTTCCTACAGTTTAATGTAAGGTTGCAACCCTGGTATATTTAAAAAAATACACATTTAGAAATAATGGTAATGAAATCAACTGACAATGAATGACAGTGAACTGTACTAATATCTACCTTTTCAGTTTTTGTCAGTGTTTATAAAGCAAAATATGAGTAGTTAATTAGCCATATAATTTTATCTAGGACGTTTTTACAAAAATGAAATTATATTAAATTAAATTCTAAACTTCAGTGACTACACAAAGAACATTATAATAAAACATTTCTTGGATTGCAAAACAAGTCAGTGCCTGTCATAAAGTATGTTTCCTATTCTCTCTAAGTTTAAAATGTACTTTGAAAGCTACGTTTGTGTATATGTGTGTACATTCCTATCCATTTTTGTCTTTGCTCACTGGATTCGATAGTGTATAAATTTGTTTGTGTTTATATTGTTAAACAATGTCTGTCCTTAAGTGTGTTTTTTATTCTCTCTGTTCTGTTCAATGTCGATAGAACACTATTTTTGTCAATGTGTGTGCATTACTACTATTTTCTCTTCTTCTTCTATCTTTATGGACTATCATTTCTTTTCACATCAATCGCAAACACTTAATGTTAGATTTGAAAATTACCACCATATTCTCAATTTGACAATGTGGCAAATTTGACTCTCATCTCAAGAGTTCATACATTGCATTTTAATCACATCCCCAAAAATATCTGCAGTGAAATGAAATAGATTTTGATACGTAAGTCAGTTAATCTCTTTAATGCAAAAAATAACAGACTGAAAAACATGCATTGCAACGCACCTTCTATTAATGTTTGTCTACCATCAATAGGTAGCATTTTATTGAGAACTAAATCAAGGACGGGAAAATAAAGTTGCAATACAGTATGACAAATTCTATGTCCATCTTGTCTCCAAACAAGATTTACTAAATATATATTTTAACACACTTCTTGGAATGTAATGTTTGTGTTTGTTCTTTTCTCCATCCTGTTTAATGTCTATTGAGAACTATATTTGTGTACGTGTATAAGCATTGCAAATTGTTTCTATTATTTAATTCTATGATAGTGTATAAGTATTTAAGCACAATAGTACTCTTTCTTTTCTTTAATTCCGCACTTGATAGTATTGCATGGGTTTAAATGATTATAAAGGTAGTTTGGGATTGTAGCTTGTTTTAAAAATTGCATGGTATGAAAGATATAAGGGAAATGGGTTTAACAAAGTCTATAACGGGATATTGGGGACGTTATAGAAAACAAGAATGTTAGTTTTTTGTTTATAATGTCATAACTGTGTAAACACGAGCTTAAGTCCATCCAACACTGCATGGTCAGTAGGTAGGTGGGTATTTATATCTCTACAAAATGCCGTGTTGAACAGTAAATTTGAGGTACAGACAACCCCAAAGGTGTTGATTGTATATTGTGGTGTTGGATATGAGATCACTATCTGTTGGTCAGTAAAAGTGTATTCAAGGCCTTTAGTTTTAACATTATTGACAAATAGGACCATCGTATTCAGGCAATAAGCCATACAGGAGTTTAAGGAGTCAATAACATGTTTATAAAATAAATAAAAATAAATAACAAATTATGAGATGTTGAGGTTTAATTGGTTCAGCTACAGTATTGATAAAGATAAGATCAAGGTTACTATTATTAATGTACAAGTTTTATTTTGAAAAACATGAACAAATACATAAATTTCCTTTTTTGGAGAATTCTAGCAAATACATATATTACCTTTTCTCTGGGTAGATTCTAGCAAATACATAAATTACCTTTTCTCTGGGTAGATTCCAGCAAGAATATGATAGAACAAAAGCACTAAACACGTACATGTCTGAAACATTTGAAACGAAAATGAGAACAGGTGTCAGGGGTAATCAACAAAAATGTATGGGAATATTTACATCATTAATACATAGGTTCAAAACAAAGATCAAGTTTTATGTCTTGTCATCAACTTTTAGGCAGATTACATAAACGTTTACTATTTTTGATATGTTTTTTGTAATAATATGTGATAGGTGTCTTTTAGCCAAAACATCTCAATTCCACGAATAAAGTCACCACAACAGAGAAGAGGGCCATATTGTTAATTTCTATTATTAAAAGCATTCCTGGATAAAAATAAAATACATATTTAAGGAAACATCTTTTGTCTTTGTAAGATTCATATGGATCTAATCACAGAACAAAACTGACTCTTATTGTATCTGATCCCTTTATGAAAATTAAGTATATGGAAATAGAAACCACAATCTGGTGGCTAAAACAAAATTCTTGTCGATACAAGTTTATCAAACAAAGTAATTAATGGCTATAACATCTTTTAGATTGTTTTAAATTATTTTAAAAAATCGTCATTTTTTTATTCATGTACCGATAAGTTACTTTAAAAAACAAACAAGGATCAGAACACTAGCAGAACAAATGATAATTATAAATGCATAAGTTTATATGTTAAGTAATTTTTGACGTGATGTGGTGATTACAAAGTCTATTGATGGGTCAAACGTGTATATAGAAGCCTACTAATGTAAGTATTTTGAATTTTAAATGCATAAACAACAATTAAGCAGTTAGAAATATATTCAATCAGTAATAATTAGTGTGATAAAACATTTAATAATGCATTAGAAATTTTGAAACAATACTAAATTAATAACATTTTAAATACTGCAACATCATTGTCAATTAATATCTATTATTTTCATCATCATTATGCATGCTTGAGACTACATTTTTAAAAAATACAAACAGACGTTCCACAACACTGGTTAGGACATAAACTTAAAACAATGTCTTCTGTCAGTTTATCCTAATATATATTAGGACTCAGTGGTTGAGTCAGTCAAGCTGTTTTATCTTTGTATTTTCATATTTTGTTTCAGAATCTGTAAATAAGAGAAAATTTGTACAACTACATGTGCATAGATCTAAACTATAAAATGTTAAAGAATAACAAGTTATGATAAAATAATGTTGTTTATAGGAAAACAAAAAACATGTTTCATATGAAAAAACTAAGTTTTGATAATATTTATCATTAAACAATTAATAATGATAGACCTTATAAAAATGTAATAAAGAGACACATAAATACATTTAGTCCTTTTTTCTCAAGTGATATGAACCTAGTATTAAGTTTGTCTATGTAAATTAAGGAAATAACATCTATTTAACATTCAACAAAAAAGATGATGTCACGATAACAAGCTCAATAAGAATTTAACATTGATGATTGCTACAGTAACCATTATAAACATGTAAGGTATGAATGTGACAATTTATGACTACTTCATGAAGCATTACAAACTGCTAAGGTACAATTGTGACAATTTATGATTACTAAGGTAGTTTTCACAGAGTATGGAAACTAAACTGAAGAACTACTAAAAAGGAAATGTGACCAATTTATCAAAACAAAAATTAATTTTACTAATATGGGCCCTGCTACTTGATGTTCAGTTGGGATAAAATTGTTTATTGACACTTACAATTAAAATAATCATGTAGACATCAAAACAGTCATCACAAATTCAAACTGGAATAGACTGTTATAAAAAATATATGTACTCTGCCATAAAAATCAGTATTTCCATCCAAATAAAATCAGATCAACTCTCTTTAAATAATTCACTTAAAGGGAAACAGAAAAATATGAAACAATAACAATTAGATTGAGAAAAAGATGACCTAAATATGTATGCTGAAGATAATTAGAGATTGTTACGCCAACCGTGAGTCATAAATTATAATGTATCTTAGGTCTACAAGAGGCAACCTGATAGGGCTCAACAATCATTTGAATATGATTTAGTCTATTTTATTTCTGGGACAGTCTAGTTCAAGAAAACTAAATAAATTACTCATGAAGATACCTTTGTCTGTTTTGGGGATCTTCAGTGAGCTGTACATCTCGATGTCACTGTTTACATAGGGGTGCAATTTTTCATAGGATTCACCTTCTGGAGACCTTAATAATGATATTAAGATATATTAGATATTATCAGATATATAATATCCAATATTACTGAAACTAAATGTTTAAAAAGAAGTGCTTAGATGTCTATTTTGCATTTAATCTTGACTACCTGTACATCAATTGTGTTGTTGTTGTTGTATTGTTTAACACCATTTTTCAGCACACGATAGGCTATATATGGCAGCCAGTGTAACTGGAAATGGAAGAACTTTGAAAATCCCAGGAATAACAACCCACCCATGAGAAGCAACTGGCAAGCTTTCTCACATACCCAACGTTTCAAAAATTTTGCTATAAATAGGTTAAGAAAGTGATTACTTTGCTCGTGTCAGTGAATATACTCAATGGCCTATGCATATGTCTAGGTTTTAAGAACAAAATTAAAACAGTTAAATTACATTGCTTAATTGATTTCTTGATTGAAAATTTTATATATTTTACTTCTCAATAATACACTTAGTAGGTAAAGTTTATATACATGTAAATATTAATTTATCATGTTTTATTCAATTCAATATTCATATCATGTGTCTGTACCTTGCTTTGGGATCTGTATTCTCTTCCAATGAGATATCTGGGGAAAAATGAAAAGCGCAATATACAGTATAATAAAATTCCTATCTCTGTATGAATAACTCATTATGATAGGTACATACATTGTCAGAATACAAAATCAATAATGTCTCTAACTTTGTAAGATTTTACTTGCATAAACCTTGGAATAGTGTAACACCTATGTGTGTGTCACCTTCCTTGTAATATATGCCCAATCCTTGACTGAAGTTATAACATGTGAAACATGTGAGCTTCCCTATACTATACATCTGGTGAGAGGAGCAGTCTCTCATCCTTGCAGGAAGTAAAAATAATTGTAATGTACCAGTTTCCCAATATACATACATTTAAAGTGCTTTCAGTTGTTTTTGATTTATTTACAAGGAACCAGACAATTTTCATTTTTGTTACAAAATAATTCTGTAAATGTTTACTTACAATACCAATGCAATTATTATTATATGTATCACATGTTATTTCTCTCTCTCTTTCCTGCCTCATATACATTATGCATAGTGCTTTCATGATAGGGAAGGGCCAGAGTTGCCAGATACATTTTTTTGGCCCAATTGGGCTCCTTCTGAAATTTGGTTGCGTGAAAATGTTTTAGATTGCATACTGCAGTTTGTGTGGCTGTTTCTTATTTGTATCACCATAATTTGGACTACATCAAATTGCTACTAAATTCTATGCATTCAATTTCAAATTGGAGCTAGTGACGATAATATCTAAAAATCTGAATGAATCCATTTTTCTGGATGTATCTCCATAGATGTTATCTCACATACTTAAAAAAGTTTTAAAATTCCTGAATGGAAGAACAAAGCGGGCTTCTAATTCCAAAATTTCAATTAAGCTAGCATATCAATAGCATATCTATAACTGTAGTCTGTTATCACTTTATCAGTATTATAACATTGCTAAATTTATGGATATGGTTCTTATTTATTTTTCAGATTTTAATATATAAATTGGACAGTTTTTTGGGCTGCGTTTTAAAGGTATATGTGCAGGAATTGAAAAAAGTATCTGGCAACATTGGATAGGGCTGAACCTAATTTAATGAACTTGTTATCTAATCCCAATCATTCATAACAGTCATATTAAAACATACTTAAGTTTGCCAAGTTAGAAAGAAAATCAATTTAATTAAAGTATGTTTTCTTCCAGAAATGGATTAATTGCTTGTTTCTAATTCTTGATTTTCTACCACCTTTGTGACATTTATTAAATGTATAAAATGTATCACTCCAAAACAATATTTAGTAATTACCATTTTCTTGGCAATCTTACCTTTTGCACAAGTAAGGTAAGACCTTCCATTTCATGCCCACAACTAATGCATTAGATACACAATGCTGTAATTGCAATGGTCTTAACTTTTGCACGTTATGAAAGACCTTCCTTTTTATACTTACAATTAATTCATTAGTGATATCAGGTAGTTTATTATGAATTTTGGTCATTAAATATTGACAAAAGTTTTAAAATTCTGATTGAAACAGCTGAGACTGAGTCTGGGGATGCATGATTAGTCATTGGTGTGAAAAGAGAGCACAAGAATTTTATGTCACAGGACGCTCTTTAATTTTTAACATTTATGAGAATGAAAGCAAGCATACAATATTAATTTTGTATAAAAAAAAACATATCAACAAAGTTTGTGAGCCATTTTATTAAGAAATCATTTAAAACATCTAAGATAAGTCAACATCGCAAACTTAATGAATTATTGATGAGAATTAAACGTCAAGTTAAATTACCATTAAGATGTAGGTATTGGGTTGCTTCAGCTTTTGTGAAATTGAGTCCTTCATATTCTTTTCCTCTGATCACATCTTGTTTGATAGACACGTCATTTATTTTATTTCTTCTTGTTCTTGACACAGAACAAAAGATTTTGTTGTTATTAATGTGCTTGTTAGAGAAAGAATTAACCACATCTTTTAAACTTTGACTAATGCATATCATCAAACTGACATTTGTAGGAAACATCTTAAATGCCTAATAAGTTGAGGAATTGTATATTTGCTTCAGAATTATGTACATAAGCTTCATTAGCAATTATATACAGAAATGCAAATCTCTTTATGAACTGTATTAATTGGCACTTTCTTACTGTATTATTTACTCTATTATTTACATCTGAATCTTTCAGGTGACCTGTGTGCTAGTAACAAGCATACATAAATGTAAAATGGTGCATACCTGTTAGACATGTATGTTGGTCTTGTATTTATTTTGTATATTGCATCCGAAGTAAATTTATTTGTTGAATTTTACAAAATATCTTGGCCTTTGCTCCTTATATAGAACACTAAGTAAAAAACATACATGTTGAGGAGACTTTCAACTTTATACAGCCAAATTGAGAGATTTTCAGTTAAATTATAGAAAATTTATATTTCAACACAAATGATGATTCATGGTGTATTCACAAGATTGTATCTACAAAACAACTGAACACTGAATTGATATGATTACAATTTAAAGTAAAATTAAAGTGTTTACAATTGTAATATCTCTGAATTAATGACATGTATAGCCTGCTTGTACTGTACATACCTTCTTTGACATTTCTGTTTAGTGCAATAATAAAATATGTTTAACACCAGTCATACCTTTGTTCATCCTCCCCCGTTACATCATTTTCTGTAATAATACAATGAAACAGAATTAGGAGTCTTATCCATTTTTAACTATGATAAAAAGACTTTGATTGACATGTGCCTATCACTGGATTTTGAAACTCTTTAAAATAATCCAGAAAACATAGGAATTCAAATTATCTTTTGGCGATATTATATGCATATTAGCATTGATGTACATTTGTTTATGAGCTGAAACTTTGTCTTTGAAAAGATAATATTAATTGTAAATCAATATTGTTTTCAAAGGGAGCTAACTCAAATGATACAAAAGAAAGGACAGTAAATTCATAGTTCCAAACATGTACTATACATGCAAGCTGAAACTTAATGACAGTCCATATTCCACTGCTGAAATAGAATTGTAGTCAATTATACTGTGCTGAAATAGAATGATAGTCCATATTACACTATTGAAATAGAATGGAAGTCCATATTACACTGCTGAAATATGGTAGTCCATAAAACACTGTTGAAATATAATGACAGTCCATATTACACTGTTGAAATATAATGACAGTCCATATTACACTTTTGAAATATAATGACAGTCCATATTACACTGTTGAAATATAATGACAGTCCATATTAAACTGTTGAAATATAATGACAGTCCATATTACACTGTTGAAATATAATGACAGTCCATATTACACTGTTGAAATATAATGACAGTCCATGTTAAACTGTTGAAATATAATGACAGTCCATATTAAACTGTTGAAATATGATAGTCTATATTACACTGCTGAAATAGAATGATAGTCCATATTACACTGTTGAAATATAATGACAGTCCATATTATACTGTTGAAATATAATGACAGTCCATGTTAAACTGTTGAAATATAATGACAGTCCATATTAAACTGTTGAAATATAATGACAGACCATATTAAACTGTTGAAATACAATGACAGTCCATATTAAATTATTGAAATATAATGACAGTCCATATTACACTGTTGAAATATAATGACAGTCCATATTAAACTGTTGAAATATAATGAAAGTCTGTATTAAACTGTTGAAATATAATGACATTCCATATTAAACTGTTGAAATATAATGACAGTCCATATTAAACTGTTGAAATATAATGACAGTCCATATTAAACTGCTGATATTGAATGATGCAAATGAGCTGTCATTGAACATAATGTAGGTCAAGTATCATGTCAATAAATAATGATAAAATGTTAACAAGGATGACAATAAAAGTCACTGACATGACTTATCTCTATTTATTTCTGTCATTCCTAACACACATATTTAAGATTATATGCTGCTTTAGGAACTGACAATAATTTGTCCTACCATGTTGAGTTTTCTTTGTAAGTTGATGTCTTCTCCAAAGGATTATGCCTATTAACACAACTAGAATGATGACAACTCCAGCACTTATGCCCCCAGCTATGCCGGCAACTGGTAATCCAGGACTTGAAGAAGTACTCGCTACTGCAAATATGAACAATAGTCATTAAAATTATATATAATTGTAGCAAATATTCCTCTAATCAGTCACATACCTGTTTCAACTGTAAATAAAAGTACATGAAATTCATAATATAGGATGGGCTCAGAACATATGACTAAATTCAGGCTAACATATTCAAGAAGTATAAAAATTAGATATTGGTAAAAGTTGTGCACATACCAATATGGAGAAGGCTATGATGTAAAGGCCTATGCAACACACAGCCAGCAACAAAAAATGCATTAGAATATGTGTATACTTTTCAATGTAGTAATTTAATTCTGTAAACAGGTTTCAGGCACTATCTGATTTGTGATACTGTTCAAGTTACTTTTCTCTCTGAGGCTCCCCAATAGTCTAATATGTCAATGTCTTCTTGTATGTATGTAAATCAGTCTCATTTTGAATATTCTCTTGTATCAACTACATGTGGTCATGGTAAAACAGATAGATCTTGTATGTCATCTTCTTCTTGTGTTTATGTACATAATCAAGGCAATTTAAAGAAATATGATGGGGTAGAGAGTATCTGGATCAAAGTAACCCTTGCCCAAAATCAAAGCCAATAATCTTATGTTCAGTTTACAAGCCACCTAGTTTCATAGATGTTTGGATTGATAGATCTGAGGTACATATTCAAAAAGCATTACTAAAGGAAGATTTAGAAACTATCATATGAGGTGATTTCAACATCAACTACATGAAAACTCCATCATTAACATGGATAAGTAACTTTGAAACTTACAACTTCATTCAATTAATTAAAACCCCAGCTAGAGTAACAAATAAAAGTACTACAATCATTGATTATTTCTATACTAATAAACCTGAAAACATAAATTAAATAAATGTGCCAGTGTTTGCACTGAGTGACCACTACCTAGTCCAAAAACCTACTGTGGCAGAACTAAGGAAGGCCTTAAACAAACTGTTCTTAGAAAAAGCCCCATGGAAGGTTGGCATTTAAGCAGAAGTTATCAAGTGCGGCTGCAGTGTACTGCTCAAACACCTGCATGACCTCCTCTGCCAGTGCTTGAATGAGGGTGCAGTGCCTCAGGACTTGAGATAGGCCAACAATGTAATCCTGTACAAGAACAAAGGTGACAGAAGTGACTGCAATATCTACAGTGGTATATCCCTTACCAGCATTGTCGGTCAAGTCTTCGCATACATCAGCCTGAACAGACTGCAGACACTTGCCGACAGAGTGTATCCAAAGTCACAGTGCGACTTCCGCACAGAGAGGTCCACAATTGACATAATCTTCTCTGTCAGGCAACTGCAGGAAAAATACAGAGAACAACATAAACCCCTCTTCCATGCCTTTATGGACCTCACCAAGGCATTCAATCTGGTAGGCAGAGACTGACTCTTCACGATCCTGGCGAAGGTTGGATGCCCTCCAAAGCTGCTAAGCAATCCAGCCTTTCAACATTGATATTAAAAGCACAGTGCAGTACAATGGCTGAACGTCCGACCGCTTCAACATCTGCAGCAGAGTGAAACAGGGTTGCATCCTAGCCCCCACACTCTTCAGCATCTTCTTTGCTGTCGTGCTTAAGCAGAAGGGATCTACCATCGAATGCGATCAGACAGCAATCTGTTCAACCTGGCATGAAAAAAGGCAAAGAGCAAAGTGCGTAAAGCAGCCATCAGGGACATGCTCTTCGCAGACGATGCTGCCCTAGCCACTCACACAGAAGCTGAGTTAAAGCACCTGATCAACCACTTTGCTAAAGCATCAGTGAGTTTGGACCAACCATCGGTCTAAAGATAGAAAACGTGATGGCTCTGAACACAGCCCCCCCTGCCAACATCATCCACAATAGGAATACTTCAAATGATGTATGTATTATGTCACAATAGGAATATTTCAAATGATGTATGCATTATGTAACAATAGGAATATTTCAAATGATGTATGTATTATGTCACAATAGGAATATTTTAAATGATGTATGCATTATGTCACAATAGGAATACTTCAAATGATATATGCATTATGTTACAATAGGAATACTTCAAATGATGTATGCATTATGTCACAATAGGAATACTTCAAATGATGTATGTATTATGTCACAATAGGAATATTTCAAATGATGTATGTATTATGTAACAATAGGAATATTTCAAATGATGTATGTATTATGTAACAATAGGAATATTTCTAATGATGTATACATTATGTAACAATAGTAATATTTCAAATGATGTATGTATTATGTTACAACAGGAATATTATGTATGCATTATGTTACAACAGGAATATTATTTATGCATTATGTTATAACAGGAATACATGTATTACAAATGATGTATGCATTGTTACAATAGGAATATTATGTATGCATTATGTTATAACAGGAATACATGTATTACAAATGATGTATGCATTGTTACAAAAGAAATATTATGTATGCATTATGTAACAATAGGAATATTTCAAATGATGTATGCATTATGTAACAATAGGAATATTTCAAATGATGTATGCAGTTTGTCACAATAGGAATATTTCTAATGATGTATGCATAATGTTAAAACAAGGAATATTATGTATACATTATGTTACAATATGAATATTTCTAATGATGTATGCATTATGTTATAAAAGGAATATTTCAAATGATGTATGCATTATGTCACAATAAGAATATTATGTATACATTATGTTACAATAGGAATATTTCTAATGATGTATCCATTATGTCACAATAGGAATATTTCTAATGATGTATGTATTATGTCACAATAGGAATACTTCAAATGATCTATGCATTATGTTACAATAGGAATATTTCAAATGATGTATGCATTATGTTACAATAAGAATATTTCAAATGATGTATGCATTTTGTCACCTAAAATGACATTGTATGAGTATTGTGAAATTTTTAATGGGAAGAGATGACATAAAATATTAGTGTTCATGCGAAGAAGAGACTGATTTCAAATGATATCACAAAAATAAGTCTGTATACAGCAGGACTGAGTGCAATTGATATCATAAACATAAATCTGTATACAGCAGGAGTGAGTGTAATTGATACCATACAAATAAGTGTATACAGCAGGACTGAGTGCAAAACAGCCATATTCAAAATGAACATGAGAATCTAACTTTAAAACCATGCATAATTAATAAGCATACATGTACAAAATGATATCTAAGAGATATTTCTAAATTATATAGCCTGAAAAGTATAAAAAAAAGTATAAAAAGATATGTTTGACACCTTTGTTATTTACAAATTATAAGCAACATGTAATTATCATGCTTTTTTAAACAATGGCCATTTGCATCTAGGTTAAGTTTGTCAGGTTATAAATATGTTATACAACGAAGATAATTTCTCTTGTAGAAGATATAAATCAAATATAACCAATTAAACATTCTAACAAAGGAATGTTATAACAAAACTTTTACAACAATCAATCATTAAGAATTTAGCCAGGTAAATAAGAGCTGACTATTCTAAGGACTTTTATATTTATTAATGAGGAGTCATTATCATGATCTTTAATATCTGGAACCTTTGTTATTTACTAATTAAGTTTGTCAACTATTCCATTTAAACATACATGGTACCCAGGGGAAGGCACTTTTTAAAAATGTATATCATGGTTCCTTGATTACTCAAATTGTTCTAAAGATTATAATGTAATGTCTACAAAATCACCAGGCAGTTTGGCATGCACTTGCCATTTCATTTTAAGGACAAAACGAGGTCAATACCATAATAAGAGATTTGGTTGCTGGTTCTTACCAGAAAAAAAACCTGAAACTGAAAGCACCTGCAGTATTTTACAGTCAGTCAAAAATCACTCCTGTCAGACATTTCCATGATACATGACCTTACCAAAGTTTGAAAATAAATCACTGATGCCCCATGCTAAAACTAATAAAAATTACAATTAACATGGTTTCTTTGGGAGACATAGTTTAAAGTAGCACCTGTACATGGACACTTGCCACATAATACACAGTGGATGCAGATGAACAAGAAACCGGTAAACTGTGATCAATCAGGTAAAAAGTAAAAGTATTTTATACAGAAGAGACTTACCTGCTGCATATAATTGCAGTCGGAATTCCTTTGTTCCCAGAAAATTCACCAACACCAGAGTGTATATATCAAAATCATCCTGTGTTAGATTCTGAATCAAAAGATTTGCCATTTGTGCCTCAAGTTTAACTGGTATGCCATAAAACTGAGAATCAATGACACTAGTCGAAATATTCATGGTGGTCCTACTATTGTTTTGAAGTCCAGTCCCATTTTTCTGAAAGATGAAACTCTCAATTGCTGGGTTGCTATAGAAGGGTATGGAAATATTGATGGAATGGCCAACTAATGCGGCAAAATGAAAATCCTCTTCTTTCAATATGGCTGGTGTTCCTACATAAAAAAAGACTACTGTAAATAGTTTATACAGTTTTGAGAAAGATATTAATTTTCTGGTACAGAATGACCTTTTTCCAAAATGTTATTTCTGGCCCAAGAGCAGTCTGAAAAAACTGCTCTGATTTCTGAAGAAACAACCTGTTATATTTTCCTTGATATTCGTCAAACAAATTTAACTGTCTTAAGGCAAAAGAAAAATGAATATCACAGCCTAATAGAAAGCATCTGCCTATCCTTTCAAGAGTAAATGGCTAGCCTCTGTCGTACACATGCATTTGACTTCTGATCTGTTATGTACAATTTACATATTTAATTATTGTTTGTCGGCTTTCTTTTTACGCTATGTACCGGTATATCTGTATTTTGTACTTCACCTTGTCTAAAACCGAGTTCATGTGTACCTGAGCAATGTCATTTTTTTTTAATACAAAAAAAACCCATTTAAAATTGTCTCTAAGATTGTGGATTAAATATTCAGATTATTATTACTAGACCAATGAATATGAATTGGAATTAAAGATTCTTGATTCTGACCTTTGAAACATCTAGAATGGAAGCTGTCATTAAGTTGACAGAGTATTTTCAGTACATGAACATCACAACTTAGGTCAGGTAGAGGTGTATCAATCTTGCTTACCTAAGAGTTATTTATTCTTGCTTTATCAACAGATCGGAAGCAGATACTGTCTTATTGGTGTGTTCAGTTTTTAATTTTGTGGATTTATTTATTGAAATTATTCACTGGAAAAAAAACAAAGTGCTCAATAATATTCTTGGATCAAAACATTAATCTGGATAAAGTTGGGTACCACAACAAATTGTGTACTGTGGTATTTCTCAATGTACCATGATATGTATCATGGCTCTGAAATTATATTAGAGAAGAACAATTCAATATTCTGGGATAGGAGCCTGAAACTTTTTTGTTGAATTCCTTCTGTCAATAACTTGAAAGAATATCTTCTCTGATTTATATCAAAACAACTCTTTATTAGATCCATTATTATATTATTACTGCCTAGATATTGCTAGTTTGTCTATGTATTTTTAATCTTCTGTTTCGCAGTTGCATGTTCCTAGACAAATTTTTTTAAGGAATTCATCTCATTGTTTCATTTCATTGCATCAAAATGTAAAATTAATTGTCCAAGTCTTAAATCTTTGTGTTTAATATTTGCTTTGTCTTTGGGTGTTCTTTACCTCTGACCATAATGAACACGCCAAACTGAAAAGGCGAGATTTGCATAAATATATGCATACACAAACAGGACTGACAGTTTATAATATTTCACAGACTCAAATGTTCTGAACATTATAATTAAGAAATACAATTAAATGCCAATTGATTTTAATCATGAAATTGCTAACTTCAGCATAATTATTTTTGAAATGATATGACCTTGGCAAATGGGCTGTTGGAGTATTGAGCAGCATATAAGTGTGCTTCCTCTATGAAAACATAATGGTGTAATTTAAAAATACTGTCGTCTTCTACACTAATATTGAGACTGTAATGGTATGAACACTACCATACAGACTGTTATGTGATGAACACTACCATACAGACTGTAATGGTATGAACACTACCATACATACTGTAATGTGATGAACACTACCATACTTACTGTAATTGGATGAACACTACCATACATACTGTAATGTGATGAACACTACCATACATACTGTAATGTGATGAACACTACAATACTTACTGTAATTGGATGAACACTACCATACATATTGCAATGGTATGAACACTAACATACATTCTGTAATAGGATGAATACTACCATACATATTGCAATGGTATGAACACTACCATATAGACTGTAATGGGATGAACACTACCATACATATTGTAATTGGATGAACACTGCCATACATATTGCAATGGTATGAACACTAACATATAGACTGTAATGGGATGAATACTACCATACATAGTGTAATGGTATGAACACTACCATACATTCTGTAATGTGATGAACACTACCATACATATTGCAATGGTATGAACACTACCATACATACTGTAATCGGATGAACACTACCATACATATTGTAATGGTATGAACACTGCCATACATATTGCAATGGTATGAACACTACCATAAATACTGTAATTGGATGAACACTACCATACATATTGCAATGGTATGAACACTACCATATACACTGTAATGGGATGAACACTACCATACAGTGTAATGGTATGAACACTATCATAAATTCTGTAATGTGATGAACACTACCATACATATTGCAATGGTATGAATACTACCATACATACTGTAATTGAATGAACACTACCATACATATTGTAATGGGATGAACACTGCCATACATATTGCAATGGTATGAACACTACCATACATACTGTAATTGGATGAACACTACCATACATATTGTAATGGGATAAACACTACCATACATATTGCAATGGTATGAACACTACCATATAGACTGCAATGGTATGAACACTACCATACATTGTGTAATGGTATGAACACTACCATACATACTGTAATGGTATGAACACTACCAAACATAGTGTAATGGGATGAACACTACCATACATATTGCAATTGGATGAACACTACCATACATAGTGTAATGGTATGAACACTACCATACACAGTGTGATAGGATGAACACTACCATACATAGTGTAATGGTATGAACACTACCATACACAGTGTGATAGGATGAACACTACCATACATATTGCAATGGGATCAACACTACCATACATAGTGTAATGGTATGATCCCTACCATATATAGTGTAATGGGATGAACACTACCATACATATTTCAATGGGATGAACACTACCATACATAGTCTAATTGTATGAACACTACCATATATAGAGTAATGGTATGAACACTACCATACATAGTGTAATGGTATGAACACTACCATACATAAAGTAATGGGATGAACACTACCATACATAATGTAATGGGATGAACACTACCAAACATAGTGTAATGGGATGAACACTACCATACATATTGCAATGGGATGAACACTACCATAAATATTGCAATGAGATGAACACTACCATACATAGTGTAATGGTATGAACACTACCATACATAGTTTAATGGGATGAACACTACCATACATAGTGTAATGGTATGAACACTACCATACATAGTGTAATGGGATGAACATTACCATACATAGTGTAATGGGATGAACACTACCATACATAGTGTAATGGGATTAACACTACCATACATAGTGTAATGGGATGAACACTACCATACATACTGCAATGGTTTGAACACTACCATACATAGTGTAATGGGATGAACACCGCCATACATAGTGTAATGGGATGAACACTACCATAGATATTGCAATGGGATGAACACTACCATACATAATATAATGGTATGAACACTACCATATAGACTGTAATGGTATGAACACTACCATATAGACTGTAATGGCATGAACACTAGCATATAGACTGTAATGGGATGAATACTACCATACATAGTGTAATGGTATGAACACTACCATACATTCTGTAATGTGATGAACACTGCCATATATATTGCAATGGTATGAGCACTACCATGCATACTGTAATTGGATGAACACTACCATACATATTGTAATGGGATGAACACTGACATACATATGGCAATGGTATGAACACTACCATACATACTGTAATTGGATGAACACTACCATACATATTGTAATGGGATGAACACTGCCATACATATGGCAATGGTATGAACACTACCATACATACTGTAATGGTATGAACACTAACCATACATATGGCAATGGTATGAACACTACCAAACATACTGTAATTGGATGAACACTACCATACATATTGTAATGGGATGAACACTAACCATACATAGTGTAATGTTATGAACACTACCATACATACTGTAATTGGATGAACACTTCCATACATATTGTAATGGTAGGAACACTATCAAATAGACTGCAATGGGATGAACACTACCATACATAGTGCAATGGTATGAACACTACCATACATACTGTAATTGGATGAACACTACCATACATATTGTAATAGGATGAACACTGCCATACCTATTGCAATGGTATGAACACTACCATAATACTGTAATTGGATGAACATTACCATACATATTGTAATGGGATGAACACTGCCATACATATTGCAATGGTATGAACACTACCATACATACTGTAATTGGATGAACACTACCATACATATTGTAATGGGATGAACACTACCATACATATTGCAATGGGATGAACACTACCATATAGACTGCAATGGGATGAACACTACCATACATAGTGTAATGGTATGAACACTACCATACATACTGTAATTGGATGAACACTACCATACATATTGTAATGGGATGAACACTACCATACATATTGCAATGGGATGAACACTACCATACAGACTGCAATGGGATGAACACTACCATACATAGTGTAATGGTACGAACACAACCATGCATGATGCAATGGTATGAACACTACCATACATCCTGTAATGAGATCAACACTGCCATACATATTGCAATGGTATGAACACTACCATACAATCTGTAATGTGATGAACACTACCATACATATTGCAATGGTATGAACACTACCATACATACTGTAATTGGATGATCACTACCATACATATTGTAATGGGATGAACACTGCCATACATATTGCAATGGTATGAACACTACCATAAATACTGTAATTGGATGAACACTACCATACATATTGCAATGGTACGAACACTACCATATACACTGTAATGGGATGAACACTACCATAGTGTAATGGTATGAACACTATCATAAATTCTGTAATGTGATGAACACTACCATACATATTGCAATGGTATGAATACTACCATACATACTGTAATTGAATGAACACTACCATACATATTGTAATGGGATGAACACTGCCATACATATTGCAATGGTATGAACACTACCATACATACTGTAATTGGATGAACACTACCATACATATTGTAATGGGATAAACACTACCATACATATTGCAATGATATGAACACTACCATATAGACTGTAATGGTATGAACACTACCATACATTGTGTAATGGTATGAACACTACCATACATAGTGTAATGGTATGAACACTACCAAACATAGTGTAATGGGATGAACACTACCATACATATTGCAATTGGATGAACACTACCATACATAGTGTAATGGTATGAACACTACCATACATAGTGTAATGGTATGAACACTACCATACACAGTGTGATAGGATGAACACTACCATACATATTGCAATGGGATCAACACTACCATACATAGTGTAATGGTATGATCCCTACCATATATAGTGTAATGGGATGAACACTACCATACATATTGCAATGGGATGAACACAACCATACATAGTCTAATTGTATGAACACTACCATATATAGAGTAATGGTATGAACACTACCATACATAGTGTAATGGTATGAACACTACCATACATAAAGTAATGGGATGAACACTACCATACATAATGTAATGGGATGAACACTACCATACATAGTGTAATGGGATGAACACTACCATACATATTGCAATGGGATGAACACTACCATAAATATTGCAATGGGATGAACACTACCATACATAGTGTAATGGTATGAACACTACCATACATAGTTTAATGGGATGAACACTACCATACATAGTGTAATGGTATGAACACTACCATACATAGAGTAATGGTATGAACACTACCATACATAGTGTAATGGGATGAACACTACCATACATATTGCAATGGTTTGAACACTACCATACATAGTGTAATGGGATGAACACTACCATACATAGTGTAATGGGATTAACACTACCATACATAGTGTAATGGGATGAACACTACCATACATATTGCAATGGTATGAACACTACCATACATACTGTAATTGGATGAACACTACCATAGATATTGTAATGGGATAAACACTACCATACATATTGCAATGGTATGAACACTACCATATAGACTGTAATGGTATGAACACTACCATACATTGTGTAATGGTATGAACACTACCATACATAGTGTAATGGTATGAACACTACCAAACATAGTGTAATGGGATGAACACTACCATACATATTGCAATTGGATGAACACTACCATACATAGTGTAATGGTATGAACACTACCATACATAGTGTAATGGTATGAACACTACCATACACAGTGTGATAGGATGAACACTACCATACATATTGCAATGGGATCAACACTACCATACATAGTGTAATGATATGATCCCTACCATATATAGTGTAATGGGATGAACACTAACATACATATTGCAATGGGATGAACACTACCATACATAGTCTAATTGTATGAACACTACCATATATAGAGTAATGGTATGAACACTACCATACATAGTGTAATGGTATGAACACTACCATACATAAAGTAATGGGATGAACACTACCATACATAATGTAATGGGATGAAAACTACCATACATAGTGTAATGGGATGAACACTACCATACATATTGCAATGGGATGAACACTACCATAAATATTGCAATGGGATGAACACTACCATACATAGTGTAATGCTATGAACACTACCATACATAGTTTAATGGGATGAACACTACCATACATAGTGTAATGGTATGAACACTACCATACATAGAGTAATGGTATGAACACTACCATACATAGTGTAATGGGATGAACACTACCATACATATTGCAATGGGATGAACACTACCATACATAGTGTAATGGTATGAACACTACCATACATAATATAATGGTATGAACACTACCATATAGATTGTAATGGTACGAACACTACCGTATAGACTGTAATGGCATGAACACTAGCATATAGACTGTAATGGGATGAATACTACCATACATAGTCTAATGGTGTGAACACTACCATACATTCTGTAATGTGATGAACACTGCCATACATATTGCAATGGTATGAGCACTACCATGCATACTGTAATTGGATGAACACTACCATACATATTCTAATTGGATGAACACTACCATACATATTGTAATGGGATGAACACTGCCATACATATGGCAATGGTATGAACACTACCATACATACTGTAATGGTATGAACACTAACCATACATATGGCAATGGTATGAACACTACCATACATACTGTAATTGGATGAACACTACCATACATATTGTAATGGGATGAACACTAACCATACATAGTGTAATGTGATGAACACTACCATACATACTGTAATTGGATGAACACTACCATACATATTGTAATGATAGGAACACTGCCAAATAGACTGCAATGGGATGAACACTACCATACATAGTGCAATGGTATGAACACTACCAGACATACTGTAATTGGATGAACACTACCATACATATTGTAATAGGATGAACACTGCCATACATATTACAATGGTATGAACACTACCATAATACTGTAATTGGATGAACACTACCATACATATTGCAATGGGATGAACACTACCATACATAGCGTAATAGTATGAACACTACCATACATAGAGTAATGGTATGAACACTACCATACATAGTGTAATGGGATAAACATTACCATACATAGTGTAATGGGATGAACACTACCATACATAGTGTAATGGGATTAACACCACCATACATAGTGTAATGGGATGAACACTACCATACATATTGCAATGGTGTGAACACTACCATACATAGTGTAATGGGATGAACACTACCATACATAGTGTAATGGGATTAACACTACCATACATAGTGTAATGGGATGAACACTACCATACATATTGCAATGGTATGAACACTACCATACATACTATAATTGGATGAACACTACCATACATATTGTAATGGGAGAAACACTACCATACATATTGCAATGGTATGAACACTACCATATAGACTGTAATGGTATGAACACTACCATACATTGTGTAATGGTATGAACACTACCATACATAGTGTAATGGTATGAACACTACCAAACATAGTGTAATGGGATGAACACTACCATACATATTGCAATTGGATGAACACTACCATACATAGTGTAATGGTATGAACACTACCATACATAGTGTAATGGTATGAACACTATCATACACAGTGTGATAGGACGAACACTACCATACATATTGCAATGGGATCAACACTACCATACATAGTGTAATGGTATGATCCCTACCATATATAGTGTAATGGGATGAACACTACCATACATATTGCAATGGGATGAACACTACCATACATAGTCTAATTGTATGAACACTACCATATATAGAGTAATGGTATGAACACTACCATACATAGTGTAATGGTATGAACACTACCATACATAAAGTAATGGGATGAACACTACCATACATAATGTAATGGGATGAACACTACCATACATAGTGTAATGGGATGAACACTACCATACATATTGCAATGGGATGAACACTACCATAAATATTGCAATGGGATGAACACTACCATACATAGTGTAATGGTATGAACACTACCATACATAGTTTAATGGAATGAACACTACCATACATAGTGTAATGGTATGAACACTACCATACATAGAGTAATGGTATGAACACTACCATACATAGTGTAATGGGATGAACATTACCATACATAGTGTAATGGGATGAACACTACCATACATAGTGTAATGGGATGAACACTACCATACATAGTGTAATGGGATGAACACTACCATACATATTGCAATGGGATGAACACTACCATACATAGTGTAATAGTATGAACACTACCATACATAATATAATGGTATGAACACTGCCATACATATTGCAATGGTATGAGCACTACCATACATACTGTAATTGGATGAACACTACCATACATATTGTAATGGGATGAACACTGCCATACATATGGCAATGGTATGAACACTACCATACATACTGTAATGGTATGAACACTAACCATACATAGTGTAATGTGATGAACACTACCATACATACTGTAATTGGATGAACACAACCATACATATTGTAATGGTAGGAACACTACCAAATAGACTGCAATGGGATGAACACTACGATACATAGTGCAATGGTATGAGCACTACCATACATACTGTAATTGGATGAACACTACCATACATATTGTAATGGTATGAACACTATCATAATACTGTAATTGGATGAACACTACCATACATATTGCAATGGGATGAACACTACCATACAAATTGCAATGGGATGAACACTACCATATAGACTGCAATGGGATGAACACTACCATACATAGTGCAATGGTATGAACACTACCATACATACTGTAATTGGATGAACATTACCATACATATTGTAATGGGATGAACACTGCCATACATATTGCAATGGTATGAACACTAACATACATACTGTAATTGGATGAACACTACCATACATATTGTAATGGGATGAACACTACCATACATATTGCAATGGGATGAACACTACCATATAGACTGCAATGGGATGAACACTACCATACATAGTGTAATGGTATGAACGCAACCATGCATGATGCAATGGTATGAACACTACCATACATCCTGTAATGAGATCAACACTGCCATACATATTGCAATGGTATGAACACTACCATACATACTGTAATTGGATGAACACTACCATATAGACTGTAACGGTATGAACACTAACCATACATAGTGTATTGGGATGAACACTACCATATAGACTGCAATGGGATGAACACTACCATACATAGTGTAATGGTATGAACACTACCATACATAATATAATGGTATGAACACTACCATGCATAGTGTAATGAGATGAACACTACCATATAGACTGTAATGGTATGAACACTACCATACATATTGCAATGGTATGAACACTACCATACATATTGTAATGATATGAACACTACCATACATAGTGTAATGGTATGAACACTACCACACATAGTGTAATGAGATGAACACTACCATATAGACTGTAATGGTATGAACACTACCATACAGACTGTAATGGTATGAACACTACCATATAGACTGTAATGGTATGAACACTACCATACAGACTGTAATGGTATGAACACTACCATACATAGTGTAATGTGATGAGCACTACCATACATATTGTAATGGTATGAACACAACCATATAGACTGCAATGGGATGAACACTACCATACATAGTGTAATGGTATGAACACTATCATACATAATATAATGGTATGAACACTACTATACATAGTGTAATAAGATGAACACTACCATATAGACTGTAATGGTATGAACACTAGCATATAGACTGTAATGGTATGAACACTACCATACATAGTGTAATGGTATGAACACTACCATACATAGTGTAATGAGATGAACACTACCATATAGACTGTAATGGTATGAACACTACCATACAGACTGTAATGGTATGAACACTACCATACATAGTGTAATGTGATGAACACTACCATACATATTGTAATGGTATTAACACAACCATATAGACTGCAATGGGATGAACACTACCATACATAGTGTAATGGTATGAACACTACCATACATAATATAATGGTATGAACACTACTATACATAGTGTAATAAGATGAACACTACCATATAGACTGTAATGGTATGAACACTAGCATATAGACTGTAATGGTATGAACACTACCATACATAGTGTAATGGTATGAACATTACCATACATACTGTAATGTGATGAACACTACCATACATAGTGTAATGAGATGAACACTGCCATACAGACTTTAATGAGATGAAATAGTAGCAAGTATGTGTAACGAATGATGGAACAGGGTGTATAATACAATTATGATTGCATTAGTTAACTGAATTTAAAGACAAAAAATCTGTTTATTTGTATTCTGCACCATAACAGTTATAAAGGCATATCGCATTGCCTATTTCCATCTGTCTGTCTATCTGTGGCACTTTGGTTAATTTTGTGTTTATGTAATTTCACGCAATGTGGTGAGGCATTTCCAATTACATACAAGCCCTAAATTATTTTTGTATCTTAGACAGTATTTATGTATGAATATACGAATGTATTTATGTATGTATATATGAATGTATTTATATATGTATATATGAATGTATTTATGTATGTGTATATGAATGTATTTATATATATATATATATGAATGTATTTATGTGTGAATGTATATATGTATACTAAATGTATATATGTATATATGTATCCATTTAACTATGAATATATGAATGTTATTATATATGTATATATGAATATATTAATGTATGTATATTTGTGCATATTTGAGTACGTTTTCTTGTATGAATGTGATAGTGACTCATTAAACTGCATTGTCTGCCTTGTAGTCCTGTTTTATGGGCTGGAAGAACAATAGTTTAATCACATTTGTGCAACTTTGCTTACCAATTCTAAATAGTATAACACTGCTTCATTGCACGCTCTCTGAAAGCTTCCCCTCCAACTGACATTGCATAATCTCAAAAACTTCCCCTCCAAATGATATTGCATAATCTCTAAAAACTTCCCCTCCAACATACATTGCATACTCTCTAGAAACTTCCCCTCCATCTTACATTGCATACTCTCTAAAAACTTCCTCTCCAACTTACATTGCATACTCTCTAAAAACTTCCTCTTCAACTTACATTGCATACTCTCTAAAAACTTTCCCTCCATCATACATTGCATACTCTCTAAAAACTTCCTCTCCATCTTACATTGCATACTCTCTAAAAACTTCCTCTCCATCTAACATTGCATACTCTCTAAAAACTTTCCCTCCATCATACATTGCATACTCACTAAAAATTTCCCCTCCAATTTACATTGCATAATCTCTAAAAACTTTCCCTCCATCATACATTGCATACTCACTAAAAACTTCCCCTCCAATTTACATTGCATAATCTCTAAAAACTTTCCCTCCAATTGACATTGCATACTCACTAAAAACTTCCTCTCCATCTTACATTGCATACTCACTAAAAACTTCCTCTCCATCTTACATTGCATACTCACTAAAAACTTCCCTTCTATCGTACATTGCATACTCTTTAAAAACTTCCCTTCTATCTCACATTGCATACTCACTAAAAACTTTCCCTCCATCATACATTGCATACTCACTAAAAACTTCCTCTCCATCTTACATTGCATACTCACTAAAAACTTCCCTTCTATCGTACATTGCATACTCTTTAAAAACTTCCCTTCTATCTTACATTGCATACTGTTTAAAAACTTCCTCTCCATCTTACATTGCATACTCTTTAAAAACTTCCTCTCCATCTTACATTGCATACTCTCTAAAAATTTCCCTTCCAACATTTTCATACAATACAGATATATGTTGGCTGGGTAGTATTGCATAGTATTACCGGATTCCTGTTAAAGAGATGGGTTTTAACCAATTGATAATATGTGAGTATTTTACAATTCATTACATTGCACTGCTGTCATTATCATAATATACTTTCTGTGGAATAGGGTTAAAGTTGAAAAAACATTTGCATTAGACCGAAAAATGAAAATCCAGCAATTTTGAAGCAAATCACGTAATGTAACAATTAGAGGCTTTTAATGTGATGAATATGTAAAAAGAATTTGCATAAAAGACAGACAAATAAACACATTGATTTATCTGCTAAAAAACATCACCTAGTATGTACCACTGTAACAACCAAAATGTATGTGGATACATACATACATACATACATACATACATACATACATACATACATACATACATATATACATACATACATACATACATATATACTGCATACATACATATAAATACACACATACATACATACATACATACATGAATACTACATACATACATACATACATACATACATACATACACACATACATACATACATACATACATACATACATACATACATACATACTTCATACATACATACATACATACATACATACATACATACATACATACATACATACATACATACATACATACATACATACACAACATACATACACATACATACATACATACATACATACATACATACATACATACATACATACATACATACATACATACATACTTACATACATACATACATACATACATACATACATACATACATACATACATACATACATACATACATACATACATACATACATACATACATACACAACATACATACATACATACATACATACATACATACATACATACATACATACATACATGCATGCATGCATGCATGCATGCATGCATGCATGCATGCATGCATGTATGTATGAATATACACATTCATGAATACTGCATACATACATATAAATACACACACACACACACACATACATACATGCATGTATGTATGAATATACACATTCATGAATACTGCATACATACATATAAATACACACACACACACACACACACACATACATACATGTAACATACATTCAAGTGAGCAATATCATAAGAAATAAAATTTGGATTAAGTATATAATATGTATAACATATATCACATTAAAGCAAATGTTGACCTAAATCATGACCTTTTAACCTCAAAATCTTTCAAATAACCAGCATACAAATAAGATTAAAATATAATATCAAAGAAAAAAAAGAAAAATGTTGATAATGGGATCCAATGTCTACTGTCATGCAAGTTGTTATCCCAACAAGAAAATTTCCCATTCCTTGATCTCAAAATATAGTCTTGCAAGTTTACCTGTGACCTTGACATCTACAGCACCAGTCTGATCAAGCTTCCCATCAGATCCTGTAACATTATTGTCAACGGAGCAGATGTAAGTCCCCATATGCTGAAGGGATAACCTCTCTAATTTCAATGTATTGTGATTTGCGTTTGGAGTTCCCTGAAGGTCCAACCTGATAACCTTATCTCCCCACGTCTGCTTCCAGGGATGAAACATATACTCGGCTGGATGCCCTCTTGCTTCACACAAGACTAGTAAGGTCATATTCTGAAGGGTCGTACCACTGACTGTTACACTCACATCTGGGGCATCTGGAAATGGAGATCATATCAGGGGCCATCCATTTAGTATGTATGCATGCTGAGGGGGGTGGGGGAGTAACCCAAATGTATATGCTTGCATGTGGGTGGGTGTCCAATGATAATGTATGTATGCATAGGAAACGGAGGTTAAAGTTATGCAGCTTATTTCTTTGCTGCAACCAGACATTTAACATTGGTTGACTGTTTTATTAAACACATTGATATTATTAATCCTACTTTATTTCTGCGTAAGCTGTTCTATAGAATTCAGGAGGATTTGTGGATCAAGCATCTGTATGCAGGGATGGGTGGGTAAAAAAGTATGAATGTGTACAGGGAAGGATGGGAGGGGTCAAGATTCACCAGAGTTTGGCGTACATACTAAATGGATGGTCCCATATTTCCTTTTCAAGAGAAGACTAACATTCTGTCAGAATAAATGAACTGAACTGACAATATACTGGATTTCAATATTGTTACTGTACTGTCAATATACTATATACCAATATTGTTACTCTGCTGCCAATAAACTGGATTTCAATATTGTTACTGTACTGTCAATATACTGGATTTCAATATTGTTACTGCACTGTCAATATACTGGATTTCAATATTGTTACTGTACTGTCAATATACTGGATATCAATATTGTTACTGTACTGCCAATATACTGGATTTCAATATTGTTACTGTACTGTCAATATACTAGATTGCCATAATGTTTCTGAACTGCCAGTATAATGACTGTCAATATACTGGATTTCAATATTGTTACTGTACTGTCAATATACTGGATATCAATATTGTTACTGTACTGCCAATATACCAGATTTCAGTGTTGTTACTGTGATGCCAATATACTGGATATCAATACTGTTACCATGTTTCCAATTAATTCCAGCACAAATGATGTATACTTCAATTAAATGAAATATAGAGCAATGATGACAGAGCAAATAATAAAGAACATTACTGCACTGCTGTTATAAGCATATTTTGTTACGAGTCTATGATCTTAAAAAAAGTAACAGTAAGAGTGAAGACAATAAGTTTTGTAAAACAACAAATAATTTATTTCCCTAGAATACAAGGTGAAAAATGAGAAAAAAGAACTTATGGTTTTATGAATTAAATCAAAATTGTAATCCAAGAATTTAAAAACACAAGTCCTATCAATGAAAGTGAATTGCAATCCAAATCCCGATGAAATTCAAGATAATAGGCAATGATGTCTGTAATAATCTACAAAGTGTAGATGTGTCAACAGTCTCTGTTTGAATCACAGAAAATATTATAATTCTAGTTTTGAATTCCATATAAATTCCAGTGAACATCTTTGTTCAAAAATTATATCAGAGCACTTTTGTATTTCTAGGGAAATTAATCATTTGATTTCAATAATTTAAAGAAACAAATATTCAGTCCACACTGTTCACTTTAAAAGCACGATAATATAGTTCTCTGTTTTACCTCATTTCACCAATTAGCATTTTCTAAAAAACAACCATTACCTAATGGGAAACAACTTTCTTGCATGATTTAATAAGCCTTGTTTATTTCAAACAAATCTTTAAAATTTGCTATGGTTTTCACAAAACTCTGACCCAAATCAACAAGTTTACCTAAATAAAAACATAAAAAAGATGTAAATCAGATCAAAGAGAGCTGATCTTATTTATAGACAAGGTCAAGTCCAGTAAATAATGTTACATGACAAAATCATGTAATGGAACAAAACAAAAATTAAAACTGACAAAAAAAATAAAATTAATATACATAACAATTTGGAAACATGCTTGCATTTTTTGCTGCAAATTTACTTTTCTTGCGGTGGAAATGTACAGTTCATTCTCAAAGAAAGAACACATAACATTGAAGCATAAATAATGACAAGGTAGCCAGAAACAAACTGCTTTGTCAAAAATACACTTACGCAAGAAAAATAACTTTCATGAAAAGAAACATGATGCAAATTCTTTTTGTCAAAGAACAATTCAACTAACTCATGACATAAAAAAAAATTTTTTTTTACTGTGAATATTATGCTTAAAGGAAAGCATTTCCCTTCATGACTTTATGTCTAACACTGTTTCTGTTAAATCGGAAAATTAAATAGCACCTAACTGCAATAAGAATATTTATATACATAAATAAAATAGACACACATGAGTCTTCTGGTAATTCTGGGGGAAATGAAGTGCATATATATCAATGAAAGAAAGACAAAGTGTATGATGATAAAATTCTTCTTTCAATTCTTATCAAAAGATAAAGGGGACTATACCACTTCCATGTTCATCCACATCAAGAAAGGTGGCAAGCCCACTTGTAACACAATATCATCTATGGATCCACTATTTTAATTCCAAATTTAGAGACAAAACATAAGAAATTAATGGTTACCTTTGTTACATTTCACAAAGAAATACAATTAATTTTTTCCGAATTGATCTGATACAAACATTTTCTTATCTTCTTTGTAGTGGAACTTACTGTTTCTACTTTTTATTTTTTATGGTGGTTTCAGGTTTAAATTTCACATTTTTCAGCAAAATTCCTAATGTGTATATTTGGCTAATTTATGTGACCTGTTTTACTGAAATGTTTATGCATCATGTATTATGAAATTATTTCAAGGTTTTAAATTTGCTATTGAAAACTCTGCATAATCACAGAAATGGTAATATGTTCTTTCCCTTGCTGTAATATGTTATTAAAGGATTTCTGTTCTTAGTAGTTGTCACCATATCATACAATGGACTGGAATCATTAGGAAATACCTGAACACTTTTAAGGCCAGAAAGTTTTCAATCAATCTGAATCGTGAGTACAAATTTTAAAGGTCTTCTTACCGAAGGTTTCCAAGTTTTATAAAAACTGGTAAAAAAAACGGCCTCCAGAGTTGTAACAAGCTTTGCAAATTTGACACATCACCTCACCTTATTGATATGTGTAGAAGTTACACACATTAAAATATGATACATCACCTCACCTTATTAATATGTGTAGAAGTTGCACACATTAAAATATGATACATCACCTCACCTTATTAATATGTGCAGAAGTTGCACACATTAAAATATGATACATCACCTCACCTTATTAATATGTGTAGAAGTTGCACACATTAAAATATGATACATCACCTCACCTTATTAATATGTGTAGAAGTTGCACACATTAAAATATGATACATCACCTCACCTTATTAATATGTGTAGAAGTTGCACACATTAAAATATGATACATCACCTCACCTTATTAATATGTGTAGAAGTTGCACACATTAAAATATGATCCATCACCTCACCTTATTAATATGTGTAGAAGTTGCACACATTAAAATTTGTCCAAGACAATAATGACTTAAACTATATTCTAAAACAGGATTAAAAGCAGATGGACAGATGATGGACATATCCTAAGACCATCCATCCTTATAGCCATGTAAGCCAGAAATTAATGATCATATACAACCTTTCGTAAGTTTCAATATGCATAGATGCATATTATTAACTTTTTTATAACTTACACAAGACAGATATGTTGTACATTCTAGAGACTGCAGGAGTCATTTGACCACTGTTGTATCCATCACAGTAGATTGTCTGATTTGTGCTGTCCCTTGTCAATGTAATAGAGGTCTGGCTGGTCAGCACATACAGCCCACTGGAATCAGTATTGATTGTGTTGGTGATGTTGTCAGTCAGCTGTCTGTTTCCAAGCCACCACCGTATCAAGGCAACAGGTCGTGATGGACTGCTGATGCACAACAGAATTTTGATATATCCCTCATGAAACAATATTGTTCCATTTCCTGAGCCTGCAAAGGTTACTTCAGAAACCATCACTGAAATATAAAATACGGTACTTCTATCTAAACATATGCATCACATTTTAATATTTTATATGAGGCCATGATGCAGACAGAGAAACAGACATATACATGTTTAAATTAAAGTCAGTTTGTATGTCAATAATTAGAAAACACATTTACTGACTATACACAATAAAATAACAAAGTAATAAAACTATGGAATCAAATGCACATATATGTGATTAATGTTAATACAGTGAAGACATATATCGCAAGACAGACTCATTTAAGAACAACCAGAACTCTATTCATGGGAACATGTACGAAACACTATGAATCCTATTATTTAATCATGGAATACTAACTTCTTTGGATTTTATCATTGCTATAGAAAACTGTTTCAAAATCTGGTAAACAATAAGCAACTTAGTGACTATAAAAGGATCCCAAACCTGAAGACATGAATTAAATACATGTACTGACAAAAATAGCATTGTTTCTAAACCGCACAAAATGAAATCTAAAGCATATAAAAATAAAGTACATGTTAATCAAATAAACATTATTATGCTTATTACAATTATTATTATAACATGTACAATTATTATTATGATTATTACAATTATTATTATAACATGTACAATTATTATTATGATTATTACAATTATTATTATAACATGTACAATTATTATTATGATTATTCATATTATTTTTCATTTTTGCTTTTCAGGGCTAGGTAAATTAAGTTTAAAAATGGCCATCCATTCGCATGCTGAAAAGAATTGTTTTGGGTAATTTCCATGAATTCAAGATATAGCAATATCTATATTTTACCTGATGATTGTTGAAAGCATCTCTGATCTTCTTGAGTGATATAATTAAATGTGCCACTGTGGCAGCCATACCGGATATAAGATTGGCACCAGATTTAATTAGAGCAAATTAAACATAATTTTCAGTTAGGACCACATTAAACCTCATGATAGTCTGTTCGTGATACATCATGTTGATATGACCATCCATTATGGAGTAGCGATGACGAGAAATCTTCATGTGAGTATAACTCTCCATTCAAGATGGATAACAATAATAAAGTTTACATGATAGCTGCTGTTGGAGCAATACTGGATGTTACATTGGTACAACTCTCCAGAAACACCAACTAGACATTTTAAGAAATGTTTTAGTTAAAACCCAATGTTGATAATCAATAGCTTCTATCAAGTCATTTAACACTCGGATTTATGCCCCTTTCAAATTGTAAAATGGCAGCCATACTTAATAATGCCTGATTTATATATAGGGTGCCTTTTCTTGTCAAGGAGTATTCTCCCTTGAGGCACTCTTAATTAAAATATAACAATCTGCATCATATGAAAGATGACAGCAGTTACTGTTTATTTTAGCATGTCCTTGGTATTACACATACTAAATTCTATTATTATCTTTTATTAACATGTACATACTCATGAAATCTACTTTTGAAATTTTCTACCGAATTTACATGCAGTGGAATCTTGTTCCACATACTTGTACACGATTGCTGACAGCATGTTTTAAGTTGCTGTATTCTCACCTTTTATGGAATAAGGTTTCCAAGTAATGTTGATCTCAAAATGCTTAATAAGGCCGGAATACATCCTGAAGATAATCTCGTACATTTCCATGTAGAGATTTATAAACAAGAACTGCCTTATGAAAATCAATCCTTTCATAGATTGTAAACCATTTACTTCTGTAACCAATGATGTTGATGAATAATCAAGCTGAGATTGGGCACAGTTTCCCAATACAGCTGAACAATAATAAATTGCTGGAGGAATCTATGAAATGTAATATGTAATGCATGTTTCCATAGATAATTATTTCTGGATTCTGCCTATGATGACAGTTTCTGATGACTGGTTTGCAAAGCTTGTCAACATGGTCTTCCAAATGTAAATTATTGTCTACAGATATACATATAAACAAATGCGATATTCATGTTTGACATTTCAATGATTTCTTATTGTAAGAGATAATTCTGGCTGCCTAACTAATGTAGTTTTTGTGATGTCCCTAAAATGGTACATTATTTTTGTGCCCAATTTTTAACTTTAATTACAAACGAGTCTAATATTTGTTACGTCTAGTTGATTTAAATTATTTATTTTTAATTGTCAGATCCAAATTTGTCATTTTGGGTTTAAAATTCATTAATTGGGAGATATCTATTCTGAAAAATTCAGGTGACCTAGACTATATTTATAAACAACAGGTTGACCTAATTTCTGACCCTGCTTCAGAGAGTATCAACAAGCTTCTAAAACAATTGGCTAAATTCAAGGCCATGGCTGAATTTATGATATTTTCATGGGGGGAGTACATGACTTACAGAAGGTAGCCTCTTTCTTTGACCTTCTATGAACTTCCATAAAATCACGTGATCCCTTGTTTACGTAAAAAAACAGGTATTTAAATTATTGTTTGGGAGAGAACAATTCAGTAGAATTTCTGGGCTTTAAAGTACTAGTTGTGTTTTGAGTTATATTGGAAATTGTGTCAATTCGTTGAAGCACGAGGAATTATTTTATTTAACTCAAAAAGTATATGTGCTCATAATTTTGGATTATTATAAAAACAAGAACTGCATCACGTGACATCGTCAGCCATTTTGGATTACATCGTCAAGATTCGAACCTGGAACTATTAGAACATTTATTTATCAGGACTCTTGCAATTCCATTAATGGATTAATTTTTGTGAATTCTATATTGGATTAATGTTGGATTTCATTCTCTAAAACGGTAAGTTTATTTATATTTTCTTATGAAAATATTTGTACTTAATAAATCGTTTGTTAAATTTTACAAGCTTGTTAGTTGTCACTCTTTCTGTGTTGCTGCTTATTTGAGCCTAAGCACGTAACATATTTTAATCAGAACTAGATGTATACAAGGTAGTATCTACTGCAGACAAAACTGTATTCATCTTTTGGATTCACTATTTAATTGGAGTCTATTATATAAAGAGAAAAGTGGAGAGGGTCTAAAACAAAACCTTGACGGATCCAGGAAATAATAGTTCAAATCTGTGAGCTAATATTGCTAATTGTTACTTGTTCAATTAATTTATGATCTTAAAGAAGAATTAAAAATCTCTAACAGTTCAACTTTTGCAGCAGAATTTCATAATCAACTAGATCAAAGGATTTCTTGAAATGAAATAAAACAATCACAGAACCATTATTCATTTCTTGTAGCCAAACAGCTGTTAATTTGGTGAGTGATATTTAATAAATCTTCATTGTGATTTATGAAATAGTAGGTTTTTAAAATAAAACAGCACTATATATATATATATATATATATATATATATATATATATATATATATATATATATATATATATATATATATATATATATATATATATATATATATATTGTTTTGTTTTTGAGGCTTGTAAGGGATAAGTTTTAAAATATTCTTTTCTATTTTCGAAGAATAAAATGTTTTGTTTTAATTATGGAAATAAAGGATAAAAGAGCAACCTGCACATCTTCCATCACTGATAAAAAGAAGGGTCTCAGTAAATTAAATACATGAACATTGGTGAATAAAGAAAGAGTTACTTTCCACCCATCTTAAGCTCCAAAGGATGGTCACTTTTCACTTCCTCCAAGGAAGTGGTGATGGAACCATAAATATAACTTTGTTAAGCTATGATACATATGTCTCTCTCCTTTTAGAAATTTCAGCCCTGTTGCAGCTTTGATCATCAAAGGCAATAGTTTGTCAAACTAGCTCTCAAGAAAAATAGAAAATGTTTAAACAAATAATTATTGTTCAAAAATACTTACCCAATCACATTACATTATGAAACGGCTCCAGTGGCCTAATGGTTAGAGTGTACGCTGTGGGAGTGGAAGGTCATGGGTTCGATTCCCTGCCAAGTCATACCAAAGACTTACAAAAAAGGTACTAACAGCTGCCTCGCTTGGTGCTCAGCATTAATAGGTTAGTGTTAGGACTGGTTGGCCTGGTGTCAGGATAATGTGACTGGGTGTGACATCATGCTATATACCAGTGGCAGTGGCATGATGCCCCAGTGCTAGACATCACTATAAACTGCCTCACTGCAGACATCATATCAACATGACTGAAAAATTGTTAAAGCTACATTAAAAATCCTAATCAAACAAACAAACATTAGGAATATTAGCTTCCTAGTCTGTATTTATGTGGCTTTGGATAATATCTAAAACTTTCAAATTCACATGGGGTCCATCCATTCTTATCTGCATCATGTTGTGGATATTCAAGTTGTTCATTGTTTATTTTCTGAAATGATCAACTATGCATGGATTACCACATTATGCAATGTCCATACATTTTCTGACTTCATAACATCATTCTTGGCAAGGAAGTTGTAAAATTTAGCAGATGCTGACTGTGTGGTTGAAGCTGCATCAGATAGGGGTGGGGGTAACATGAATCATGTTATTAATTTATTGGAATGCAACTCTGTTGTAGATATAATGCCAGTGTCTCTGGCACATGTCTTGATTTTGTCTATTTTTATTCCAAAATAATCCAAACTCATTGCTGATACTGACACTTGACTTTCCCAGTTTTTTGCACCTTTACAGTGTGATTAAAGGGCACTCTGAACCATAGCCCCAATGTCTGTAACTTCTTTGCACACACAACATAAAGCCATATGTCTTTCTTTAACCCACTCATAGGGAGCCTATCCATGCAAGATTAAAAACACTTCCCTGATGGAAATCTTGAGTTATCTCTCTTTCCTTAGTTACCGAGCAAGCCACAGAAAGTAAAAGGCATATAGTTGATTGGATATTATCTGCAATTTTCTAGCAAGGTTTAATTTTTAATAAACATTTTGGTTTTTTATTTTCTTAGAAATGAATGCACTTTTTAAGGATTTGTGCTCATTTTTTTTAAAAAGGACTTTTCCCCACTTATATTAAAAAATGCACTTTTCAAGATTTTCAAAAAATAAGCATCCAGCAGTTATAAATTCAAGTACTTTTGAAATATGTGCAAACCCTGATTTACTGGCAAATCATTATATGAGTAAAACAGAAGCTTAGACTTCCAATGATTATGTATTATAGATGCTGCATTTTATAAACAGTGTATACATAGAATAGACTTGCATGCTCTGAAATTGCAGATAAATCATTTAAATTAACATTGTGCCAAAGATGACACAAACACACAAATTAAAAGGGAAACTAGTCAAATACTGAAAGTATTATGTCACTAAAACACTGTCATAACAGCAGTGAAAGTGATGCATCTGAACCTATGGCCCTGTTATGAACTTATGGCAATGTTATGAACTTATGGCCCTGTTTGAACCTACGGCCCTGTTATGAACTTATGGCCCTGTTATGAATTTATTAAACCTATGATCCTGTTATGAACTTATGGCCTTGTTATGAACTTATGGACCTGTTATGAACTTATGGCCCTGTTTTGAACTTATGACCCTGTTGCCCTGTTATGAACCTATGGCCCTGTTATGAACTTATGGCCTTGTTATGAATTTATGACCCTGTTATGAACCTATGGCCCTGTTATGAACTTATGAAACCTACGGTCCTGTTATGAACTTATGGCCCTGTTATGAACTTATGGCTCTGTTATGAACTTATTAAACCTATGACTCTGTTATGAACTTATGGCCTTGTTATGAACTTATGGCCCTGTTATGAACTTATGGCCTTGTTATGAACTTACGGCCCTGTTATGAACTTATGACCCTGTTATGAACTTATGGCCTTGTTATGAACTTATGGCCCTGTTACGAAATTATGGCCTTGTTATGAACTTACGACCCTGTTATGAACTTATGGACCTGTTATGAACTTATGACCCTGTTATGAACTTATGGCCTTTGTTATGAACTTATGGCCCTGTTATGAACTTATGAAACCTATGACCCTGTTATGAATTTATGCACAATGCATTGTTAATAATTCAACTCTAATTTTATCAAAATGTGAAATACAAATAATCTAAGCATAATTATCAAGCAGTACTTCAGAATTTTGCTAACAAAAGTCCTGTAATGAACAGTGTAAGCAGTTAAAGGTATTCTAACTCATAATGATCTTGTATGAGGTCACCAATAGTGTAGTGGTATGGTGGTTTTAAAAGACAATGTTTCAAAAGAGCACAAAATCACTCAACATTTGGAAGAAATTGCAAAATAATGCATACAACCTGCAGTAGATTGATAAATCCACACAATAAATCCAAAACGAATGTTGGATGAGCCCATAGGATCACAAAAATGGCTGTACTGTAGGAGGAAGTGTGGTATGTACAATAGCAAAGGTAAAAAATATCGATACCTGGCCAAGCAAGGGGAGGTAATGGGCCCGGTGTCTACGAAAAGATGATTTTAGTATTTTAGCAGGGGTGGATTCGCGAAGTAGCACACTAATATTCCTAACATAATACGATTGGGAAAAATATTTGAAGGAAAAATATTGTGCTGGCATTATACACATCAAATGATATAAAAAGCCTCCATGAAAGAGCAAGTCATACACAATAAATAGTTCAATTTTGATCAAAACTGGCAGTTTTGGGGAGATGTCAAAATATATTAAATACCCCTTCCCTGCAGACAACTTTCATATGGCATTTAGTAAGGTTAGTTAAACAATTTAAAATTTTGGACCAATCAAACTAACTCTGCTTAGTGTTTCCTCAATTTTAGTCCAGTCTCTGGGACATCTTCTTGTCAAGCGATGTCTTTTAACTGGATGATGACATGGCCTATAGATAGATCTACTACTAGTCAGGAGAAAAGGAAGCACTAAACAGAATTGACTGACATGTATAAAAGGTAAATTATTTTCTTACCAGCATATCTGATTGTATGTTGTCCTGTTGCCATAATGTTTATGGATGGATCTAAATAAACAATCCTACAGGAAAATGTAACTGTCTTGTCACTGTTGTCACTTAATGTAGTGTATTGAGGTAGATCAAGTGTACTGGTATAGATCTGCTCTTGATTTGGACAGGAATCCAGTGTTCTAGAAGAGTTGGTAGTTGTGTAGAAAACAGGTGCAGCAGGATTTGACTGATCCTGAAATGTTGAAAATGTAGGAAAATTGGTAAAGGCAGTATCACAAGGTGGTAGAGTAATTTCTTTGTCAAAACCTAATCAGAAGTAAATAAATCCTGCTCAGAATAAAATTCTTATGATATCTTGTCGATGTGTGCCTATTCACCAAGTTTGATCAAAAGCATATCAGACCACAGTGCCTATAGTGGTACAAAGTTCAAACAATCAGCTATAAGTTCACCCCGTTAATTCAAATATGTATTACTACGACCATAAAAAGCCTCATCCAAAATGTACATATTGTATCCACATACCACTAGTCACTCCTTATCCTGTAGACTTCTGCATTCACTAAATAATTACAAAGTAATGTTTCTCTTTAGCAAATCTGAGAAAGTTGATAGGTCATAACTATAGGTATGGTTGTGTCAGGAGTGGTACTTTCTCATGACTTTATGAATTGTGTGTTTCAGCTTCAGACAACAACAGATGACTACAAAAGGATAATGGTGAAGCGAACAACATGCATGATGCAAAGAGAACATACATGCAAACAAAATATAATATTGCATTCAAAAACTTAAAACAGAAAACCAAATAAAATAAAAAAATCACATGCCCAGCATGCATTATGCAAAATCAACAGTGCACATCACAAAAATCTATTTTCATCAATGGTGTTATGTCACCTGTTCAACGGATCCCTTTCACAATACATGTTTTGGAAGAGTTGTTGTTCCTGAAATTGAATGTTACAAATCAAAATGAGGCTATCACTGCTGGGTGAATGGTCTTTATATTAACTTGGAAATGGTGTCGGCATTGCAAAATCTCATCTCATGACATCATGTACATACTCTCATAGTGCTGAGTATTCAGAATTTATAATAATAAAAATAATAATAATAATTATAATAATTATAATACATGTAATAATTATTATTATTATTATCTACCTATTCCCCAATATGTTTATAAAACAATTAATTACATAGCCAAGCAAATGAAAAATATATCACAGAAATAGGATTTAAGCTACAAAGTTTGCATTAGAATCTATTTTATCTTCTTTTGCACCAAACCAATTTAAGCAAGTTCTTTTTAAAAGTTGTACTAATAATTGTAAAATCGTGTTTTGAGGTATATAACATTTTGCTATCAAAGCATATTCTGAGGTATGTGGTTGTCACACACCATGTTGCTATTAATCATATTCAACTTTTTATCAAATTTAACTTGCTACTCTACATTTAAATAATGTTAGTCTATTATCCGACACTACTGCTGGACACGACTATAATTGCACCTACTTAATATTTGAATGAAACATGCTGAATAGAAAATCAAACTCTCATTAACTGACCAATGACTTATGATGCCACATGAAAACCTAATTTTTGTTAAGCAGTGGCTGTCAGTTGAAAAATTATTATCTTTTGTAACTAATTACCACTATTGCTCAAATTTTTGACAGTTATCCAGGTATTCATTTTATCCCAAATCCTTAATACTGCTGTACTGACTTGCCTGGTAAAGCCACTGTACTGTAGCTATGGGATACATACAACTAGTTGTTTTACACTGCAATTTCACTGAAGACACACTGAGGTCTACACTTGTATTTGGATCTTGAGTCAAGGCAACTCCTGTTGGAAGAGCTGAAAATATAGCTTCACTTAACTTTTACTATTTCACATTTCTTAAAATCCACTTAAAAACTTTCAGAACTCATCCAATATATAAGACTCCTGTTTAGCGTCAGTTAACTTTATGCAAATAAGTCTTGAGAATTGTAACTGGCAAGTTAAATTTTGAAAAAGAGTCCATGTAATAACATTTAACATCAAGTATCCTGGGATGCTGCATCATTTGTCTGCATAATATCTAACATCTTACCAATGGTCAAAATGTTAAGCATGCAATGTCGGATAAGCGATGATATACATTGTCTCAATAGTTGCTGCTTTCATATTATCCAGATAAGATTCAATAAATAATATCTTGAAAACAAATGTCTGAAATATAGGATCATATCTCTATTTGATAACTAAGATAGCTATTTGCAAGTTGATATTTGTCAATAGGCATGACAAAGAATGTGTAAGTGCAGACAGGTTCCGCTTTAAAAATGAATTGTTTATCTGGAGAAAAACACAACAATCACTAAACTAAAAGGGATAACATTATAAAACTGGTAAGACTAATCTATAATTATTTTTAAAATGATTTAATTAAAGTTTGAAAATAATTTAAGTCTGCCCTATATAAGCCATGTTAGGACTCTCTAAGTGGGTTGGGCCGTCATTAAGTTAGGAAATGTTTTATGAAAAGAATACAGTACATTGAATTTAATTAAACAGATATAATGAATTAATCTAATAAAATATACTGGCTTAGAAATGTACATAAGATCTGCCTTTACAGACCTGACAACTTGGAATTTTGTAATCCCATTCCAATCAGTCAAGTTATGATAATATAATATTTCTCCATTAAGGCAAATGATCTTATTTTTTATTTCTGTCATCTTCATGAAGGTTCAAGCCAGGGACAGAGCTGTAAGTCGCAGGCAAAATGAGTCACAAAGCCTCTACATATTCAATTTAATTTAAGTTGCATCCAGCACCCAGCCATAATCCTCAAAAGTTACTACCCTTCAAACTATTTGAATATATCTTGGGCTAAGTCAAACATAAATTGATTTTAAATGATATTTACTAGAACTATATGGTAGATATACTGTCAAAACCAAACTAATTAGCACACAACTGTTGAGGTATAAAATTAAAATTAATCTTTGGAAGAAAAATAAACGACTAGTAAAAGTTCTTGCCATACTTACTATAAACAATAATGACAGTGCTGTTGGTTCCTAGGTTATCAGATCCAATACAGGTCCATGTTCCACTGTCTCTTACCCTATCCAGACTGTAGATAGTGGCATAAGCTCCATTCTTGTCTGCACTAAATCCGTAGTTCATAGTGCTGCCTGTGCATACGTGACCATCAGCAAAGCAAGTTGTTGCTGAACTCTTTGTTGGATAAACCCATGTGTTTGCTAGTTCACCAATAAATTCAACAGGGAATGTCAGACAAGATATTTTTAGGCCTTCCCCTATCTTTGGTACGGAGTTGTTTATCATAATAGTAAGGGCAAGTAATCCTTAAAAAAAAATGCAAACACGTTTACTGAACCTCATGTTTTGAAATATAATCATATATTGTAAATGTATATACTTCATGTGTATTACCGGTATCTAGCATCCATAATCATTTCTACCCACAGCTTAGAACTATATCTCACATCTTTAGTTTTTGTAACATATCAGATCACTACATAAAGACTTTAGATGTTGGTTGTCTACTTAAAAATGATTATCTACAACAATCATGCCCATCAGTACTTTAGAGGTGTTTACAACATTCTGTAAGGCTCAATTAGTGCAAAATTGTTTGTTTGTATCCTGCTACAACAGATATGAAACAGAAATAAAAAGGAGGCAAGCACTGATATAAAATCCATGCATTATAATTAAGTAATAATTTTATAATATATTATGTTAAAAGCTGTAAAACTTCATTTAAAAATGATTGGCATTGATAACAAGTCTTGTTATAGTTTTAACATTTCTAAATCTATTTGTTTTGGTATGTAGAAATAAATGATACAATAAACGGTGTTCACTGCATTGAATTATGGTCAACATTCAATGAGCAAAACAAGACGGACTGTGCAGTCTTCCTTTAGCATTGCATTCTATTATAGATACAGAAAGGACCACAAACTCACTCTATACACTCTGGATAAGAAAAATAACGAGAAAATCATGCATAGCATTTATTTTGTTTGTTACTGGATCAGAAAAATAACATGAAAATCATGCATAGCATTTATTTTGTTTGTTACTGGATAACTTTTAAAAGTGCAATAGGTGCCACAATTTATTTATCAGCCACTTCACAATGACAGGATCCACCTCAGCCACTTCACAACGACAGGATCCACAAGCTTTACAAGGTATGGTCAAATAAAAAGTAATAGAAAAGACTGAGAAAGAACAAGATTTGTAAAATTCCACACAAAAATGTATTTCAGTAAAATGTGAAAATGTAAAGAAGGAATTTATGGTATTAAAAATTAAATCCCAAATAATAATATAATTACAGACACAAGTCCTAATGATTAAAGTTCTGTATAAACTGAAGAGCAAATCCAAATTAAATCCTGCTAAAAGTGTTGATGTCCCTGTGATGGTTCATGTATTGGTGATTTTTCGCTTGATCTCAATAATACAATCTAATACTTATTTAAAATTTCACGCCTCTATTCTACGATGTTATTTTTTTAGATAAATTTTGTATTGCTAGTGAATAAATAATTTCAATAAATTTAATTCTAGCTCAAATGAATTGTTGGACACAGCAATAATGCAACTGATTCAGCTTAGAACTTATAGCATGAGTGAATGATTTCTAGAGATACAAGATTACATAATCATCTAGCAATGTACCAGACATACAGTGCCCCTTCAAACTGTAATTGACATATGATTAACAGAATCACCAATGATTAACATAGAACCCTTCAACATGAAAGGTTCATAATTTTTTATAATAAAGTATCGAATTTGGGTTTCAGTAAAAAATGGTATTTGATTTTGGACAAGATTACATAATCATCTAGCAATGTACCGGACATAAAAAACACTGAGAAGCTCCAGTGTCCCTTAAAACTGTAATTGACATATGATTAACAGAATCACAAATGATTAATATAGAACCCTTCAACATAAAAGGTTCATTATTTTTCATAATAAAATATCTAATTTGGGTTTGTTTCACCCAAAAATGGTATTTGATTTTGGACAAGATTATGTCCAACATACGATGTTACATTACAACAGCATATGATGAAATACAATTTTTTCAACAAACAATGAAAAATAATAAAACATAACAATAGGTCATGGATATCTTTTAATATAAGATGACATATTATTTTTATATTCAGTAAACTTACAAAACTTAGCAAAGAATTCCTGACATGTATGTTACATGCACTAATTTTCAAACATACTGTATAAATCATACAACATTATCTATTTTCATTGTTCATTTGCATAATAATTTCAATGTTTTAAAAGGGGCCTTGAAATCCAAGCCCAGGTAAAAATTGTATAATAGCATGAAATCTAAGCCCAGGTAAAAATTGTATAATAGCATGAAATCCAAGTGGAACTATTATCACTCACCTGTGTATAAAACATATGAAAGTTTGTGAATGCAAATTCACCTGTGTAGAATGTAAAAGCCAAATAGTTTTGGAAAAAAAACTAAAAGTCTGGAAGATGGAAGGTCAGCTTATCTGTGGGACAAGGTCTAAACTTGAAATATTTAACTTTTCTTGATCACTACTGGTATATATTATTTTTGCAGATTGGAAAATACAAATACACATGCATAGCCTGAACCCCAGGACCTCCTGTACTAAAACTCCCTGTGAAGTTTGGCTTATACATGAATGGGCTTATGTCTGAGTATATATGTTAATTAGCCAACCATGATGTATTCAGTTCAGTCATAAATAATCATGGTTTGGAATGTTTTCAGAATTATTGGCAAATTTGCAGTGGTGGTTTAGACAATTTGCCTTTAACACATTAAAAGCAAGAGATTTATAAAAGCTACACGAACTAAATGAGGATTTTCATCCAGTTTCAGAATGTGTGTTAATTGATGCAAATAACTACTGACTAATGAAAATAAGTGAAATAAAAGAATATTATTACATTTCTGATTTATATCAATAAACCCTTGATTAATCTTAAGTAAAACAAATTAAAAAATAACTAGCATATATCTGAATTTAAAAATAACTTCAGGTAAGCTCAACCTTTCATTTATGACATTGCAAGGCACAGTTAAATTTGCTATTGTACATTTTAATAGTATCCAGATAAAACATTTTCATGAAATACAAGAAAACTGTCTTCCTTAAACACTTTTATCTTTGCTAAGGTTAAGCAGTCAGGTTGTTCTTGCTAGATGTTCATAGAATACAAATAATTACTTCGTACCACAGGGGTCAGGGCTCTAGGTAGCAAAGTGTCCGAAAGTGATTGCCTTTACTGATCACTGCCATCTCACCTCTGTTCTCACAGCTTCAAGTATCGAGTTTGGCCTATGTTTACCTCAATGAGGCTTGAGTAGTAATAATAACAGACAACTGCCATTTGACACTGGATGAGAGATGATACTAAAACATCACATAATGTCTCTGGTCATTGACCAGTGGAAGTAAACAAGGGAACAATATACTTACCTTTGACTGCAAACATCCAGAAGCTGAAAAGGTATCTTGGGAATACCCTCATTCTACAGAAATGTAACTCTGAAATGAAAATGCAAAAAAATCATTTAAACTTTACAAATATAAAACATAATAATAAATTACTGTACTTTGACCAGAGATCCACAAACGCACATCTTCAACCTAATTAGATAAACTTAAAACAATAAACTTGATGTTGGTCACTTGTAAGCTACTACCCCTCACAAAACAAAGCAAATAACCCTGCATTCCCCATTCCTCACTGGTCTTATCTATATCAAGCTGCCTATACATTTCAGTCAAATCCAATAATAATTAATGGACTTGTGTGTAAAACAGGGAGGAGGGACTGGCAATGAGGGGTTGTGACTAAACCAAACAAGACAAATTGCTGACAATCAAATCAAATCCAGATCAGGTGTTATGACACTCAACTTGCATAACAAATTTGGATTGAACCCAATAATGGCCTTGACTGTATTTCATTTTAAGTTTAGTTTCAAACTCGCCCACTTTATCGTATCGATCTTGTTGCACGTACATTATACTATATACTTAAATCAATTACGAATTCTACATACCATGTGATTGATATTGATGCTAAGTTACCATCAGTAGAGGTTATTGTAAACATTTCCATGACACCATCATCTATTATTGCACTTGCAGTATTAATTCCCGTAGATGTACTCGATGACACATTAAACTGTAACTGTGTAAAAATATATTAAAAATATTACATCCATGACCACTGATATTTCTCCAGTGGTTTTTTTTCAGGCTCGAGGGAGATCATTATATTTATTCGTGTATGGTTTTATAGGGTCGTTTAGTCGATGATGATATAGCATCAAGGATATTAATTACTTCCTGGTCGCATATTGGTGGATCGCTCATTGTTTGTGTTTGTAGCGTCGAATACCAGATCTTCATTTTATGAAAGAATTTTAATTGGTGTATATAACGCATAAATTCTTTCGGTGGCACTAATCAGTTATCGAGATTAATAATACCGGTTTCAGCGCTGTTTGATTGTTGTGGTAATTGATATCAAATAAAACACCTTTGAAGTTTTTATTCTTAAATTTTTAGCAGCATCGAGTAAATCAAAATTTGACAGTGGTTTTAGTAAACGTCCCTGGCAACCTCAGGCCTTTTCCGCTGTACCACAAATACGGAGTCCCTGGTAGTATTAGACCCAATCCTTTTACGGATCGCCTCTATTTTTATTTTATTTTCCCAGTCGCATTCTTTAGTGCCATCCCAGCAGTGGTTCCAACTGCTACTGACGCAAAGGCTTTCACGACTGCGGGAGCAGCGGTGGCAGTCAGTGCTGGTAACGCAGCGAGAAGTGGAAATCTATCAACTGATTTAATTGTGTCTTTGATCGTGCACGCAGAGAGAGAGTAACCTGAAGACATTTTCCATATTTTTAGCATCATTGAAATGCTTAATCTGACGCGCTGCCAGTGATAGTTTATTCTGACCACCAGACATATGATTGTGTTTTAGTGTTATTGTAGTTCCTGTCTTTTTTGCTGAAACTGATTGCAACTTTTTAATCTGACCAGGAGTCAGAGTAACACTAACGTGACTATATGACATTTTGTTAATAAATGAGATTGATCTAATTGTCTACATGTTTACATGCTTTCTACTGTTGCATCAATGACTTCATTCGTCCACCAGTACCCTCGAGTAACATCGATTTTTCATTGAGTATGACAGCTATTGCTCTGTAAGAACCGTGTACGACACGTTGACCTGTAATGTCAGGAGGAGGTTCTGCCCGAAAGTTTATGTCAACTACACTCTGCCTGGCTAAATCGAGATGCTGCACAGCAGCAGAGGGGGTGAGCCGGACAACATTTTTAAACAAGTTTTCACTGAAATCAGGCTTCTATGGCCAAGATGTGGTGAATCGGATACAAGTTTTCAATGAAATCAGGCAAATAAATCATTGATTAGGCAAAAAAAAATCAATGAAATCAGGCAAAAAAAATCAATGAAAAATCAATGAAATCAAAAACTTTTCAAGAGATTACAACGTCGTTGTCACTCACCCTCTCAACCGAATATTTGATCCAGTCCGATACGATATCGTGTTCGAGGGTCATGTAAATTTATTGTTACAAATCCGTGTGGGGTAGACAGAGCATGACTAAAGAAATTTCTAAATTGATTGAAATCCATATCGGAGCACCATGTCTGCCAAATATTTCGTAGCGTATGTGTATCAACGCCGTTGAATACACACAACACATTACAATTATCTCTGATCACTTTTGGAATCTGAGTGTAGCGTTGAGTGACATAGATCACATCCGTGTTTTTGTGCCTGCCTCGGGAAAATATTCTAGCAGGATTTTTTTGTTTATCTAACATTACATCGTCGTATACAACTAAATTGTTGATACTTCCATCGAGGTCATCCACGGATGGTGCCTCGTCAATATCGGTTATAAATTCAATAACATCCTCGCCGGCAATCTCTGAAGCGTTTTCATTAAAATCTTTTAGCACTTCATAGCATCGTTGGTCATCTACGCTAGGGGCAATTAAATACAACTTATCCCACTTCATCCATCTCATTATTAAATTGAGCAACAATTGCGTTTTACCGGATCCAGATGGTTCGATTATAATTGCGCGGATAGAGTTTGGTAGCGCTGCATGATGCTTCACTGGTTCTCTTGTTTTAGTTGCTGAAAAATCAATTATATTCATATCTCTATACATAAATTATGGATCTATATTGTGTGAAGTGTAAGGCGCGTACTGGCACAGATGACTTGACGACGATTACAACTAAAAATAACCGATCAGCGCTTTCTGGTAAATGCGTACAATGTAGTATAAAGAAATTTAGATTTGTTTCTAAACCCAAGGAACCTTTAAAAAAAAACGAGGAGGTGATATCGCTGCCAAATTAGCAAAACTCCCTGGAACCCCATGGGCAAAATATCCCGGAGAAAAACACCTTCCAGGGTATAGTTATTGTGGACCGGGAACAAGACTTGATATCAGACTCAATGATCAAAATCAACCCAACCCCGGTGAAGAACCAATAAACGCCATTGATAAGGCGTGTCACCTTCATGATGTCGCTTATAAAAGCAGCAATTTGCAACACAGGCATCTAGCAGATGTGAAATTAATTCATGCGTTAAATGCTATTCCTGATAAATCCTTCAAAGAAAAATTAGCTTCCTTTTTGATAAAATCGGCTATGAAAAGTAAATTGATGTTAGGTGCTGGTAATTAATAACAACATGGAATCTATTTATTACTCCCCAAGAGGATACTGGAGGGGTAAATCAGCAATCCATAAACTCGCTAGCGCTGCAAAAGTGAAAAAAACCACTGCGGCTCATTGGTTATCCAAACAGGCACTATGGCAAATTTATCTACCACCGCCTAAACAAATTAATGTCTCGCATTTTGATGTGACTGTTCCTAATGAAGTTCATCAGGCTGATCTATTATTTTTGCCACATGACCACGGTTACAAATACGCATTAACTGTAGTTGATATTGCAAGTCGATACAAAGAAGCAGAACCGTTAAAAACAAAATCGGCCACTGAAGTAGCTTCTGCATTTGAAAGGATTTATCGACGAGGTCCTCTGCACTGGCCAAATCTATTGCAGGTTGATCCTGGCAAGGAATTTCAGGGTGCAGTGTTATCTACAATGAAACATCATAATGTCACCATACGACGAGGGCATACTGCACTGCATCGTGATCAGGCAATTGTAGAACGATTTAATAAAACCCTTGCTGAGCGGTTATTTGGATATCAATACGCAAAAGAATTCATCCAAGAAAAAAGATCCCGTGAATGGGTTAAAAGGTTACCAGCTGTGATTACTGCACTGAATAACGAGATTACTAGAACCATCAACATGAAACCTATCAATGCGATTAAAAAGAAATCAATACCTGAAAAACCACAAAAAGATTCTAGCGTTTCCGAACCAATTCTTGGTAGTAATGTCATTGTGAGGTATTTATATGAACCAGGAGAGCTTGAAGGGGGTAGAAAAAGGGCTACTGATCCTATTTGGAGCGTCACTACGCATAAGATATCTAGTATAACACGATCTACGGGTAGACCTCCAATCTATAAACTGGATTCAACTGCCCCTCAGCGTGGGTTTACTAGACAACAACTACAAGTAATTCCTGACGATACTCAATTACCACCGCATGGTCTTAACTAGCACCCTTGCGTCTATTGCACTCAAGACAAGTCAACATCACATTATTTCTGACATGACCGAGATTGTTATTTTTTCTGTCTACGGTGAATTGGCGAGGATCCTTATCCGAATACTGCCAACGCATTATACAATTGCAACTCGCGCAGTGATTATTCTGTTGTTGCTTCAGAGTAATTATTAATTCAGCATCAATATCAAATTCTCGTTGTTTTTTTTTTGTCCTGTTGTTTGTAACCGGAGAGTTTTTTATCAATAATATCATCTATTGTGGTGTCATTATCATCACCAATGATTTCATCATCGCCACCAATGATTTCATCATCGCCTGACTCTGTCAGGACAATTCTTCGAAGTTGATTTATTTTTCGTACTCTGGATACTGAAAGATAGACTAAATTTGACCATTCTATGCGATTATCTACCATCCAAACAATTGTATTCGATATTGTCAATCCCTGTGAAGAATGTATCGTCGCTGCGTATCCTAGCGTCCATGGGGATTTATTAGCACGCAATGCATCTTCAACGACATTGATATCAACCAGCACAATATCATTTAATACCAGAATCTGCTTTTCACTCTGTCCTGGAATATCAACTTCGATGTTCTGTTTTCGTGTATCCGAGGGCCTATAACAAAGAGGCACTGGAAGTGTTGCAAATTTTTGTTTATGCAATTCAAATAATTTCATCTGAAGTGTGTCTCTGACTATTTTTCTACTTGCAATGATCAAATCATTTGGTCTCCACGCTTCCCAAAACTCATTCATGGGAGTTTCCGAAATTATTTCACGGGCTATTTCACACTGGATTCTATCCGGTTGTAATCTAATTAGTTTCTTCAATTCTTTTAATTCATTATCAAGTGATCTATGATCGGTATCAATTTCTTCATAATAGTCTACAAAACCCTTTAGCCATTCATGGGGAGATGCACCGACAAATGGTGGTGGTTGCCCGTGATCACCGCACATGACGACTTTTGTATTCTTCAATAACAACCACTCAAGAAATATTTTTAAGACATCTTCGGACACTGTGTCTATTTCATCCCAAATGATAATTTCAGGAATAAATTTCTCTCCCATGCGCTCAGGAGTCCATTTATCTCCCTTCCATCGGAAAAAGCTGTGATAGGTACAGGCATTTACCCCTCTCTGTATCATTTCTCTTGCAAGTCTGTGAGTCGGTGTTAGCACAATCATGTTAGAAACGCTAGCGTTTCTACGAAATAACTCAATTGCCCGGGTTGTTTTTCCTGACCCACCACAACCGTTTAAATAAACTGTTTTATATCTACAGATTGGATCAGAAATCGGTGGTGCACTAGAAAATTCTGAACACTGATTGCTTTCTAAGTAATTATTTTCAATGGTAACATCTGCTGATGGAATATAATCATGAATCATTTCTTTCTTAATTCTCCATGATCCCCAATTCTCGTTGCCAGTAGCCTTAAAATCAACCATTTTGCTGTTTATGTAAAATGAGTCAGTGGCAACTCTAACTGCGGTGTTAGGAAATTTATTGATCATCGAAAACAGATTAATAGAAGCATAACCGAGCATAGAAGCTCTCAAATGTGTGTACTGCGGATTGTATCCATCATTGTAAGTAACAATTGTACCCAATTTGGTTCCATCGGACATAAATGCGTCCTTACGATTGACATATAGGCCTTTATTCGTTACATCCGCCATTACAAAATCGTATTCAGCGTTGTCTATAATCAATCGTGAAGAATATCTCGTATTATCATCTTTGCCACCCTGAGTGAATTTACCGATTATTCTTCGTCCAAGATTTTTTGCTTCATTGTTTCTGATTTCAAATAACTGTCTGGACCAATCCATGATTTGTTGTTCATTAAAATCAGGAAACAGTTTTCGCTCTTCGCTAATTATTTTTTCTAGATCAGGTTGTGGTAACCAGACTGATTTCTGTGCTTGATAGGATATAATTGCTTCACTGACAATTAATGATTTTAACATCTTACAATCAAGCATATACCGTAATAACACTATTGGCATCCAGTGTTTTTCAGACATGTGTTTACCAATCCAAAGATAACTACACGGATGAAGTCCTTCAGCCATTTCAAATGATACCACACAAGCGAATCCGGTTAAATCAAACTCAGGCAGTGGTCCATTAATAGCAACACGGGTCATTTCGTGTGTAGGGTGTCCAAATCGTTTGAAATATTTCTTGCATTCTCCATACCCGAGAAAACTTCCTGGATAACACGCAATCATATCAACTGAAATAACGGTATCAGCGGTGTATTTTGTATTCCATAATCCTCCATGGCCGTATTCAAGACAGGATAATTTGACATCTGATAAAAACTCACTCCGTGTCGGTTTCCACGCGTTTTTCTTTCTAGCAAAATGTGCTGCAATGGATGGTACTGTAAAACAGTTTGCTAATAATTGATCTTCGATTTCCTCCCCGTCCTCAGAAAACTCACTAGCCAGTTGTTTCATTTGATTATGCAGTTCTTCAGTACGATATAATTCTCCGTTGGGCTTTACAAACTGATCAAATCTACATTCTTCGTCTGAAGTACTATGAAATAGCCACATTGACACAGGATCGTTTTTACTCAAATGGTAAATAGCATCAAATAATTTCTGCTCTGAAAAAAACTCTTCGGTTCCAAACAGAGTTTGGGGGAGATATTTTACGGTTCTATCCCGTGGAAATATTGTTACTGCAGATGACCACGCGTGTGCGTTGTGATCAATAATTTCAATTGGGTTTCCTTTTTTTGATTGATATTTCGGTTCTTTTAATACTTCACCGGTGATTGTTCTTACTGATATTGGAAATCTCAATGATGTTTCTAATTTAGTTATATCCTGAATTGTTGCCCCATGCTGTTTCACTGTCAGTTCCCACTCGGTTATTTTTTTTCGTCTTAGATCAGTTAGTTTATTTCCCCGGGACGCATTTGTGAAGTGTTCTATTATTCGTTCTGCTACACAATTAAGCCCTGTCGAATATTTCATGGGTGCTAGTTTTGCAATATCAGGTTTTTTATTGAGCGGATAGATCCCGTAAACAACTGCTGTGATAGGATAAGATCTTTCGTAGTAGGGTTTATCAATTCCGGTCAAAATTCCCGGTTTGGAATCCTGATTCACAGTGATAGTTTTTTTGCCCTTCAAGATGGGTTCAAATTTATCCCTAATGATCCATTTTCCATCCTCACGGATAATGTATTTGATTCGGAAAAAATGACTTTTTTCCCCAAGACGTGAAATGATCACTGCTGCTTTTTCATCATTCATGGTAGCGTCAACAACACCATCAATTCGAAATGTTGACCAGCAATAAGATGCTCCATCACGCTTGAATTCATTAAAACAGTCTCTGATAGCCTTATCAAGAATTTTATTTTTGGGTGTATTAGAAACTATATCAAGATTGAATTGAGCATCCTTCCAGGGTCCGTCTCTTGGACGTTGTTACGTTTTTTGGGTTTATCGCGATTAAATTTAGGACTAATTTTCAATAATCTCTTAAACTCCTTCATGCTTCCGTCTCTTGGACGTTTTGGACGTTGTTTGGGTCTATCGCGATTAAATTTAGGACTGATTTTTAATAATCTCTTAAACTCTTTCATGTTTCCGTCTCTTGGACGTTTTGGACGTTGTTTCTGTCTATTGGACGTTTTTTTAGGTCTATTGATATTAAATTTAGGACTGATTTTCAACAATCTCTTAAACTCTCTATCGGTATTGAATTTAGCATTTTTCGAAGTCAATCTCTTGAACTCCTTCATGCTATACATAAAACAAGTATTTAAATGAAAGATTTATGTATAATGAATCACTGCAAATGGCTCATGATGGGAAATGTAACCCCGTGTAACAAATCATGCAGAAAAAATGAATACTGTAGGTATCATATGCAAAGTTTTCGACATGGGAGACTTGGTCCGTTACCCTGTATTCGATGTGGGGTTGGGGTCAAGGGAAAATCACAATTGTGTATTGATTGCGGTGGTAAGCGATATAGGGAATTGAAGCGTTATTATGATAAAAGAATCAAAAATGGACAATCCATCAGAAATTATGACCCTGAAAAAGTCTTTGACCCTGATAACGTCACTGACAAAATCATAAGAACTCCGCAAGACTACATCGAAAGGTTCTCCAGTGATGTAATCATTAAACCAAACACTGAATTAGACAAACAATAGTGTAGTATATATGAACCAAGAATTCAGACCACATCCAGTGATTACAAATTATGAAGCATCCAGTGATGGTGTTGTAAGAAACCGTAGGCTGAAAAAACCGGTCGGTTTTGTAAGTAATCAAGGGTACTTGATGTTTAGCGCTGGAAAGAAAAATTATTTCAATCATCGTTTCATATTTGAATGTTTTAATGGATTGATCAAAAATGGATTTGTTATTGATCACAAGGATTCTAATCCAAAGAATAATTCTGTATCAAATCTGCAGGCTATCACACAAAGTGAGAATTTGAAAAAGGGGAAGACTGGCACTTGCAAAACGGTTTGGAGGAGACCTGTGAAATCTTTGAATACAATAACTAACGAAGAGAAAATATTTTCATCTATGAATGAAGCCGGTAGGCACTTCGATATTTGTTCATCTTCTGTTCAAAGAGTTGCAGAGGGGATTTATCGATCGGCTATTTCAAAAGGGGCGGGACAAAAAGTTCGATTTAGTTATGTCTGACACGTCATATTTTTCAATTAGAGATATGTCATTGCTATAGAATAATGAATTCTGAAAACATGAATAGCATCATAGTTGAAATAGCAAAATTGAAAAATCAGGATATCAAACTATCAGATGGATTAAATCCTGATCAAATTGTGTCTGATTTTCAGGATATAGAATACGGAGTTAGCACTAACAAATATATGCTACCGAAGAAATATGCACTCATCAAAAGAATTCAGAATTCTATTAAAGACTCTCTTTCATTTTCCAGTGACATCAGTGTGTTCGTTCCGTTGTATACTATCGTAGAGGGAATACGAAAAGAATTAGGTAACGAATACGAATTGAAAAAAGAAGTCAACTCTAAAATTAGAAACCTACGGGCGTTAATTCAAGAAAATGAACAATTTTAATTGCCCGACCATTATCATTTTTTGATTGCCCGACCATATCATTTTTTTTAGCCGACCCTCAAGAAGTATGTCAAAAATAGAATGGCGAAAGTGCCAGTATTAATTATTTTATATACAATTATGGCACTTCGCCAACCCTGATAGAGCTGTCAAAACAATCAAATAACATTTCCATGACCGTGTTAAAAATCATCCGACATGTCAAAACAGTGAGGAAAGTGACAGTATTATTTATTTTATATACAATTTGGTGACTTTCCTCATCAGTGATAGAGCTGTCAAAACAATCAAATAACATTTCCATGACTGTGTTAAAAATCATCTGACATGTCAAAAAAGTGGAGGAAGTGACAGTATTATTTATTTTATATACAATTTGGACACTTTCTCCATCATTGATAGAGCCATTAAAACAATCAAATAACACTTCCATGACTGTGTTAAAAATCATCTGACATGTCAAGTGTTTTACAATTGAAAAATGGTTTGCGATTTCAAATAATGGTCAATGAAGCATTAACAACCCGATTGGCTCGTGAACGATTAGATGCAATCAGGAGATTTGTACCAATTCGTGACTCTGTACGGAATAAACTGCAACAACGACAGAGTTTACAAACGGATTTTGCTTTAGGGTCTGAAGAGTTGTTTAAACCAGTAACCACAGCAACGAAAGGGGTTGAGCGTGCTTTACTGGGAGATGTTCCCGAGACGGGAAAATCTGTTATTGGTGAACTTGAAAAACTAGCAGCGAAAACTGAACAAACAAAACAAATGGAATCAAGAAGAACAGTAGAGGACTTACGCATGAGATTTAACGCGGAAGGGTTAGCAGCAATTGATGGGACTGATCCAACAGAAATTCCTACGCTTGTTGTTACGTCTTATGAAAACAGAAAAAAAATGTTGAAACCAGAACATCACAAGTTTGTTAAGAATTTCACTCATTGGGCTGATATATTCTACAAAATCAAAACTGGAAAAAGTCAAAAAAAGACAGATAGTGCATCATACATTGAATATATCAGGATGGTGGATATAGTGAATAATCAATACGAAGAGTTAAAACAACGAAAATTGAAAGGGCGGCGACAGCAACCTGCAAAGAAAATATCTTTTTCTCCTAAAAAACAACAATTACCACCTGATGATGATGATGATGATTATTTACAAGAAACGGATTTAGAAAAAATAGATGAAGCAGCTGGTTATAGCGGAAGTGGACTGCAAAATCCAAGGATTGGAAACACTTGTCCTGATAGTGTTATCAATGATATATCACGATTAGATGTTCTTGTAGGAGGATTCCGAGCTGGAAATAACTCTCCAGAAATAATTAATGAAGCAGCTGATATCTGTAGACGGTTATTTGCCGGCGGTATCATGGATATCAAAACATATCGAGATTTCATTGACGAGTTAGCAGATGGGTATCACAGCAATTGAAAACACTATTGTTTTTATAATAATGATCATACATTACAATCATGATAAACCAACCCTCGTCTATGTAGTTAATTCACGGTTTCCAGTTTATAAAGCATACTATGGAGATGGCCTCGGCAATACTATTTTAGGATTCTTTTCAAGAATGGCTCCAAAAGTGATGCCGTTAGCTAAACAGTTATCAATGAAAGCCATTGATGTTATTCGTGATAAGGGTATTGGTGCTGTTGGAGATCTTGCCGGGAAAGCGTTTTCAACTGCAAAGAATAAAATAACATCATTAGTGAGGCGAAAAAAGAAACCGTTACCGTCCACAGAAGAAATGCCTGCAAGTGTTAGTAAAATTATAAATAACGCAGTAGATGAAAAACTAGCGTCGATGGTGACTCCAAGTGACCAAAGCAATATTGCAAATATGATAGCAGGAAGTGGCTTTAAAAAACTAAGTAGAAAACGCTAGCGTTTTTCACGATGAAAATCGTTTACGATGATGAAAATGGCTAGCAATTTTCCAATTTAGACTCTGATAAATAGAATAAAATGTTCAAAAGGTCACCTGATCCAGCATTTGATATGGATGCCCCAGTGCGTAAAGATGATTCTGTACGCGATTTTCAATTTTATTCTTATCACGCAGTACAACCAGATCTCCGATCACGAATTGAACTTCAAGTTCATGATACCAGTAAATACTTTTTGCCTTGTGAAGCGTTTATTGAAGTAGAAGGAGAACTTGTAACAAATGATGCTGCTCATAATGATCCACCATATGCAGATAACGCAAATGTCCGAGTTGGTTTTGTTAATAACGGTATTATGGCGTTATTTGAAAGCGCTAGATATCTCATTGATGGAAAAGAAATTGAATCCATTGACCGTGAAGTTGATGTGGCCACAACAATCATAGGGTTAGCGAGATATTCTGATGATTATACAAGATCGGCTGGTCCGTCTATGATGTTTGCAAAGGATACCTCTGATAATGCTGACCACCTTCAATTCTTTAAAGTGTTAACAGCACAAGGTACTGCAGAAGCAAATCAACAAGAAGCAGCTAATCCAGAACGTCGAACTAGACCCGGAGCTGCGTTTGATATTCTCGGAGGCGTTAATGGTAATCTCAATTTAGGATTTGCAACACGCGTAGCAACGTTGCAAGGACAGCGTCGACGATTTTCATGTGCGATTCCACTGCATCATATTTTCGGATTCTGTAGAAATGTTAGAAAAGTTATTTATGGAGCGAAGCATACAGTAGCACTTGTACGAAAGGGTACTGATGATGATGCAATCTGGCGTAATGCTGGGGTTGCTGCCGGTAAAGTCATTTTAACAAAACTATCATTGTGGATGCCAGTGTTAACTCCATCAATCATAGCAGAAGAAAAATTGTTATCATTTATGGACCAAGGAGGAAAGTCGTTGTTAAGTTGGTTATCAGTGACTACGGATATCAAACAGGACAATGTTGATGGTACATTCACATGGCACCTGGCATCAAAACAAGGTGTTTCAGCTCCACGTCATATATTTATTGCGTTACAGAATGCTGCGCGAGTTGGTAATCAAGAACGAAGTCATATGATATTTGATCAGTTAGGTGTTAATGAAGTCTCGCTGAGAATAAACGGCCAACAGGAACCATCTGAAGATGTACAACTTGATTACGGTCAAAATCATATTTCACGTGTCTATCATAACTTATTGTCGTTTATGGCACGTGATCTAAATGTGGATACTGGTTTGCAAATATCACAATTGGATTTCAAAAGCCTCTATCCGATTTATTACTTTTCATTGGAACATCTTGATTTGATGAGACAATCTGTTGTTGATATACACTTTAGAGCCCGTGTAACCCGTCCGACTGGTCCAGCAGTTGGTGGGGTACCTCCTATCCTTATCCCGAATTATAGAGCGGTTGCTGTCATTCTCAGCGACAAATCAATGCTACTCGAAGGTGTTGGTGGAAGAATGAGAGTGGTAGATGCCCCAGTAGAAAATCCTTGATTGGAAATTGCTGTGCAATTTCACCATTGAAATTGTAAACGATTTAGAATCACTCTATTATGTATAATGTCATATAGTGTTATTAGTGTTGCATTAACTCCTGGTCAAATCAAAAAATTGCAATCAGAATCGGCTAAAAAATGTGGAACCACAATCACTTTGAAACCGAATCAAATGACTGGTGGTGGAAATAAATTATCACTGACAACTCGTCAAATAAAACATTTCAATGATGCACTTGCAGCCAAAAAAGGTGTTCAGATTACTCTTTCTGCGGCTGCTATCAAAAATATGATGAAAACGGGTGGTATATTTCCATTGTTAGCTGCAATACCAGCATTGATTGCAGCAGCAGCCCCAGCAGTAGCTAAAGCAGCGGCGTTAGGAGCCGTTGGTACTGCAGCAGGAATGGCGTTGAAAAAAGCAACTGGACAGGGTTATAAAAAAAGGGGAAAGGGTCTAAGACTACCAGGAACCCCGTATTCATGGTACAGCGGAAAAGGTCTGAGACTACCAGGAACCCCGTATTCATGGTACAGCGGGAGATCCGTTCACGGATCAGGCCTGAGACTACCAGGAACGGTTTATTAATGGTTCCCATGTCCAATTTTGATTTAATGGATGCTGCTAAAAACCTAGCGATTAAAAATTTCAGAGGTGTTTTTATGAAAGATCAATTACCACATCAACCAAACAAAACTGAAACAGGTATTATTAATCTCGATAACAGCACCGGACCTGGAACTCACTGGGTTGCATACGCTATTGATCCACGTGGGATTGTCTATTTTGATTCATATGGATTAGCCCCACCAAAAGAGTTTATGCGTTACATAAAAAATTTTCCAATGAAGACTTGGTATTCTACGCTACCAACACAACAAATCAATGACCCACCAATATGCGGCAGTGAAGTATTAAATGTCCTTGATGCTATTTCAGCATCTAGAAAACCACCTCATATTGTCGTAAATGACTACACTAGTAGTCGCTGGAAATCGAAACGATTTTAAAGAGAGAAAGAGTTTTACAATAACATGATTGATATTTGGGGGAGATCTTTGAAACCCAAACCCGATGACACTGCAACCCCTGGTTCTATCAAGGATATAACAAAAAAAATTAAAGATGAAATCGCTGAGACGTTGAATTTAGTAAATGTTGATCCTAATGAGATAGTTGTATTTCAAGACAAACAGGGTAAATTGAAATCTAGTAATGTATCGTTGGATGATATTTTAACACGACAACGAAACGCAATCGAGAATACTATCGCGTTATTTTCCGATCAGGGTAAATTGAAACCGGGTGTACTCTTCTCGACTATTACAGATAAATTCACTGAATACAATAAAGAATTTGACGATCATTTAAAAAACTACAATGGTTTCCGTAGAAATGTCGTTCAAAAGTTCTTTGGGTCTCCAATTATAGTTACACCATCTATCGCTGAAATTAAAACGTTTGTTGATGATCAAAAGGTTATCAACGAAGCAACAAAAACAACAACCGACGCCATTGATAAATTTATTGGAACCCCGTTAGATAAAATTGAAATAAAACTCCCTGATATTAAAAAATCCATCGATGAGACCAAAAACTTCATCGAAGGCGTCAAAGGTGATCTTTCGAGGATGATAACAGTCATTGAAAAAACAAAAATCCCTCATGAGAAAACCAACAACATAGTATATACAATCCAACACGGATCATTTGAGTGGACACCTACAAACAACACATTATATATCACTGCAACCGTTAAGGGTATTTATCGATTAACACTAGTGACACCATTGACTCAATTTAATATTTTATCGTCCAGTTCATCCGGGGTCAATAATACGATTTCAACGATCATCGACAAGAATACAACTGAAAAGTTCACAATCACATATACTGATACAAATTTGGTTAGGGTTACAACAACATGGTATGTGGAATTCGTAGCGGATTTAAGTAAATCGTAATTGAAAACGCTAGCGTATTTAAAATAAAAAATGATTTCATCATCGCAATATCGTTATGATCAGGTCAGAGAATTTCAAACTAGACTCAAAACCCTGTCTGAGGAGTATGCAATGAAAATAAAAAAATATCGCAGGAGAATTACCGCAATTGATGTTACCGTGTATTCAGTGAGTGGTGTAATCACCGGAGCTGGTATTATACTGTCTTCAGTGACAATGATGGCTCCGATAGCTGTTCCAATTTGCATTTCTGCGGCAACAACAATCGCTGGAATTATTTCAATAATCACAAAAAAAATATCATCATGCAGCCAACGGAAACTACAAGACTACATAATTGAATTTCATGTTGTGTCCACTGCATGCTCGCAATTATCCTCATTGATATCGTCATCTCTCTATGATACAATTATATCAGAGAGTGAGTTTTCAGCGATGGTAGATATATATGATTCTGCGATGTCAAAATTAGAAATACAAAAACATGAGTATAATAACAATGACAACACCGATGGAATCAGAAAAAACCAAAATGATCTCAATAACCTCAACGATATCAGATAGTGAGTTCTCAGTGATGGTACGTGTCTATGATTCCGCAGTATCAAAATTAGAAATACATCATGAGTATAATAACGATGACAACACAGATGGAATTACTTCAACAAATAGTGGAGAACACGAACCCAGTACAAACCAGCATGATCTCAATAACATCAACGAATCCAGAATTCAGTGTGAATTTCCCCTCTCCCGTCCCAGTGAAGGAGATAGCGCTAGCAAAATTACGAGTATACCATAGTTGGCCTAATATCAGATCAAAATCATTTGGTGGTCAACAACCCAATAATTCCCTGGTATTTGCAAATAAGAATAAAGACGACGGTACCCCAGACTGGAATGTTGTTTCCATACCAACCGGATCATACCAAATCGAACAAATCAATAATGAATTCGCGCGTAGAATAAAATCGATTACTGGAGTAGAGTCAAAAATCGCTATAACAGTTCATGAACCAACACTATCATCTGCCATTGAAATAAACTCAGAAGAATACGTCGTAGATATATATCAGAGTTCTATTAGAACCGTACTAGGATGGCCTGAAATCCCACCCCGGGAAAAAACCGTTGATTTACCAGAACCCCAAAAAAATGATTATATCACCGACAGGATAAAATCTGATAATCCAATAAAGAGTTATCAAGTTCACAGAACTACTGGAGATTTTTTGAATCTCGGATCCCAACTAATTTATAAGGAGAAGGAATTGAAGCATGAAAGAGAGAAATATTATTTTATTGACTTACTTAAAATCATTGAAAATTTCGGAGCGATGAATAATGATATTGAGTTGTTGTTTATATCCCTTAGATCCGGCACACTCACCCGAGATGAATTTATCAGCGTCGTAGAAACATGCAATAAAATTATCGACGATATGGAGACATTTAATTTGAAAATTATTCAGGATATATTAGATGACAATAAACCCCTATCGAGAACAAAATTTGCAAATCAATATAAAATCCGCGTTGAAGACATTCCAACGTTCAAACTACCAGGATATGTCGTACCAGAACTAAAAAAACTTCTCAGTAATGCCATCGATATTGGTTTTAAAATAATTCATGATGCGTGGAAAAAAACAACATCACCGGAAATAAAAACCCTCAAACATAATAATGACCCAGATGGTGGTGGCAGGCATATTGCTCCGTTCAATGTGAATATTTCAACGGTGATTGCGCTCAATTTAGTGTGTGATGTTATCGAAGGAAGCTATCAAATAAATTTAGAACGATCAAATCAAGCTCAGCAAGGATATATTTTGTATTCGTTTGCACCAACAGCTCCTCCAGGATTTCTAATAATTGAGTCTCCGGTGAATCCAGTCTATATGCGATGTCATAATAATTCATTAACCAGAATTAATTTCAAACTCACTGACCAGTCTAATAATCTGATTGATTTACAAGAGGAGGTTTTACAAATAAGTCTGTTTGTGAAATCCTAAGGATTTTCATCCTGAAGGGGGACACGATATCGTATCGGACTGGATCAAATATTCGGTTGAGAGGGTGAGTGACAACGACGTTGTAATCTCTTGAAAAGTTTTTGATTTCATTGATTTTTCATTGATTTTTTTTGCCTGATTTCATTGATTTTTTTTTGCCTAATCAATGATTTATTTGCCTGATTTCATTGAAAACTTGTATCCGATTCACCACATCTTGGCCATAGAAGCCTGATTTCAGTGAAAACTTGTTTAAAAATGTTGTCCGGCTCACCCCCTCTGATATAAGATTTTAAAATCATACTGCGATATTTGTAGACCGGTATCTACATTTGTATCACGCCACGTAAATGTCGGTAAGCGATGATATGCACGTGCTATTTGGTTTTGGTCGTAATTAAGTAAAATATCTTCGAGTGGTTCTTGTTGACCGTTTATCCTCAACGAAACTTCATTAACACCTAGTTTGTCAAATATCATGTGGCTACGTGTTTGGTTATCTATTCGTGCTTTATCTTGTAACACAACAAATATGTATGGGGGAAGAAACACCCTGTTTTGTTGCCATATGCCACGTAAATACACCATTAACATAACTTGTCATCGTATTCGTCGTAATTGATAACTACGATATCAATGATTTTCCACCTGTATCCATAAATGATAGTAATCTTTCTTCTGCGGCAATTGATGGAGTCATTACTGGCATCCACAATGAGAGTTTTGTCAGAATTACCCTACCATCATCAACACCAGTAGCATGCCATATTGCATCACGGTCATCATTTTTTTCGCACGATAACTACTGTATGTTTCAGATGCAGCAGCTAATGATGTCTGTAGTTTAACATACTTATTATGATCAGCGCTACCAGCAATATCCTCAGCAAACATCATAGATGGTCCAGCCGATCTTGTATAATCGTCTGAATATGTAGCTAAACCAATTATTGTTGTGGCAACATCAACATCATGTTCGATAGATTCAATTTCTCTTCATCAATCATATATGTGGCTCTACTAAACAGCACCATAATACCATTATTGATGAAACCAACTCAAGCACAATTTGCATATTCCCCACCAGCAACTGTTAGAAGTTATACTTCTACTTCGATGAAAGCTTCAGCGGGTAGGAAATATTTTATTGAATCTTGAACTTGAAGTTTGATTCTTGGTTGGGAATCTAGTTGTATTGCATTATATGAATAATATTGATAATCAGATTCACGTATGGAATCATTTTTGAGAACCGGTGAGTCTATATCAAATGCTGGATCAGGTGTAGATTTGTACATTTTATTATATATTTCTCGATCTAAATCGCGATCTCGCTCGGGATTTCAAACCACTTCACACTATTAGATTTGCAGTAATATTTCCTGCGCATCAAATCCTTGATTTATCAGCGCTTCTAGTTTTTGATCCATTGCTTGATTTATTATTTTACTAACACACGCAGCCATAATTTCCGTAGACGGTAATTTTACCAATTTTCATCGTCGAATCTAGGTGGTTAATCTTTCTTTAGCCCCGGTAAACGCTTTACCGGCAATATCGCAACAGCACTAATACATTTATCACGAATAACATCAATAGCTTTCATCGATAATTGTTTTGCGATTGGTATTATTTTTGGATTCATCCTTACGAGTAACCCTTGAACAACATCACCGAGCCCATCTCCATAATATATTTCATAAACGGGCAATCGTGAATTTACTGTAGTGTATGATCATTTTATGTATTTATTATTTATCTAATCGCGTGACAATCAATCACTGTGATAACTATCAACAAGTTCATCAATAAATTCTCGATATACACTGATATTCATTATACCACTTTGAAAGAATCGTCTAAGTTGTAAGTATCACTAATGTTTCTTATAATATCAAATTCAGTAGACCACTTCCTGCTATTAAATTTGCAAAAATATTTCTTTGCACATCATCAGATTTTTGATCGATCAAGGCTGCTAATTTTTTTATCAGTTGTTTTGTTTATTCTTTTATTAACATTTGCAGAGATCATTTCAGAGCTTGATAATTTGACTGGTGGTGGTTTGTCATATTAATCGTGCTAGTCTATCCTTGATTGCCAAAAATGTTTCACCGGCAACATTTACCAATAGCATCACTAGCTGTTACAGGGACAAAAAGTAGTTATCGAGCAGCTTTGAAATTAATTTTTATTATTTAATGAAATAAAACACTTTGGTTATTAATATACAAACTATAACTACAAATATAAATATTGTCTACTGCAGTATAATTTTTGTAACTTTATAATTTTACTTTTCAAAAGTAATACAAATAATTTTTAATAAACATATCACTCAAACTGAAACATATCTCTGTGCCAAATACTGCATGTATGTCAGAGGTTAACAGGTTGTCATGTCATGTGATTGGTAGCCGAAGAGATCTATCATCTGGAGTAACGTCAATTGTTTTTTAATCAGTTATTGCTTTTGGGGCAATCCTTCTAAATAAACCATGAACAACATAAATGAGTCCATTACCGTAGGTTGCTTTTTAGATAAGCAATCGTGAATTTATCACCCTGACTATTACAGGTCCACGTTGAGCATTGTGTATGATCATCGTATTTGTTATCCATTTATCTAATCAAAGTGACATTTAGCTATGATAACCATCAACAATTTCATTAATAAGAGATCGATAAACGCTAATGTCCATGATACCACCTTTAAATAATCGTTGACAAATATCAGCTGCTTCATTATTTGTTTCTGGAGATAAATTTCTAGTTGTTGTATGTCATCGAGAATATTATGACATGAAATAAGACGACTAGTGCTTGGAATACCACTTCCAGTAGCACCAGGAGGATCATAATATTCTTCTTTTTCTTCTTTTGCATTTAGTTGATCTACCTGAGCAGAAAATGTTCAAAAATGATATCATCCTTAGTAATACTACCCTTATTATGATGAATTCTATAGATCATCTTACGATAATCATCATCGTTAAGCCCATTATATTTTTGTACCATATTATAAATATAATTTGAATCAGTATATTTAGCTAATTGAAATTTGAAAAGATAGCTGCCTTTAACTAAGAAGCTGTGGTAACTCATTTGGTACAGCATCAGATTCATAAACCTTGTGTCACTGGATAGATTGTTGTTGTTAGTCATTCAAATTGACAAGGACCTCTCTAGTCATCCAAGGGTTGGAAGGGCTGGTTCTGTTCTGTGCAAGTGGCTGATGAGGCCAACACTTGCAAGGAATGTTCATTAGCATAAGGGATGGGAAAAGAGTGGGACATCTCCATGCAGGTTGATGGCACATGCTTTTCTGGCTTACCTCTTCAGCTCTACAGCTGCAATCCTGCTAGATTTGCACAACTTGGAGCCTTTGTGCATGGAGGAATGCAAAGTGACTCGACCGCTCGATGTTTGCTTCCAGTAATCAGGGTTGATGTTGAACACATTCAATTCAGCTTTCAGATTTCTCTGAAGTATTTCTTCTGACCTCCATGGGATCGCTGTCCTTGCTGAAGCTCCCCACAGAAGAGTTTCTTAGGCAGCTGGTAGTCTGTCACACCAAGCGTAATTGGCATTGCATCAGGATGGAGTGGATGCTGGAAAGACCTGCTTGGCCGAGTACCTCAATGTCTGGAACCTTGTCCTGCCACTTATGTTGAGGATTTTCCTGAGACTTGTGGTGTGAAAGTGGTCCAACTTCCTGGCATGACATTGGTACAACATCCAAGTTTCACATGCGTAAAGTAGTGTGGGGAGCACAACTGCGCTGTAGTCCTTTAGTTTGGTCTGGATGGTGGTGCCTCTTTTATTCCCAATGTTGGCATACAATCCGCCAAAAGTTGTGCTCACTCTGGCAATGCAAAAGTTTGCATCGTTGTCATTAGTGATGATCTGTGAATGTGCTGCCAAGATAGGTGAAGCGGTTCAATACATTCAAGCTTCTGGCCATTGATGGTGATATTGGGTGCATCATAGAGCTTTCCAAGTCAAGGACTACAGTCTTAATAGTACTGATGGTGAGACCAAAGCTTGTGCAGGACCTGGAGAATATGTCAATGCTGCATTGCAGGTCGACTTCTGAGCCAATATTGAGGGCACAGTCATCAGCAGGTAAGAAATCCATAATAGTGTCTGTCATAATCTTAAGTTTTGCTTGAAGCCTCTTGGGATTGAATAGTTTTCCAAATGTATGGTACTTGATGACAACTCCAAGCTCTCCACCCTGCTTAACACCATTGGTTACTGGGAATGACTCAACTGTCTCTGCATTGTCCTGGACTCATGCCTGCAAGTTGTCGACTAAATGCTGCACCATGGATATAAATTTTCTCGGCCATTCATACTTGGTCATTACTTTGCACAAAACATCTCTGCTGACATTATGAAAGATCTGTGTCAAGTCGATATAGATGGAGAAAAAGTCAGTGTTTGGCTCTTGACATGTGGTAGCTCATTTGGTACAGATTCATAAACCTTGTCACAGGATAGATACCCATGAAGACAAGCTGCCTTGATATGTTCTCAGGAATGGCGTTTAATTCTTTTCTTCTTGATACAAATTGTGTTAAATTTATGTTTTAGAAAAACACTTACCTTAATTGTGGTGATAAAGTCCAAGCAGAGCTTGCAGTATTTTGAAAGCCATGCATCCTTAGCACTCAGTGTCCAAAACTGCTGAGCTTCAGCACTACATTAATTAAGTAAATCTGAAATAGAGACAGGTGTTATATATAATTCGCACTGTATGTTTGTTAGCTTTTCTTTATTTTTTTGCATTATATGCTATTATAATGTAACACTGTATGTTGGACCTGTCCAAAGTCAAGTTCAGTTTCCAACTGACCCGAGTTATTGATTTTTTGTAAGAACTTCTGTAAACAGCTAGTGCATAGCTAATATATTCTCTAGGTGCATAGGGTTAATGTTAGGCTCATTCTTAATGGAGGTAAACATATTTGGATCTGGGTCTGTGTTATTCGAATTACCCAATAAATATACCCATCCTATTATAATTTTATTAACAGACCTTCTTATTATAATTTACATTTTATCCAGTATACATCAGGAATATTCTAATAATAGTTTTATTTAGAAAGTGCTAAATGTCACCTGAGGTTAGCTAGAGGACTGCATTATCTTGTTGCTGGAAAACATATTCATTCATAGTTTATGATCTTGGCAGAATCAAATGCATTATTTTTCTGTCCAGAAAGTCATTTAAGCTGAAATTTTATTTATTTAGTTTATTTAATTGGAGTGATTTATCCCTGGAAATACAATGTGCTCTTCAAAATAAACGTACTTGGAAATAGAGACTTGAATTATATTGAAATTTCAAATAAGGATTTAATTCTTGGACTATAACTTTGTGATCAAACAAAAACCAATTGGCACACAAATATAATATGGGGCACCACAGGTACATCAACGCTTTCAGCTTGGATTTAATTTGGATTTCCATTAAAGTTGTTTCAGAACTTTAACTATTAGGATTTGTGTCTGTAATTATAGGATTCTTTGTGATTTAACTGGCAATATCAAGGGAAATAAATTATTTGTTGAATTATGCAATGCTTGTCCATAGAGTCATAATACAGGTATGAAGTTATTTGCATTACAAAGTGTATATTGGAGATAATTTTGATATAGCTGAGTGCAACCTTCATGTACAAAGACTGAAATTTCTTATAATGCGGTAAAACATGTTAATGGAAAATATGCAATATCTAAGTCAGATTCCTGATCAAAATGGCTGCTTCAGTGTGCTCCAAATATGAGCTTTAGTTGTTTTAAAGTAGATTAAATTTGGCAGTTATTAAAATCTGGAAAATTATTGTTCCAGAGTAGGAAGCATTAGCTTCTGAAAATGCAATAAACAATTTGTGAAATACAAAAACAGTTATGAACTACCTGTTTTCCAATTTAGATCTTGCTAGATAGAAGGTACAGGCTTGATCATGATCTTTGGGTTTATACATAGAAGTTACATCTGTAGTTTGGTTTATATAATGCATTCCTTAGGGATTCAAATTAATGGCCAACTTAGGGACTGATTCAGTATAAAAGCTATCAGTTGCATAGGGATTAACCTGAATAATTTAATAAAAATCTGGCAAGCATGCTTTCCTCAAACAATTATTGGTCAGTTTTCATTTGTATCTTTAATGCAAAATTATTTTCATTGTCATGTAACTGTTTACTTTTATTATTCTAAATAAATACAATATAACTGGGTTTTATTTCTGTGTAAAGTGTTAAATGAGCATTGTTTATCTAAATCATACACTCTTTTGACATAGTGAGTTTACTTCACACAATGCTGCAAATTACTTAAATTGGGAAATCCGATATTAATTAAGCATACAGACCATATATTGCAAAAAAGCCTGTGTACATATAGGCTCACCGCAGAGTCAAACACTGCATTACAGAAATGTCTAGTCGGTGAGTGGTCCAGATTATGAAGTGATATCTACAGCTGTAAAGGTATGTGAATTGTTAAATGTTTCTTCCCGGTCTGTATTACTGTAAAGTTATGTAAATTGTTAAATGTTATTTTCCTATTTGTATTACTGTCAAGATATGTGAATTGTTAAATGTTATTTCCCTATTTATATTGCTTTGTTAAATGTTATTTCCCTATTTGTATTACTGTAAAGGTATGTGAATTGTTAAATGTCATTTCCCTATTTGTATTACTGTCAAGGTATGTGAATTTTTAAATGTTATTTCTCTATTTGTATTACTGTAAAGGTATGTGAATTGTTAAATGTTATTTCCCTATTTGTATTACTGTAAAGGTATGTGAATTGTTAAATGCCATTTTCCTATTTGTATTACTGTAAAGGTATGTGAATTGTTAAATGTTATTTCCCTATTTATATTGCTTTGTTAAATGTTATTTCCCTATTTGTATTACTGTAAAGGTATGTGAATTGTTAAATGTTATTTCTCTATTTGTATTAATGTAAAGGTATGTGAATTGTTAAATGTCATTTCCCTATTTGTATTACTGTAAAGGTATGTGAATTGTTAAATGCCATTTTCCTATTTGTATTACTGTAAAGGTATGTGAATTGTTAAATGTTATTTTCCTATTTATATTGCTTTGTTAAATGTTATTTCCCTATTTGTATTACTGTAAAGGTATGTGAATTGTTAAATGTTATTTCTCTATTTGTATTAATGTAAAGGTATGTGAATTGTTAAATGTCATTTCCCTATTTGTATTACTGTAAAGGTATGTGAATTGTTAAATGCCATTTTCCTATTTGTATTACTGTAAAGGTATGTGAATTGTTAAATGCCATTTTCCTATTTGTATTACTGTAAAGGTATGTGAATTGTTAAATGCCATTTTCCTATTTGTGTTACTGTCAAGGTATGTGAATTGTTAAATGTCATTTCCCTATTTATATTACTGTCAAGGTATACGAATTGTTAAATGTTATTTCCCTATTTGTATTACTGTAAAGGTATGTGAATTTTTAAATGTTATTTCTCTATTTGTATTACTGTAAAGGTATGTGAATTGTTAAATGTTATTTCTCTATTTGTATTACTGTAAAGGTATGTGAATTGTTAAATGTTATTTCCCTATTTATATTGCTTTGTTAAATGTTATTTCCCTATTTGTATTAATGTAAAGGTATGTGAATTGTTAAATGTCATTTCCCTATTTGTATTACTGTAAAGGTATGTGAATTTTTAAATGTCATTTCCCTATTTATATTACTGTCAAGGTATGTGAATTGTTAAATGTCATTTCCCTATTTGTATTACTGTCAAGGTATGTGAATTTTTAAATGCCATTTTCCTATTTGTATTACTGTAAAGGTATGTGAATTGTTAAATGTTATTTTCCTATTTGTATTACTGTAAAGGTATGAATTGTTAAATGTTATTTCCCTATTTATATTACTGTCAAGGTATGTGAATTGTTAAATGTTATTTCCCTATTTGTATTACTGTCAAGGTATGTGAATTTTTAAGTGTCATTTCCCTTTTTGTATTACTGTAAAGGTATGTGAATTGTTAAATGTGATTTCCCTATTTTTATTACTGTAAAGGTATGTGAATTTTTAAATGTCATTTCCCTATTTGTATTACTGTCAAGGTATGTGAATTGTTAAATGTTATTTTCATATTTGTATTACTGTAAAGGTATGAATTGTTAAATGTTATTTCCCTATTTATATTACTGTCAAGGTATGTGAATTGTTAAATGTCATTTCCCTATTTGTATTACTGTCAAGGTATGTGAAAATGTCATTTCCCTATTTGTATTACTGTCAAGGTATGTGAATTGTTAAATGTCATTTCCCTATTTGTTACTGTCAAGGTATGTGAATTGTTAAATGTTATTTCCCTATTTGTATTACTGTAAAGGTATGAATTGTTAAATGTTATTTTCCTATTTGTATTACTGTCAAGGTATGAATTGTTAAATGTTATTTTCATATTTGTATTACTGTAAAGGTATGAATTGTTAAATGTTATTTCCCTATTTATATTACTGTCAAGGTATGTGAATTGTTAAATGTTATTTCCCTATTTGTATTACTGTCAAGGTATGTGAATTGTTAAATGTCATTTCCCTATTTGTATTACTGTAAAGGTATGAATTGTTAAATGTTATTTCCCTATTTATATTACTGTCAAGGTATGTGAATTTTTAAATGTTATTTCCCTATTTTTATTACTGTAAAGGTATGTGAATTTTTAAATGTCATTTCCCTATTTGTATTACTGTCAAGGTATGTGAATTGTTAAATGTCATTTCCCTATTTGTATTACTGTCAAGGTATGTGAATTTTTAAATGTTATTTCTCTATTTGTATTACTGTAAAGGTATGTGAATTGTTAAATGTTATTTCCCTATTTGTATTACTGTAAAGGTATGTGAATTGTTAAATGCCATTTTCCTATTTGTATTACTGTAAAGGTATGTGAATTGTTAAATGTTATTTCCCTATTTATATTGCTTTGTTAAATGTTATTTCCCTATTTGTATTACTGTAAAGGTATGTGAATTGTTAAATGTTATTTCTCTATTTGTATTAATGTAAAGGTATGTGAATTGTTAAATGTCATTTCCCTATTTGTATTACTGTAAAGGTATGTGAATTGTTAAATGCCATTTTCCTATTTGTATTACTGTAAAGGTATGTGAATTGTTAAATGTTATTTTCCTATTTATATTGCTTTGTTAAATGTTATTTCCCTATTTGTATTACTGTAAAGGTATGTGAATTGTTAAATGTTATTTCTCTATTTGTATTAATGTAAAGGTATGTGAATTGTTAAATGTCATTTCCCTATTTGTATTACTGTAAAGGTATGTGAATTGTTAAATGCCATTTTCCTATTTGTATTACTGTAAAGGTATGTGAATTGTTAAATGCCATTTTCCTATTTGTATTACTGTAAAGGTATGTGAATTGTTAAATGCCATTTTCCTATTTGTGTTACTGTCAAGGTATGTGAATTGTTAAATGTCATTTCCCTATTTATATTACTGTCAAGGTATACGAATTGTTAAATGTTATTTCCCTATTTGTATTACTGTAAAGGTATGTGAATTTTTAAATGTTATTTCTCTATTTGTATTACTGTAAAGGTATGTGAATTGTTAAATGTTATTTCTCTATTTGTATTACTGTAAAGGTATGTGAATTGTTAAATGTTATTTCCCTATTTATATTGCTTTGTTAAATGTTATTTCCCTATTTGTATTAATGTAAAGGTATGTGAATTGTTAAATGTCATTTCCCTATTTGTATTACTGTAAAGGTATGTGAATTTTTAAATGTCATTTCCCTATTTATATTACTGTCAAGGTATGTGAATTGTTAAATGTCATTTCCCTATTTGTATTACTGTCAAGGTATGTGAATTTTTAAATGCCATTTTCCTATTTGTATTACTGTAAAGGTATGTGAATTGTTAAATGTTATTTTCCTATTTGTATTACTGTAAAGGTATGAATTGTTAAATGTTATTTCCCTATTTATATTACTGTCAAGGTATGTGAATTGTTAAATGTTATTTCCCTATTTGTATTACTGTCAAGGTATGTGAATTTTTAAGTGTCATTTCCCTATTTGTATTACTGTAAAGGTATGTGAATTGTTAAATGTGATTTCCCTATTTTTATTACTGTAAAGGTATGTGAATTTTTAAATGTCATTTCCCTATTTGTATTACTGTCAAGGTATGTGAATTGTTAAATGTTATTTTCATATTTGTATTACTGTAAAGGTATGAATTGTTAAATGTTATTTCCCTATTTATATTACTGTCAAGGTATGTGAATTGTTAAATGTCATTTCCCTATTTGTATTACTGTCAAGGTATGTGAATTGTTAAATGTCATTTCCCTATTTGTATTACTGTCAAGGTATGTGAATTGTTAAATGTCATTTCCCTATTTGTTACTGTCAAGGTATGTGAATTGTTAAATGTTATTTCCCTATTTGTATTACTGTAAAGGTATGAATTGTTAAATGTTATTTTCCTATTTGTATTACTGTCAAGGTATGAATTGTTAAATGTTATTTTCATATTTGTATTACTGTAAAGGTATGAATTGTTAAATGTTATTTCCCTATTTATATTACTGTCAAGGTATGTGAATTGTTAAATGTTATTTCCCTATTTGTATTACTGTCAAGGTATGTGAATTGTTAAATGTCATTTCCCTATTTGTATTACTGTAAAGGTATGAATTGTTAAATGTTATTTCCCTATTTATATTACTGTCAAGGTATGTGAATTTTTAAATGTTATTTCCCTATTTTTATTACTGTAAAGGTATGTGAATTTTTAAATGTCATTTCCCTATTTGTATTACTGTCAAGGTATGTGAATTGTTAAATGTTATTTCCCTATTTATATTACTGTCAAGGTATGTGAATTGTTAAATGTTATTTCCCTATTTGTATTACTGTCAAGGTATGTGAATTGTTAAATGTTATTTCTCTATTTGTATTACTGTCAAAGTATGTGAATTGTTAAATGTTATTTCCCTATTTGTATTACTGTCAAGGTATGTGAATTGTTAAATGTTATTTCCCTATTTGTATTACTGTAAAGGTATGAATTGTTAAATGTTATTTTCCTATTTGTGTTACTGTCAAGGTATGTGAATTGTTAAATGTTATTTCCCTATTTATATTACTGTCAAGGTATGTGAATTGTTAAATGTCATTTCCCTATTTGTATTACTGTCAAGGTATGTGAATTGTTAAATGTTATTTCCCTATTTATATTACTGTCAAGGTATGTGAATTGTTAAATGTTATTTCCCTATTTGTATTACTGTCAAGGTATGTGAATTGTTAAATGTCATTTCCCTATTTGTATTGCTTTGTTAAATGTTATTTCCCTATTTATATTACTGTCAAGGTATACGAATTGTTAAATGTTATTTCCCTATTTGTATTACTGTCAAGGTATGTGAATTGTTAAATGTCATTTCCCTATTTGTATTACTGTAAAGGTATGTGAATTTTTAAATGTTATTTCCCTATTTTTATTACTGTAAAGGTATGTGAATTGTTAAATGTCATTTCCCTATTTGTATTATTGTCAAGGTATGTGAATTGTTAAATGTTATTTCCCTATTTGTATTACTGTCAAGGTATGTGAATTGTTAAATGTCATTTCCCTATTTATATTACTGTCAAGGTATGTGAATTTTTAAATGTTATTTCCCTATTTTTATTACTGTCAAGGTATGTGAATTGTTAAATGTTATTTCCCTATTTATATTACTGTCAAGGTATGTGAATTGTTAAATGTTATTTCCCTATTTATATTACTGTCAAGGTATGTGAATTGTTAAATGATATTTCCCTATTTATATTACTGTCAAGGTATGTGAATTGTTAAATGTTATTTCTCTATTTGTATTACTGTCAAGGTATGTGAATTGTTAAATGTTATTTCCCTATTTGTATTACTGTCAAGGTATGTGAATTGTTAAATGTCATTTCCCTATCTGTATTACTAGATATAATTGTTTTATTGTCACATTTATCATGTATTTTAGGTAGTTCCTACTTATTTCATATAATACAATGTTAATAGATTTAATAAAGTCTGTTTTCTAATTTTCCAGTATGTAACAGAATGATTACATTTACATTAATGTTGCATGTATTAAGGGACAAGAGAATGTTATTTCAAGTTCAGTAATCTTCTCATCACATACTGGTTCACTCATGAACTGTGATTAGGATAACTTTGTGTAGTAGTCCTGATAATGACTTTTATAAAATAATAAACTTCGTTTTGTGTCCCATATGTCATTACTTGTTATACACGACTGTGTCACAGATAAGATATTATATGGATTTAGATGTTAGATTTTCAGCTATGAAAGGGGTCAAGGGCTGGAGTGAAATAGGGATGGAGTGAAAGAGCTATGCCATATCTCCTTATTTGTACCTAACTGAAGGTGTTGTTTTAGTCGTGCTTTTTTGGGTTGGGACATACCCAGTGTGCTGCTGTTAGTTGTGATGTTGGCCTGAAAGAAGTAAATGGTTATCAGTTTGTGAGGGACCAAGGCTTCAGGACCAATTTGACTGCTGGGAAAAAAATGTTCTACAAATCCAATGACAGACTGGGAGGGTCAGACAATTCATGGTGGTTCCTTGACCATCTGACAGAGCATTGCCATTGGGGCTGATAATACTAATACCATGTGGTCATCATTTGGATACAGAAAGATCTGGATATCTGTCCCAGTGTTTACTACATATTATGTATCACTGCATGTGTGAAAATTTCGTCTTTATGTATTTTAATCAAAAAAGCTGCAGCATATTTAGTTTGGTCTAGGGCAATTCTTTTTGCAATCACATTAGTGAGACTGTTAAATTAATTAGTGATCTGGTAGCAAGCTCGCTTGGCTTCCCTGCCTCAAGGATTGAGTCTTGTTGGGAAAATGCTTTGGTCAAGGCTGATCTGTAATCTGTCTTAGCCTGATGAAAATTTAATAAATAAACCAGTGAGACTTTACCGTCGAAGTCAAGGAAGTAACATCAACAATTTGGAGTTAGCAGTCTATTGACAGATCCGCATCTAAGCTAAAACCAAGCTATATTCTCTCAATTCCAAATAGCACCCATCCAAAGCCAACCGAATGTTCTTTTAACAATATCCAATACATACGTATTTTAAACAGCCACGAATATAGCTAGGAACATCCGCCAGTTATCTTTACAATTATCTTTACACATCAAAACCAATTCACGCAAATTACGAAACTAGCCTTTTACAGCACTAATAATTCAGTTTCCATCGTAACACCATGCAAACAGTGCCAAACACCATGATATTAAAAATTCAATACGTTTAAATTTCTCAGTGATCAATATGATCATCAAACCTATATTTAGTATAGATGCATCCTTTGTGACAGCAAGTTTACTGCGAAAACCATATTTTTTCCGCTACATTTTCTGGATAATGGGTCCATGTATATTAGAACGTTGGCTTACAACTTGGAATAACGCAACAATCATGAATCTCAAATTGTTACGCTCTTTCTCGAGATATTGGGTGACTGTGCTAACTGAAATAAATAGTCCATGCGTCTGGTTTAGCATCCGTTTTATTATAGTGTTAATAATGGAAGATGCCGATATGGATATTTTTGAATCTTCTTTCGAGAAAATGTCCGTAAATAGTAAGATGACAAAAAATCCGTGACATAAGGCTTTTATCAATAATGTACAATGCTGTCGAGCATTTCTACGCACCTACGGTTTCCGTAACCAATATTGAAGTAAATCGCATACCGAATGCGACCGATTGACAAAAATATAATACTGCAATGCTTACCATTTGAAAAGAGAAAATTGTCACCAGAATATTTTGATCAAAATAATGTTCATTTTGGACACACCGGATACCACACGTGGTTTCGTGATTTTTTTTTTGTCTGCCTATTCTGCGCATATCTTTGAAAAGATGTAATGTTTGTTAACTGGGCTATGGAAATATAATACATTACTTTTGACTGTTTCTGTCGGAATTTTGGTCGAGCAATTAGGTCAGGTTTATAGCTCGTTTTACAAAATTCAGCGTAAAAAATGCAAATAAAAGACAAGATATATTAAAGCAAACTAAACTGATCGTGTACATCTTTTTCGTGAAGTTCAGCATTTCATAAACAAACAAAAAATAAGCTGAAGAGAAACAACAATAAACTGGATGCAATTTGTGTATCGTTTATGGAAAAAGAAAATTACTATTGAAAACTAATAAGAAACAGACAATACGCCGGGGAATTTCTAGTGAATCAAGTGGCAAGTTAATATGTATTGCAGTAACAACAAGAGCTGGGAATTCATTTGGATCAATTTTATTGATTAATTTTAAAACACTTCAGTAAATTTATTACGTATATCTTCGATTATTTCTTCTTCAGTTTTATTTCTCTCTTTATTAATGGGTCTTGCTAGTTGAGGCAGGAAGATCTTGGAAAAGTCTTGATGTCTTTTTCAGTTTTATTTACCTATCTTGCCAAGTTGAGGAAGTAGGGGTTTAGTTGTTTCAGTAACATTTTTGACTAATTGTTGAGAGCTTTCTGCAAAATCAGCCTACAATTCCTGATTTTCTTGTAATTATTGCTTGGCTGAATCGTGGACTGGTGTAATTTTCTTAAATTCTTAATTGCTTTGAGTTGCTCTCTTATCTAGATGTGGGAAATTCCAACGCTATATCCATTAGTTGATAAAAAAAAAATCTACGACAACGATACAGTAAACATAAAATTAACTAACCCGATAGAGACTCTCTGTTAGTTCGAAGCTTCGTTTTAGTGTTATTGGCGTAATTGTTTCGTTTTTGTAAGAAGACATAGTTTAGCTAATGAGGCCATATAAATCGAGGTTGGCTCGCCGTCCCTGCTGCTCCATGATTAGAATAAAGACAACGAGTAGTTAAAAGAAGATCAATATCTTCTGACTGATACAAACAAGGAGTAGATGTGACCTCGTCAACATCCTGACCAATAGATGCGTCAGATAAAGGAATCATTTCGTTATCAAAATCATTCTTAAGAGCTGTCTTTGCCATAGCTCTGGTAACTGCACACGATTGGAATAAATCAGGGGATTCTTTTTCAATTTGACTTTCTGATACAAACAAAGCTTGTTAGTTACAAGTAGATTAACCACAACATTGTCTCCAGCTAGATCGTTGTTTTGTAATACGTGAATGCCCTCGACTGGTAAAACAGAGACTGTTCCAACTCTCACGGGTCCTTAAACTAAACTAATGTCAAACTAACACTATGGAGAGGAACATTGACAAAGACACACTCTAATCTCTGAATAAGAAAACTCATTAAGAGAAGAAATCTCAGAAAAAGGCCGAGTACCTGACAATAAAAGACTCCGAGAAGCTCACGTGTCCCTTAAAACAATTTAATAGGCATATCAAGAAGGAAAAGAAGCTTCTACTGGTTTTTAGAAGTGTGTTCCAAACAAAGTTCTGACGCCACTGCGCTTTTAATCAATATCACAATTAGCTTACATAAATGATTTTATTTGGGTCCTTTAATCATGAGATGTACACAATCATAATGAACAAAATATGTATGATATGCTACCAAAATAAATGATCTTTAGTTAGCAACAAATACACATTGCACGTATTTAAGCAACGTTTTTTAAACAAACACAATTTTTAAAATCGTCTTATTAGAACTATATCAAATGTACATTATATATATTTGTAGGAAGATATGCTGAATTTATTTCGGTCATATTAAAAATGTGAACGTTTCCAAATATTTTCAAATTGTCAGTAATGTTACACATGGTTTTATTCAGAACCTAAGACGGACAGGAACACTGAAAAATCTTGTTAAAGTCTAGTGGGGTTTAAAAGTATATATAAGCTCGTTAGGGAATGCAGTATATTAAATGTTGAGATCAGAAAAGTTAAATTTAGTCTTTATATACCTTTAATGTAGAAATAGAAACACCAAAATGTAGATCTGAAAGGGTATAATAGTAAAGAAATTTATAGAGAGCAACCATTTTATCAAATTGGCGTGGTTCTCTTAAACAATTCATGTATATGAACAATCGCAAAAAGACAGATATTGTTTTTTATTGTTTGATTAGGATTTTTAACGTAGCTTTAACAACTTTTCTGTCATATCGCTACGATGTCTGCAGTGAGGCAGTTTATAGTGATGTCTAGCACTGGAGCATCATGCTGCAGACATGTACCATGATGTCCCACCCAGTCATATTATCCTGACACCAGGCCGACCAGTCCTAACACTAACCTCTTCATGCTGAGCGTCAAGCGAGGCAGCTGTTAGTACCATTTTTGTAAGCCTTTGGTATCACTCGACCGGGGATCGAACCCACGACCACCCGCTTCCGTGGCGGACGCTCTAACCGCTAGGCCACCTGAGCGGTTAGACCGATATTATACTTGATAAGAACTAGCTAATGCATCACCAATAAAAGTCTCAGCGAATTAAGTTCCTGAGTGATATAAGCTTGTTGCACATTCTCATGTGAAAAGCAAGAACGTAATGAACAGTCTTCATTACAGCTAACACATGAACACTATTAAAGATTCATCTGTTGATGGTGTACAACGCTTAGGTCTATAAAATGAGAGCACAAACTACATTTAGTTCCCAGATTTACATTTTACAACTGTTGCAGTTTTGTTCAGTTGCATTGCTTTATTGCCATAGCTTCGGAAGGCTACATTTGAACCTTCTTTTCGGTCTTGTTAAACATCGACGTTCTCGTTGTCCTTGACGAAAAGAATTGTGTATTTGCAAATCTTTTGATTTTATTACTCATTAAACACTGCTTTTGTTGCTAGTTGTAATATATTGTTATTTTGCATTTTATTAGTTTATTCGAAACGTCATCTAAATATTTGAAGAATTGTTAATGTTGATTATGTTTGTAAGGTCAGTCCATTTTTTCTGTCTCTCTTGCCCTCTTCTCAGTAGAAGAAACAAGCGTACTGAATCTCTCTTTTTGGAGCAGTTTCAGAATCTTCTGGAGTATGGAAATTCGATAGGTGGCAACCTATTTATTCTTGGGAGATTTCAACTGTCACTTTGACTGTCCTGGAAACCCATACATGTCAAAACTCCTAGATTCCTTTCAGGTTTTCAACCTTAATCAGTCAGTTAACCAACCCACCCATATACTTGGTCACATTTAAGACTAGTTTCTTCATAGACCTGATGATAATATTCTGCAATCCACCCTTGTATCCCACGAACATGCATCAGATCACCTTTGCATTATATGCCATCTCAACGTAGAAGTCCATAACCCTCCACCTTTATTTGCTACTAAGAAAAACATCTGTATTATCAATAGAACCAAATTAATGCATGACATACAAGAAAACCCAACAACTTACTTACATCCAAGAGCAGAACAACTCGATAACAGCCTGCGTTCATTGCTTGAAAAACAAGCCCCAACCACCAAATGCAGAGTATCAACAAAAAAGTGTTCTCCATGGTATAGCCGGGACCAGCATCGCACTGCTTAAAGACATCGCCGTAGTGCAGAGAGGCTTTGACTTTCCACTAGACTCACTATTCATAAACAAATCTATGAAGTCGCTAAGACGAACCTCACAAACATAGTCCATTTAGCCAAATTATCCCACTACAGTACTCTACAGTACTAAGATCACGGAGAGTTCCAGCTTTAAAGAACTCTTCGAGAAAAATAACAAACTAATATCAAGGAATAAATATACACCACTTCCATCTACCTTCTCTCCAGTAAACCTTCCGGACCTATTTGCAAATTTCTTCCGTGTCAAAGTACAAACTATTAGAGCTTCTCCTGACAACACAATTTCAATTGACTCGTGACCATACAGTTATGATACAGACTTTCAACGACAACCATTATAAGCATTTGAACCTGTGTCTATGGATTTAGTACGGTCAAACGTGATGAAGAGTGCAACAAAGTCATGTAAACTTGATCCAATTCCAATATCACTGCTGCTTGAGTGCTGCTTAGATCCAAAATTGTCTTCACCAAATGATATTATTGATATCTCTCTCTCTCAACGGGGAGATTCCTCTCATTTTTAAAAAGTGCCGTCGTAACGCCTCTGCTGAAGAAACCAACACTTGTCCATAACGATTTAAAGAACTACCGCCCAGTTTACAATATCCCGTTCATATCACAAATCTAAGAAAATGTTGTTTTAACCCAACTTGCATCTCATTTGAATTCAATCAGTCTTTTTAGTAATGTACAGTCTGCTTATCGCCCTTGCCGCAGTACTGAAACTACTCTTCTGAAAGTATTTAATGATATTCTTTCTGCGTTGGATAGTGGAAAGACTACAGTCCTCACCCTAATTTATTTGTCTGCAACATTTTACACAATAGACCATGATATACTACTTCACTGTCTCCAGCATGTAGTTGACATTCAGCATACAGTTATAGTGGTTCAAATCCTACCTAATCAACAGGACACAAATTGTATCTGCAAATGGAATAAACTCCAGCCAAGTTGAGCTATGTTGTGGTGTTTCAATTTGGTCTGTTCTTGAACTTGTTCCCTTCATTCTTCACTCAGCCGCTCTGAAGTGTCATAGATCATCACCCAGTGTCTCACCAATTGTACGCTGATGACACCCAAATATACAAGTTTAGCCACCCATCTGAAGTTGATGCTACCATCCATGGAGTAGAGAGGTGCAATTCTGATGTGAAATCATGGATGACATGTAACAAGCTGCAGATGAATGATAACAAAACTGAGGCCATTCTGATCACAAGACAAAGACTTTCACATTCACATCCTTTACCTCAGAGAAAAAATATCAGCAACACCAACATTAAATTCACATAGTCAATACAAAACCTAGGTGTTACTCTAGACAGTGCTCTCACATTGCATCAGTTGATGCCACTAAAACACTTGCATGTTCATTAGTACTTTCAGGACTGGACTATTGTAACTCATTTCTGTTTGGTTAGTCACAATATCTACTCCAGAAACTTCAAAAGGTTTATAACACAGCTGCTCGGATCATGAATCCGCCATCGCCGGTCTCAAACCCGGGTGTAAAAGGAGGAAGGTTGGGCGTGAGGCTAGATACCCGACCCTGTAAATCCCAACGTGCTACAAAAACGTCGACAAAAGAAAAACCAGAAACTGAAAGCCTGTGGGAGGAAGGGTCTTCTCCTGGAAGACTTATGACGCTAAGTGGTGAAAGACACGAGCCCGCGGAAGCCATAAAGCAGACCACCCTTCTATCAAACAGGAGTAATAACATTGCAACATGGAATGTGAAGACAATGTATGAGGCGGGGAAAAACAGCACAGGTATCAGCAGAGATGAGAAACTACGGCATATCCCTACTGGACATCAGCGAGACGAGATGGACTCAATCTGGACAAAGAAGACTGATTACAGAAGAGATGCTGCTGTATTCAGGACATGAGGAAGAAAGTGCGCCTCACAGAGGTCATGCTGTCAAAGCAAGCATATAATGGGAACCACATGGGCACAGAATCCTCACTGTAACATTTAAGACCAAGAAGAAAATAAAGATGAACGTCATACAGTGCTACGCACCAACAAAGGACAGCGAAGAAAAAGATAAGGACCAGTTTTACAACAGACTACATAACATAGTCGAGAATTTACCAGACAAAGACATCAACACAGTCATGGATGACTTCAATGCTAAAGTTTGGTCCGACAACACAGGGTATAAACAAGTCATGGAGATCCATGATCTAGGGTTGAATAACGAAAATGGAGAGAGATTCGCAGACCTTTGTGCACTGAACGACCTGGTCATCGGGGTAACATCTTTCTCCACAAGAGAATCCACAATAGCACATGGATATCAGCAAACTATGTAACAGAAAATCAGATTGACCACATATGCACAGCCAAGAAATTCAGAAGATCTTTGCAAGATGTGAGGGTGAAGAGGGGAGAGGATGTGTCATCTGACCACCAATTGGTCGTTGCAAGGCTTAAACTTAAGCTGAAGAATAACTGGATGGGTACAAAAGAGACTAAACAAGGTATAACATCGGCCTGTTGAAAGATGCAAATATTAAAGAAGAGTACAGACTTACTCTTGGGGGCCTGGAAGATGTGGGATTCCTACACGTACAAGGGAGCATTATCAACCAGCAGGGTGGCACAGACGCAGATGTCAAGGCAGGGATCGGAAAAGCAAGAGCAGCTTTCATACAGCTCAAGAACATTTGGAGTTCCAAACAAGTCTGATTCACTACCAAGATCAGACTGTTAAACTCCAACGTGAGTCTGTCCTACTGTATGGAGCGGGGACTTGGAGAACCACCAAGTCCACAGTAAAGAGAGTTCAGACCTTCATCAACAGCTACCTAAGAAGAATTATTTAGATCCGCTGACCAGACATCAGCAGCAACAACAACCTGTGGCAGAGAACCTCCCAGCTTCCAGTGGAGGATGAGATCAAGAGGAAAAGGTCGGGTTGGATAGGATACACTCTACGTACGCCACCAACCAACATTACCAGAAAAGCATTGATGTGGAACCCTCAAGGCAAGGGGAGAAGGAGACGACCAAGAAACACCTGGCGACGCGACCTTGAGGTGAGCATCACTAAGATGTGTCTCACCTGGAGTTAGCTTGAGGGAATGGCACAGGACAGAAGCCTCTGGCGATCTTTTGTGGGTTGCCTATACCCTGGCAGGGGTGACGGGCAAAACTGAAACTGCTCGGATCATATTTAGAGTGCCTTGATCAGAGCACACCCACCACTGCTCTGTACCATAAAATGGCTATCCATTCGATATAGAATCAAACACAAAATTTGTTCTCTGTGCCACATTTCACTGCCGGACTCCAGTCCATCATACCTATCCGGCTTCACCCATGTGTATACACCAGCAAGATACTTACGCTCCTCTTCTGAAAATTATATACTCATTGTGCCCCCTATGAAAAATAAAAATGGAAAATGAGTTGCTCCGTACAAGGAATTTCAGACTTTCTTTTAAAAATATATTCTATTCCGTCGTCTTTTAAGAAAAACGCTTTTTATTAGACGGATATATCAATTATAAGAGTACAAATATAGACTTTAATGCTGTTTGAGAAAGAAAATCGAGAAGTCAAATAGCTGAGACTCACGAATACCCTCAACTCTACCTAACTCATGTCATATAGTCAACAAGTCATTATTGTTTCCCGCTTGCACTACCAGACTGAAACTAAAAATAAACTGGGTGGTTTAAATGAAAATAATGTCGTCTTTGGAATGAATTGCACCTCTTTTTTAATCTTAAAGCACTAAAAAAAGAATTACCACAGGTACGATGTACAGTACTTTTTTATTTTCAAGAATCAAACGGCGCTGGTAGGTTGATCTTGAAAAAAAGATATTGATGAGAAATTGGAATTGTCTCTTGATCACTTGTGACAGTTTATAGCATTTGTATAATATCGAAACACGAGTGATGGAACAAAGTTAGAGACCTAATAAAGTTTTGTCCCTTAAATATTTTCAGCATGTTTAATGTTTTCCAATTTCATGGTTTTTGTTTTTTGTTTTTCTGAAGTGTAGTCATATTTTTATAGATGTTGCAAAGCGCTTAAAGCTTCTAATGATTAGGCTCTATACAAAGTCCTCATTATTATTATTATTATTATTATTATTATTATTATTATTATTATTATTATTATCATTATTGTTGTTGTTGTTGTTGTTGTCGTCGTCGTTGTTTAAATCCTGGTTGAGGAAGGGGACATAACATATGCAGGTTTTGCATGTACCAAAAACGCCTTGCTAAATCATAGCTGGTTGTGTCTGAACGGTGTTAAGCACAATAGCATACAAATGTCGATTTCAATATAGGTCGCTTTTCGAATGACTTCAAGTTTTCTTGTGACTTTAATCAATCAGCATTCGTTCTATCTTCAGTGATTAATAGCTGACTAGCTGCTACGCTATATGAAGATTAGAGTTCTTACGCATTTAATAAATGAGACAACAGGTAATTAATTAAAATTGACATTGAGCTGGGACTACGCACGATTAAACTACTGCCAGCTGATGTGGTATTCATTTTCGAGTTACCGCCCTTACACTGATAACTAGCTGACAGTATAGGGGGTTTCACGGTTACTAGCTCACCAGAGGGCGTATCGGTGCTGCTCACTTCCGGATAGTTCAATAATTAGAGATGGCAGACGTAGATCAAGAAAATTTTACACACCGCTCACATTTTGCAAACAGGATAGATATCTCACTATCTTAAAATGAAATTCTATCAATATTTGATAAATTGTTGTTACATCTTTATTTTTTTCTCACTAACTTGCGCTGCAGCCAGCTTTTAAATAAATGTTTTCTGCCCGTTTCAGATCTTCATTATCTTTCCATTACTACATTATGTACTAGTTTGTGTTATTTGATTGTGCAAAAGTGTATCGCTGCGTAAAAAGTTCTTGCAATTTATCTCGCTTGAAGAATGTTGAAAAGATGTTTATTTTTTTTTTTTTACAGTTTTAATCATAGCAGTAAATTTATGTTGAACGACAACAAAAAAGTTCTAACTTTTTAAAGTTCTTTTATTATTGATTTAGACTGTTGCATTTCTATTAATGTTAATTATATTTTAAATGAAGTAACTTGAGTTTCTTTCAAAATGCACAAATGTCGTCCGTGCTTGAACGGACACGCGCTCGTACGAGTCTCCTTGATGATCATTCTAATTTTATTTCCTGGAACGGATGGAAATTTTAGAGTATATAATGTGGAGAAATATATGTTAGACCTACTATGCATGTAAAGGACATTTGTGGTTCTCACCTATCTGCCTGTCTTTCTGTATGTGTGTCTATCACATTTCATCTGGTGCATTGGGTATGTATATCCTCGAATGAATGTGTTTGCATACGTATATTACATAAACGTACTTCAGGTGAAATATGAGTATAATTTGATACTTAGAAAGAAGGAGTGACCGATAGAAAAAAACAAAGATGAATATTTGTGAGTATTTATTTATTATTGACTTGTAGGGCATTTTCTTAGAAGCAGTGTCATTTTTTAAAATAATACTGTTTGCAATTTTACATCCGGTCACGTGGATCAATATTGAACCAAAGTAGTAGGACGAAATCTATGAAATAATTGTATTTTTAAAACTTACATCTTTAATGCAAGGAAAGTTAAACAGAATTAAGCTAACTTTAATAAGGCTGTTCTAAATGAATTTGCAGGTGTCAATCTGAAATCTTGTTAAAGACCCTAGCAGATTTGAAAGTTATTGCATGTACCGTCCGATACTTGATGTTCAAAATTCTAAACAAAAATGAAACAAGATAAAACATCATTAATCTGAAAATTGTATAATTTGTACACCCAAATATTAAACAATATCCCATCAGCATTAATTACACTCCCTTATCGATAGCTAATGTAATTATTGCTTTGTCAAATTGATCTGAATACAATAATATACTGTTCCATTTTTAAAATTTAAAAAAAATAACAACAACGTTTCTGATTTAAAATATTTAGCATTACATATCAGCTGCTGGATTGAATTCGTATTATAATTTTCTTATCGAACTTGTGTAATAACGTTCTGAACTCGTGTTATAAACGAAATATTAGCCTTGCGAAAGTAACTGAGAAAGAAGGATATATCAACATATCAAAAATGCAAATTATTGAGATTATTTTTCTTTAAAGTTATGTAGCCCAAAAGGTGCAAGAAATGTTTAAAATTGGAGAGCAAGGTGAAACGTTCCTACAAATGTGTCTGAAATTATGGATAGTGAATCTATATTATCAGGTATAATATAAATATGAATAGAGTATTTAATTAAATTAATTGACATTCTTAAAGTATGGAAAGTAAATATTTAATTATCTGATATAATGTAAGTATGGACACTGAATCTAATTATCTAATTTATGGTCTATAATTATTCTCCTAGTATGAACAAAATAAGTTTGACATATATAATTGATTCATTGGTTTTCCTTTGTTAACTTTATGTTTCGCTAATCAAGTGTAGAACAGTAAACTATCCGGAACTGGAGATTTTTTGTGGGCATGCGCATTGGAGCTAAGGGAGGTAATTTTAGGCGCTACGATCAGTAACTCCGTTGTAACCGTGAAACCCCCTATACTGTAACAGACAGTATTACTGGTCATCCAGCACAGAATTGTTACTGCTAGGTAATTGGCACTACGTCTTAGAAAACCAAACCATTGACTTTGTAATGGGATAATATCACTACATGACTGCAATATGCGATGCACAAAATCACAACAAATTATAAAGTAACACGTACAAGATGTTTGGATTTGGTTTCTTTGTGGAGTTTAGCGACATTTTACAGCACATGACAGACTCAAAATGGCGGCTAATATATTTGGAAGACTGGTAGAGGAAGAACTCGAGAATTTGCTTGGAAGAACCACAGACCTACGGGAAACTACTGGCAACCTTTTCCACATACCCACAAACGTACCACCCATGGTTCCTGGTAATTTGGGTTTACTTCAAATTCACAGGCATCATTTTCGTTTTCGTTATTGGCGACATCATGGTCACATAATAACAAATAAATAAAAGAAAGAGCAACAGTTACTATTATTACAGTTTCTAGTAATCTTTTACTGCGACAGCTTGATAGACGATAACGACTATATTAATGACGGTTACGCTGATGACGACGACCGCGATGACGATAGCGATTATTGTGCATTGCTATATATGATCTTCAAGTGGCGATTTTCTTTCTCAGTTATTAATGCAAACACAAAAATAGATGTGGATGCAAAACCACTTAAAGAATACGGGATCAATTAGGTTCCGTTAGAATCACTATCTATCTATCTATCTATCTATCTATCTATCTATCTATCTATCTATCTATCTATCTATCTATCTATCTATCTATCTATCAGTCTTGCCGACCGTTGGGGCACCAATGATGACCTGACAACCAGCTTCCTCCATTCCAATCTGTTCTCTGATACACTGACTGTGTCACTCAGCTTCAGTCCTGTCCACTCTGAGATGTTATCCTCCCATCTTTTCCTCTGTCTTTCTCTTCTTCGCCCTCCCTGCACAGTACCTTGCATGACTGTCTTAGCAAGCCCTGTTGATCGTGTGACATGTCCATACCATTTCATTTTGCGCTTTTTCACAATGGTCAATAGCTCTTGATAGGGCCCAATGGCTTGCTTAATTCTGTTTCCCACTTCCTCATTCGTGACATGACCTCTATATGTAATGCCAAGCAACCTTTGAAAGAATTTCATTTCAACAGCTTGTATCCTGCTTTCGAGATCCGCTGTGAGAGTCAATAACTCACAGGCATCTAGGAATACAAATGCAACCAATGAGCGTATCAGTCTGATTTTTGAGCTGACTGAGGTGTTTCTGCCTTTCTTAAACTGTCTTCAACCTTGCCATTGCTGTTATTGTCAGCGCAGTCCTGGACAATATTTCTGGTTTCGATCCCTCGTCTGCCACGATGACTCCTAAGTACTTGAATCTATTAACTGTTTCCAGTTTTTGGCATTTTAAGCATAGTTAAAATAAGAATATAAATCCACAAAATCATATGTTATATTTGGCATCAATCATTCTTCAATATTGTGCTGTTAATACAAAAATGTTGTAATCGCGTAAACTATCTTGTCTAAAATTAGATAAGGCAATGGCAAAGCAGGGTTAATCTCAAAGATTAACATATATCTTAGTAGTGGGGCAAGTTAGCAAAATAAAATAGTAAAAAAAAAAACGCTTATAGCTTTCCCCCCAAAAGTGTAAACTTAACCGTTTTCATGGCTTATTATTTGTCCACATTATAAAACCCAACTTATTTTACGTCTTTGAATTCTATTAATTAAGCTAAACGTTTAGTACATACAATTTAACTGTTGGCTCGTTTGAAAGGGTAAGATAGATATAGATTTATTATCATCGTGGTATTCATCATCGTTTTCTAATTCTTCCTTGTCGTCTTCTTGTTCTTCTTCAGTTGCTCTGAAATTTGCATACTTAATTTAGTATTCAATTACATTCTCCTAGGGTTTATCAATAAATACATATGAAAGTGTTTTGATGGGATTTACCTTGTAATAGATCTCAATTTATTGTTTAATTTTATACCAGATCTCTAAAATGATGTGTAGTATTTAGTATTATATGTAAAATGAATGAATGAGCATTGAATTTTTCCATATGAATGAGCAGGTATGCAGAACTGTACATTGCATGTATACACCCCTCATACATCTGTCTCATGGTAGCCTGTTTGTTAGATTAGCATTAACTTTATTTAGCGATAAAACGGTTTTGGCAGCACATTTGTTATACCCGGGAACATTTCATCTTGAATGATGACCTTGTTCCGATTTTACCAGTTCTTACTAGCTTGAATCGGAGAGTGCAAATTTAGACTAACAAGGACTTGCTGACTTGATAATTTTGTTAGGTAGATTATGAGGTTCTTCTCAAAACCAATAATTCCTAATTCTTACATTTTTTATTTGTAGGCTTCATCTTATTCTAACAGATACCAAACGATACAATATTAATTAATGGAACAAAGATGCATATGTTTAATTTTGAACTTAATAGCTTCAAAGTCGATGTAATGTACCAATTATTTTTGAGAAAGCCAGAGACGGGGAAAAACCACAGAGTGGTGCATTAAGTTCGGCATTTTGTTTACTCATGCATTTTTATCTTCCTTGTTGCAACAAAAACATCTATTCAACTGAGATAATCTTGGATTTACCCTTGGCCTTTACAAGGAAGTTTTGACCCAAATGTTTAAAATGTGGCAGATAATTTCGGCACACATCATTACACGATAGCTCTGAAAGACAAATGTACTAGGAAAGATAGTACAATAATGTTACACAATAGCTCTGAAAGACAAATGTAGTAGGAAAGATAAACGCCTTCCATCACTCGTGTTTCTATATTTTACAAATGCTATAAACTGTCGCAAGCGATCAAGAGACAATTCCAATTTCTCATCAATATCTTTTTTCAAGATCAACCTACCAGCGCCGTTTGATTCTTGAAAATAAAAAATGTACTGTACATCGTACCTGTGGTAACACTGTTTTAAGTGCTTTAAGATTAAAAAAAGAGGTGCAATTCATTCCAAAGACGACATTATTTTCACTTAAACCACCCAGTTTATTTTTAGTTTCAGTCTGGTAGTGCAAGCGGGAAACAATAATGACTTGTTGACTCTATGACATGAGTTAGGTAGATTTGAGGGTATTCGTCAGACTCAGCTATTTGACTTCTCGATTTTCTTTCTCCAACAGCATTAAAGTCTATATTTGTACTCTTATAATTGATATATCCGTCTAATAAAGAAACGTGTTTCTTAAAAGACGATGGAATCGAATATATTTTTTATAAAAAGTCTGAAATTCCTTGTACGGAACAACTCATTTTCTATTGTGGTGTGTTGCCACTCGTGCATTTTGTCTTTCTTCTTGTCGTAAAAATACGCGTTTAGTAGAGTGAGGTAATCTGGGATATACCTTTGCTCTTTATAAGGAAGTTTTGATCCAATTATTGAAAATGTGTCTGCCCCAAATTACGACCAGAATAATTTATGATGTTATTGTAAAACACGAATCAGCAGTTAAAATATAACATCTTACTATAAATTCTAGTATAATTAAATTTGAAACAAACATAAAGTACTAGAAGGTGGTAAAGAAATACAAGTTACAAAATTTAATCAGAAAAGTATAATTATTCCTGAAAAAAGACTATCTTTCAAATAAATAGATGGCATTCCGTCTTTTAATGTTGTATATGAATACATGGTATTAAAATATGTCTGCGTATCAAAAGAACAATTAGTGAGGAGTTATAAAACGTTTTTGGTGCATGTATAATTTAAAAATTAGTTTATTTCCTTTTATTGAATTATCTTCCATTTAACAACCCACTCCTTGTTTTTATCTTTGTTTTTATCCTTTTACTCTTGAGACTTAAATTCCAGACACACCAAGATAAAGGTGCCCTGACCTAACCCTCTGTAGCGTGGGTAACAAGGACCATAAAGACATCTACACTTTACCGAGTACAGCATGTCATGTCATGTAGCTCTATCATTCCTGGGTAATGTAAATGATCATACAAGTGGTACGGGGTGTTGTCAATGTTAATATGTCCTAAAATGTAGGAACTGCACATTTTACATGGTCGAATATTTTATTTAAATTGTTTCTCATGTATGTTGTGCTTCAAAACGGAAAAATTCAGTTACAATCTATTCTTTTGCAAAGCAACCGTTTCTTTGAAGACAACCCCTATCTCACTGATCTCTGTCAGCAATTACCAACTTGACACATAAATTCGGTTACTAAGTAAAACCTCATAGTACAGTCGACTCCGGCTCTCGTGCCCGTCACGAGACTGTGCAGTTGACCGGAGTGTGCAGTTAACCGAATTACGGTACAGTACAGCTTTAAATCAGCACGGCACGAATATATGTGAAGAATAAATTTAAACAATGATTATAATCCACTCTTTCAACTTTTACTGAAATGTTAAGCTTGTTTTCCTTCCTCCGAACACAACTTCGCTAATTCAACCAATGGATCAAAGAATTATAGCAAATTTCAAGAAATTATATAGATCGCTTGTTATTCAAAAACTGCTGTCATAAATTGATGGGTCATCTCCTGAAGAAAAAGCGTTCAGCTCCAAAGTCGTCTGCATTCTGTTTTTCGCCGTGTTGTAGTTTTAATTGAATTCCATTGCGCATTTTCCATATTTCCAACCATCCATTTGTTGGTTTGAAATCATGCAAACCCGAACGGTTTAAAGCAGTGTTTCCCATGCTGTACTACGATTTCTCCCACGCTATGGCTCCCTAGTGGGCGCGGATTCGCATGTATATACCACCTATGGCGTCCTTTACATGTCAATCATTTACAAAGTTGCATTTACCGGCTTAATTGTCGGCTAATTTGAAGCGCTACAGCAGTGGACTGGCAATAACTGATCATGACTATACATTGTGCAGTTAAGCAGAGTAAAATTTTATTGAATAACGTGCCACGGGCAGAAAATGTATCGTCCTATAATCCGGAGTGTGCATTTAAGCGAAGTGCAGTTATCCGAGGTTTGTTCCAATTGAAAAGCTTAGGGAAAAAACGGGACCGGCGTGACTACGTGCAGTTATCTGGCGAGTGCAGTTAACCGATGTGCAGTTAAGTGGAGTCAACTGTATCTTAGTTTAATCTGTAAACAGATACTAATATGTGAGTCTCGAAATCTAATAGGTCATCATTGCAAAAGCCTACATACCCTTTTGGAGCATAACAAGGAAGGTCAAACGTATATCTTCAATCTCTCGTATTTTCACTCTTTTTTCCCAGTGTGGATTTAGAGCCGGCAGGTTAACTGTAGACATGATCTTTTCACTACATCAGCTGCAGGAGAAGTGTCATGAGCAGCAGATGCCCCTCTACATTGCTTTCAAAGACCTGACGGTTAGTCGGAGTGGATTCTTCATACTCTTGCTGTCCTCATGTCATTCCACGAGAACATGCACAGCACAGTGGGCTTGAATGGCGCAACATCGGAGGTCTCCCCAGTAATCAGCGGAGTCAAACAAGGCTGTGTGCTTGCACCGACGCTCTTCGCCATATTCTTCTCCATGCTTCTTCAGTACGCCTTCAAGGATTTCATACATACCAGGGCTGACGGAAAGCTGTCAAACATTGCTGTCTCCGTGCTAAGACTCAAGTCACAAAGGTACTCATCCGTGAATCGCTTTTCGTCGACGATGCAGCCTTGACATCCCACACGGAAGATGGACTCCAGCAGCTGGTATGCCGCCTCTCCAACGCTTGCAAGGAATTTGGACTAACCATCAGCTTGAAGATAACGAACATCAAGGCGCAAGATGCAGACTCCCATCCCTCTGTCACCATCGATGGGTACAACTTGGAATTTGTTGCGAACGTCACATACCTGGGGTCTAGCATCTCCAACTCACTCTCAGTTGTATATGAGGTGAACGGTAGGATTGCCAAGGCAGCTGCAGTGATGGCCAGACTTAACCAGAGGGTATTGAAAACCCCCAACCTCACTGAGAAGACTAAACTGAATGTCTACCAAGCCTGCGTGCTCAGCTCACTCCTCTACAGCAGCGAAACATGGACCACCTATGAAAGACACGCGAGAAAACTCAACAGCTTCCACCTGAGATGTCTGCGGCGCATTATGCACAGGAAGTGGCAGGGTAGAGTACCCAACACGGAGGTTCTAGAACGCGCCAACATCAACAGCATGTTCTCCATTCGCAGCGAGAGGCGCCTTCGCTGGCTCGGCCATGTCAAGAGAATGGATCCAGGCCACATTCCTAAGGATCTGTTATATAGGATCTAGCAGAAGGTGCACGACTGACGGGACATCTATGCCTGCGCTACAAAGATATTTGCAAGAGGGACATGAAGACGGCCAGCATCGATCTCAACAACTGGGAGAGCTGTGCTAACAACCGTCCCACCTGGTCCTAGCTGTCAGGCAGGGATTTAGCAAAGCTGATGATGACGGGAATAGAACGCAAGCTAAAAAGAGAGCTAAAAAGAAGGAACAGCTGACTTTGGAGCTACGTCATCGTCTCACATAGACGGACGGATGCCAAGATAATTCCATAAACGTCCACTTGATGTATCTGCTTTAATATAAATATTTCCACAACCCGCAACTGTATATGTCAATAATGAATATTTTCGTCTTAACGAGTATGTCTATGATACTTTCAAGTATTTCGTCATTTATCGTAAAACTTTGCCACGTGTCCTGCAGGTCGAGATTATTTCAGTGGGCTTGGATCTTCTATTACTATTTAGTACCTACTCGACATAAATGCCTCCCTAATTGGAAGGCAAAACAAATTTGAGTGACATTGTACAAAGAGGTGTGTTTCATTGGTTATCTGTAAATAGAACATATTAGTACTGGTGTATTACTGGTGGTTGGAATGAGGTCTTGGTAAAATTACGATCTTGCTAACATTGATACAAAATCAGAAACAAATGTATACGATATATGTTGTATCGATGTGATTTGCTCTGTTGAATTCCATATTACTTCTCACACGCCTGTAGCTATAAAACAAAATACTGGAATTTGGGCATATATCAACAGAGACAAATAGACCAATAGTATTTCAAGTGCTTAGGGCTCTGGAAGACCTTAATCAGACATTCCTTACTAATCACTTGTGGACGACAGTCTCGGTAATAGATAACAACAAATAATGTATTTGCTATTTAAATATTTGAATAATTACTTGTGTAGGTCAGTTGAAGGAGTAGACCAAAATGGCACTTTAAATATTATATTATAATAATTATGTGTGTTGGACATTCTCGGGAATCTGTCTATACGACTACCTATATTTACAGTTTTGTTATACATTACTTATTAATTGTGTATCACAGTCACATGAATAGGCCAACACGACTACATGCTTTTACACTTTCAATATACATGTATATTCTTTGTATACTATATAAACACTCGTAATTGTTATGCGAAATTGCATGGAGGTGCAGTCTGATATAGATAACATCATTTAAGTTTGAAATACTAGCTCCAGTTTCTTCCGTTTTCTAAACAAGGTTACTATAAATAAACATTTACTCGTGGTTGAAATACGATAGACACAGAGGTGGTCTGACGTTTATGTAAGTTAAAAACGATCAATTGTATATCATTCAAAAAGAGTACGGACTTCAACCCCACACCATTCTTCTATTCAGATACGTGCCTATAACGTCTGGACAAACGTGTGTATCATATACTGCAGATACAGATATCCAGTTATTCCAAGCATTTATTGTGCTAAAATATTTTTACATGAATACATTTTTATGTTAGGCTTTTATGTTTGTAGCCTGGCCAAAACATCTTGGTATGATCTATAATGTCACAACTTCCCTGTTGAATTTGATTGGTCGAGTTATTTAATATTGAATATCATATCTTGAAAATAGTGTTTTGGTGTGAAATAAAATCGTTTAAAATGAAACCTTTTCAAAAGACGACTTTCATGACTTGGTAAGATTGTATAAAGAGATATGTTAATAACTGGATGTTCAGTACTTGCACATTTAAGGCTGATTAAATATATTCGTTTATAATTTGTTTGTCTATTATTTGTCTATTATTTATTTTCGTCTTTTGTATTTTGCAGGTTAGTTAGCCTTAATCCTTGCCACGTATGAAAATTTAACAATTCAGATCACCAAGAGTCTGTTCTGTTACGTTAGACTGAATAATTGCAGAAGCTGTTAAAAGAATTTAAGTTGTTGGTCGATTTTAATCATTTTACTAAGGAGGTTAGATAACTCAGTATAACTTTGTTCCCTGATGATATTGATTAAGAAGCAAGACAATTGTACACCTTTTCGTGTGTAACTGGCAGACTAACATCAGTTTATAGCACGTGTCATGCATAGTAGTTATACATGTGCCTGATTAGGAAGATATAACCGGTTTCTATGTTATTTATAATTCCACACATGATGACATCTGCACATGGAGTTTGATAACGCAGACATACTTGCAGTAATGCATTATTGATTTTGCTGACTCAATTATATCAATGTCTCAATATCGACATCTGTATTTGATGAGTAAGCAAGTAAATAAATGGATGAAATTCAAACCATACTTCAAGTACACACCCACCCACCCCCTTTAAATCTACCACGTTTTCGTTTGTGTAAATAACTTCACTACATATAAAATGTAACAAATAATAAACACCAACGCCATGCGAATCTAGGCAAGCTAATTCGATATAAATATTCCAAGTAAAATTATTGATATTTATGCAAAAGCAACAGCAGCTGTTGTCTTTCTTTTCTCTTATTACTAGTAACAATACAATCGTACCTAAGACTACATCGACGACGATTATTATTTTTACTAACTAGATGATGGTGACGCTAGGGCTATTTCATATTTTGTTTTGTTTGTATTTAATGATGTATGCAGTAAGGTATGGGTCGGAATAATTAATTTTCGATTAAGTATTTGGAAGGGTTCAATTAAAATATGTTTCTTAGAAGACAACAATATAGAATATTGTAGTGTTTAGAAGGTCTGAAATTCGGAGTTCGGAAAAAGTGTTATTTCTATTTGGTGTTATTTTGCCACTCGTGTATAGTTTTTTGTTCTTGTCGTAAAGAAGACGTGTTTATAACAGTGAGATAATCTGGTATTTACCTTACTCTTGGCAATGATGTTTTGAACCAATTATTAAAATTGTATCCGCCCAAAATTACGACACATTTAATTTATGATGAAATTATAAAACACGAATCAGCAATAAAAAATATAATATCATACTGTAAATTCAACCATATTTCACTTTGAAACAATCATAAAATAGCAGACGGTGATAAAGATGTACAAGTAAGTTGCAACAGTTAGAGAAAAAAGTAAAATTAGTCTTGAAAATGTTATGTTTGAAATAAATTAATGTCCTTTCGGTTATTAATGTCGTATATGAATAAAACCTGGTATTTCCATATGTCTGCGTGTCAATATAACACATTATTAGGTGTTTTAAAACATTCTTGGCTCATGTAGGATTTAAAAATAAACCAAGTAATGAATATAACCTCATAACACATGAATTAATCAATACATCTGCGTTGCCTGTGTATTTTAGTCCCTTTATTGATTTATCATCCATTAGCAACCCACTCCTTTATTTGTATCTTTGTTTTTTTTTCTTCTTACTCTTCAGACTTAATTTCCAGACAGATCAAGTTAAACGTGCACTGACCTAACCCTCTGTAGCGTGGATAACAAGGACCATAAAGACATCTACACTTTACCGAGTACAGCATGTCATGTCATGTAGCTCTAACATTCCAGGTAATAATATACATGACCACACAAGTGGTACGGGGTGTTGTCAATATTAATATGGCCTAAAATTTAGTAACTGCACATTTTACTTGGTCAAAAGTTTTTAATTTAAATTGCGTGTAATATATGTTGTGCTTCAAAATGGAAAAAATGAATTTCAATCTGTACTTTTGCAAAGCAAACATTTCTTTGAAGTCAACCTCTATCTCACTGATCTCTGCAAGCAATTACCAACTTGACAAATAAATTCGGTCACTAACTAAAACTTCCTAGTACCTTAATTTAGTCTGTAAACAGATACTAATACGGGAGTCTCGAAATATAATAGGTCATTACTGTACATGCATACATACCCTTTGGAATATAACAAGTAAGGACAAACGAATATCTTCGATCTCTCATTTTGTTACACTTTACTATGTTACAAGCTTGTGAACCAAAGTAAAATCACATTTAACACAAGCCATACAATTTAAACATTTATGCTGAGAAAAAACAAAGAATGAAGATATATCCAACGAGTAATACAATCTTGTACTTTAGAAAGAAAATCCAAACTTATCCTTCATTTATTAATGTTAGCTAGGGCATTAGCTCATGATTTTGGCTTGTACCTACCTTTATGTTCATCTTTCTCTTGGCGTGTTTCTAAACCTCCTCAAACACCAGGTATATAATGAACTAGATTATAATTTTAGGAGCAAAGGTGACTTATTACCATAAGTAAAGTTATTGCTGTAATTTAATAATATGTTATAATTCCATAAACGTCCACTTGATGCATTTGCTTCAATATACATATTTCACACAACCCACAACTGTATATATCAATAATGAATATTTTCGTCTTAACAAGTATGTCTATGATACTTTCGAGTTTTTCGTCATTTATCGTAAGACTTTGCCACGTGTCCTGCAGGACGAGATTATTTTAGTGGGCTTGGATCTTTTACTATTATTTAGTAACTGCTCGACATAAATGCCTCCCTAGTTGGAAGGCAAAACAAATTTGAGTGACATTGTATAAAGAGGTGTGTTTCATTGGTTGTCTGTAAATAGAACATATTAGTACTGGTGTATTGCTGCTGTTTGGAATGATGTCTTTGTAAAATTACGATCTTGCTAACATTGATGCAAAATCAGAAACAAGTACATACGATATATGTTGTATCGATGTGATTAGCTCTGTGGAATTCAATGTTACCTCTCCTCACACGGCTGTAGCTATAAAACAAAATACTGGAATTTGGGCATATATGGACAGAGACAAATAGACCAATAGTATTTCAATTGCTTAGGGCCCTGGAAGACCTTAATCAGACATTGATTACTAATCATTTGTGGACGACAGTCTCAGTAATAGATAACAACAAATAATGTATTTGATATTTTAATATTTTAATAATTACTTGTGTAGGTCAGTTGCAGGGATAGACCAAAATGGCATTTTAAAGATTATATGGACATTCTCGGGAATCTGTCTATACGACTACGTGTATTTACAGTTTTGTTATACACTACTTAATACTTGTGTAGCACAGTCACACGACTAGGCCTACACGATTCCATGTTGTTACGCTTTTAATATACATGTACATTCTTTGTATACTATACGAATTCTCGTAATTGTCATTCGAAATTGCACGGAGTTGCAGTCTGATATAAAATAACATCATTTAAGTTTGAAATACTAGCTCGACGTGTTCCTTTTACCAAACAAGGTTACTATGAATAAACGTTTTACTAGTGGTTGAAATACGATAGTCACAGAGGTGGTCTGTCTTTTATGCAATTTAGAATCGAGCAATTATATATCATTCAAAAAGAGTACGGTCTTCAACCCCACACCATTCTTCTATTTTTTACATTAATACATTTTGTGTTAGTTAGGCTTTTATGCTTGTAGCCTGGCCAAAACATCCTGGTATGATCTATAATGTCACAACTTCCCTGTTGGATTTGATTGGTCGAGTTAGTTAATATTGAATATCATATCTTAAACGTAGTGTTTTGGTGTGAAAAAAAAATCGTTTAAAATGAAACCTTTGCAAAAGACGAACTTCATGACTTAGAAAGAATGCATAAAGAGTTATCTTAATAATTGGATGTTCGTTACTGGCATATTTAAGGCTGATTAGATATATGTGTTTAATAATTTGTTTGTCTATTATTTGTTTCTATCTTTTTTTCGTGTTTTTATTTTGCAGGTTAGTTAGCCCCTAAGCCTTGCCACGCATGAAAATTTAACAATTCAGATCACCAAGAGTCTTGCTATGTTACGTTAGATTGCATTTTTGTACAAACTGTAAAAAGAATTTAAGTTGTTGGTCGATTTAAATCATTTGACTAAAGAGGTGTATATTACATTGTTATTTTGTTCCCTGATGATATTGATGAAAATTCAAGACAATTGTACATCTTTTCATCTTGTATTGTCTAACTGCTACACTGACATCAGTTTATACCACGTGTCATGTATAGGATTTATAAGTGTGCCTGATTAGGCAGATATATCCGGTTTCTATGTTATTTATAATTCCATACATCACATCGAGCTTGATAACGCATACATAGTTGCAGTAATGCATTATTGGTTTTGCTGACTCAGTTCTACCCAGGTCTCAATATCGACTTCTGTATTTGATGAGTAAGCAACTAAATTAATGCATGACATGCGAACCATAATTCAAGACGTGTTTATAACAAGGAGATAATCTGGTATTTACCTTGTTTATTAACAACGATGTTTTGAACAATTTTTAAAAATGTATCCGCCAAATTGTACGACATATTTTATTTATGATGAATTATAAAACACGAATCAGCAATTTAAAAAATATCGTACTGTAAATTCAACCATATTTCACTTTAAAACAGTCATACAATATTAAAGGGTGGTAAAAATATACAATTAATTTGTATCAATTGGCGAGAAAAGTAAAATTATTCCTGTAAAAGTTATCTTTAAATAAATAAAGGTCCTCTGCGTGTCAATATAACACATTATAAGGCGTTATAAAACCTTGTTTGCTCATGTACGGATTTAAAATTAGACAAAGTAATGAATACAACCTCATAACACATAAATCTAATCATTTAATCTGAATTGCCAGTTTACTTGTGTATTTCTTTCCTTTTATTGAATTATCCTCTATTTAACAACCCACTCCTTGTTTTTATCTTTGTTTTTATCTTTTTACTATTTCAGACTTAAATTACAGACTCACCAATATAAAGGTGCCCTGACCTAACCCTCTGTAGCGTTGATAACAAGGACCATAAAGACATCTACACTTTACCGATTACAGCATGTCATGTCATGTAGCTCTATCATTCATTGGTAATGTACATGACCATAAAAGTGGTACGGGGTGTTGTCAATGTTAATATTTCCTAAAATTTAGGAACTGCACATTTTACATGGTCGAATCTTTTTATTTAAATTGCTTCTCATGTATGCTGTGTTTGAAAATAGCTAAACCAATTGCAATTCATATTTTTGCAAAGCAAATGTTTCTTTGAATGCATCCCCTGTCTCATCGATCTCTGTCAACAACTGCCAACGTGATATATAAATTCGTTTACTAAATAAAAGTTGTTCAAACTGTAAACAGTAAAAAATATGGGAGTATAGAAAGAGGGTGAGTGATGATGGTGCAAGTCAACATAAAACGTTTGAACATAACAAAGAAAATGAAATATAATGACTGGTATTTCTACATTGTACAATGTTACAAACATATGAACAAAAACCCAGCTTGATTTAACACACCCACACACATACACCCACCCACCCACCCATATATGCAAACACGCTTATATATATATATATATATATATATATATATATATATATATATATATATATATATATCCAAACTCGAAATTATGGAGGACAAAACGTTCTGAAAAAAATACAGTGCATTGTGGTTTAAATGTTACATTATGACAAACTAGACATCCACACATCTAGCTTAGTAACATTTAAATATTTCAAAACACTCAGCTTACATATAGTATTTTAATCACCTAGAACATTTGTTTGAAGAATGTCATCATGCCCTCGTGTTCTTTTTAATAACAAAATTAACTAATAGTTTGGAAGTATATTGCATTTTAATAAAAGTTTAAAACTACTGGTATTATTTTTCAGTAAATTTAAAATAATCTTTTGCTTTGAGAGTAATTTTAAAAAATTATGTTCAGTAAGCAATAATGGACATAAGATAAATTTAATATGTTACTTTGTTTGGTAAGATGATATAAAATTCATCATAAAAGAGCAATAATTGGCAGTTATATCTGCAAATCATTTTCTCTGTAATATATAACGGCCAAATCGCTCTGCAATGAGTTCAATTAGACGACATTGACATGCATTCGGAACATGTTTTTTTTTTTGCTTATCCTTTGAAGAATGTTATAAAGTCATTTGTGACGTCATGAGTTTGTTTTCTAACAAGTTTTGCATATCTGAACACTATGATATGGGTATGTTATCTTAAAAAAAAACCACAGTAGTCATCATCATGATCATCAGTCTCTTGACCTAGTGTGGTCATTGAGGCAGTGTGCTGCTCAACATCTAACCAGTTCTCTCTACTTGTCACGATCATGTGCCAATAACTGTCTCCGCAAAACTTTTCCGGGTCCATTATGTGATGTTGTCAGTCCATATTTTATTCTGTTTACCTCTCCTTCTGCCACCCCACCCCCCGGACGCTGCCCTGCAGAACTGTTGTGTACAGACCGTTGGCTACAGTGACATGGCCTTACCATTCTCTTTTGACGGTGGTGGGGAGGTTTTCTTATTGGTCTACTTTGCACCTGATGGTTTTACGCACCTCTTCACTTATGATGTGGTCCATATGATAGATGCAATTGAGATGGTTCTGTAGCATTTCATTTCACGTGCCTGGATTTGTCATTGTAATTCTGCTGTCAGGATCCAGGCATCACATGAATACAGAAAGACTGAGAAGACTAGTGCTCTAAATAGTCTGATTTTAGTTTTCAGACAGATATTCTTGTCTCTCCAGATGGGTCTTAGCTTTGACATAGCTGCCGTTGTTTGTACTGCAGATAACAAAGTTTCTGATCTTGACCCCTCTTCGGTGATTATGGAACCAAAAAAAGATATTTGAACTAGCCCACTGTTTCTAGTTCCTTTCCTTTGACATTAATCTTGACTGAGATTTGTTTGCCACTATTGGCACCAGCGTTGTCTTCTCAGAACTTAACTTCAAATGAACTATGGAAGATGTTTCGTCCAGGTTCTTCACTAAGGTGGCACGCTAGTCTTCACTGCCTGCCAGTCATTCAATCTCGTCAGCAAAACGGAGGATGGAGATTTTACGTCCTCTAATGCTGATTGTTCCACAGTTGTTTTCCAAGGATTCGCTTATGACGCATTTTAAGTAGATTTTGAAAACCGTGTCAGGAGACAACGTTGACGTACTCCGACTGTTGTCTGGAACCAGTGTATCACATAACCGTGGGCAATTACTGCACTGGTAGCCTTGGCGTATAGATGCTTGATGGTATTGGTCAACTTTTGACCCATGTTGTACTTATTAATTGTGGCCCATAATGACTCATGCCACACTCTGTCAAAGGAATTGTAAAAATCATATTTTACAGCAATCTGTATTCATGATCTGTAAAGCAATTGTTATATCATTTTAAATATTTTTAAAAATGAGCGCAGTATTGCAAATGTTTCTCTTCACATTTATATCTTCCATTTCAATATGCATCTACGTTTTCTGTCCTAAAGTCATTATTTTTTTTTTCATTTATTTATTTATTTATTTATTTATTTATTTATTTATTTATTTATTTATGCCTTCAACTGCAGCCAGCTGGAAAAGGAAGGAAATACAATGATGAATCTTAAACCAACTACTGGTTCCTTTGTACCCGCTGCAGATGTTTGAATTCGAGCAGCAAAGGTCAGGAGAACCAGAAAGACCTATTCATTGCTATCTTGCCACAAACTAGTTCGCTACATGTCACATAAGAGTATTTTATCAAAAAACAACTTTCCTTTAAGCCAATATAAATTATCAAAATATTAACACTGTAATTCTGTATAGTGTTAGTTGGTATTATTATCATTATATTATTATTATAAAATTATTAATACTGTAATTCTGTATAGTGTTAGTTGGTAAAAACTATTACACCTCGATTTATAATAATACATAAATTAGTGATATTAAATACATTAGGCAAGAATACGTATATTTATCCGACTTCAATTTCCCCGATCTCAATAGGTGACACTATCGGCCAAAAAAATAAGTAGTCACATTCTAAAACTTTTTGGTAACAATGTACGTCCTCTTGCTAGCGTTAGGCTATTGGACACTTCGGCCCAAAGACATCCTAACTTGGACGGAATATAAGACATTTCGGCCCAACCCTAAAAGACAATTCGGCCCAATTGATAATATATATATATATATATATATATATATATATATATATATATATATATATATATATATATATATATATATATATATATATATATATATGTGTGTATATATATATATATATATATATATATATATATATATATATATATATATATATATATATATAATGTTTTTTCCCTATAGTTAAAAATCCTTGCGTTATGACACTTATTTATTCTTTCTTATTTTAATTAGTTTGTCAAAGAAAATAGGTTGAGAATAAAATTTGAAACATTTGGTTAACTAGATAAATGTTTTCCGAAGTTATAATGATTAGGAGCTTTCTGATATATTTAGGAAAACCGTCCCAAAGACAAAAATTACCGTGGAGAAAGGACATCTGATACAAAAGAAGTATAGTAGAGATGGATGTGATGCTTTGGGAGTTACGTAGACAATAATGAGATGCATCATATCTCCTGTGGAAGAAGGTTGATTTTGTTAGGCACTTACCCACTTGGTCTCAAAATCTTAATTCTCAAACAAAATACATACGTTACAAGAGATCTTCTCTTATTTAAACGTATTTGTTATGATTTATAAATAAAATTATACCGGGAAAATGGTTGAAACTTGCATAATTGAGTATTGTGCGATAATTTCCACATAAATTTCATTCAGAACATCATTGCATTTTGCTATTATGAGTTACGAAAAAGACAGATAAATGTGCGCAACGTAAGATGCATCTTTACAAAAATTTCTCGCAGTTTAAATTTCATTTAAATTGATAATAATAAATATTCAAAACATCAAAAACATTTTAAGTTGTCAAATTAATACCATTCTAACCATATCAATTTCCGATCCAAAATATAAGCACAAAAGTTTACAATGGGTACGCGTTTTTAGTCACTCAAAACATATAACGTATGTATCAGAAAAGACTTTTCATTAAATATGTAATCGTTTTCACTCAGTTTCTTGCTTCCCTTTTGATCATGAAAATATAGCATGACGTTATTACAAATATGCTTGATTAACCACGTACATTCGTCCTTGTAGTTATTTCTCTTGTACGTGACAACTGAACACATCATCATTATTCACATGGTCATTGATCTGATATAATCATTGTGACTTATTTTATGTTATAAGAAGAGAAAATGAATACAAAACAAATTTTAAATGAATAAAATAAAATAACTAATGTATTTTATAAAATGTTTTGTAACGTAGAATGGTAACGTATGTGTCGTAGTGTAAAACACGGATATATTTTTAAAATTCGAACAACCTAAATGTTCACTTTTGTGTGCAGTTAAAATGGCCTGAACTTAAATAAAGTCTTACATATAGAAAACAACATTTTCAGCCCGTAAAAGTGAGGAATCCCCTCACGTGTACTGTTTAGGTAACGTATGTATTTCACTAACGTGAAACAAATCCATTGTTAATTAATTCCATTTTGACATCAGACATTTTGAATATTCATCTAATAAATAATCGGATGTAAAACACGGCGTCATTTTAGAGAACAAGACTGCTTTGACACTTTTGTTTCAGACAAAAACTGCATTGCATACAAGGCGTTTTCGTCTTACAAGATTCCGTCTTCTTGGGATCAAATATAAATTTGTACACCTATGAATGGAACTGAGAAGAAACTACTGACCATGATGTTATTGTTCACTTCCGAATAATAGGGAAATAAACCAACATATCTTCAAATTGAAAATAACTTTTATAGCCGTTGTCGAAAGTTCCATACTTTCACAGTGAAGACAATGTCTTCACATTAATTTAATTCAAGTCATTATTGATTAACTTCTGTATTGAATTATGTTTATTATCATCTGCAGTATTAAATATATTTATATATTATTCAAACATTTGTGTTGATAGTCTGGGCTGAGATAGTCGTTACATCATTATGAGTTTAAAACATGTAAATGAAAAGAATCCCATCACACACACTCCAAAGCCTCATATACTGTAGATACAGATATCCAGTTATTCCAAGTATTTATTGTGCTAAAAATATTTTTACATGAATACATTTTATGTTAGGCTTTTATGTTTGCAGCCTGGCCAAAACATCCTAGTATGAATAATAATGTCACAACTTCCCTGTTGAATTTGATTGGTTGAAGTAGTTAACATTGAATATCATATCTTGAACGTAGTGCGAAATATAATCGTTTACACTTATACCTTTGAAAAAGACGAATTGCATGACAGAATGTATAAAGAGCTATCTTAATATTTGAATGGTCAATACTAGCATTTTTAAGGTTGATTAGATATATGTGTTTATTATTTGTTTGTCTATTATGTGTCTATTATTTATTTTAGTGTTTTTATTTTGCAGGTTAGTTAGCCCCTAAGCCTTGCCACGTATAACAATTTAACAATTCAGATCACCAAGAGTATGTTATGTTACGTTAGATTGCATTTGTTTAGAATTTGTAAAAAGAATTTAAGATGTTGGTCAATTTAAATCATTTGACTAAGGAGATGGATATCTTAATATTACTTTGTTCCCTGATGATATTGATAAAATTTCAAGACTATTGTACACCTTTTCTTCTCTAACTAGTACACTGACATCAGTTTGTAAAACGTGTCATGTATAGTAGTTATAAGTGTGCCTGATAAGGCAGATATTACCGGCCTCTATATTATTTATATTTCCATACATGATGACATCTGCACATGGAGTTTGATAACGCAGACATATTTGCAGTAATGCATTATTGATTTTGCTGACGTAGTTCTACCCAGGTCTCAATATCGACTTCTGTATTTGATGAGTAAGCGAGTAAATAAATACGTGACATACAACCCATACTTCAAGTACGCACCCACCCACCCCCTTTAAATCTACCAAGTTTTCGTTTGTGTTAATAACTTCACTACATATAAAAATGTAACAAATAATAAACAGCAACACCATGCAAATCTAGGCATGCTAATTCGATATAATAATTACAACTAACATTATTTGATATTTATGCAAAATCAAAAGCAGCTGTTGCCTTTATTTCCTCTTTACTTACTAATAACAATACAATGGCAACTGAGAATACATCAACAACAATAGATGATGGTGACGCTAGGGCTATTTCATATTTGTTTTGTGTGTATGTACTGATTTATGCAGTAACATATGGGTTGGAATAATTAATTTTCGATTAACTGTTTGGAAGGGTTTAATAAAGCATATGTGTTTTTTAGAAGACGATAAAATATAATAGTGTATTTTTTAGAAGATCTGAGACCTTGAGTTCGGAACAAAGTGTCATTTCCATTTTGTGTCATATTGCCACTCGTGTATTGTTTCTTTGTTCTTGTCGTAAAAAAGACGTGTTTATAAGAAGGAGATAATCTGGTATTTACCTTGCTCTTAACAACGATGTTTTGAACAATTATTAAAAATGTATCCAACCAATTGTACGAGACAAACACCATTTGGCCCAAGACAATTCGGCCTAACTTGGACCGAAAATAAGACCTTTCGGCCCAACTCCAAAAGATAATACGGCCCAATTTTATAATACAACTGACAATAGTTTTAACAAGTATTTAGTTTTAACATATATTTTGACAATTCTTAAATAATATTTTTACCCTATAGTTAAAAATCTTTGCGTTATGTAACTTATTTATTCTTTCTCATTTGAATTAGTTTGTAAAATAAAAAAGGTTGAGAATAAAATTTGAAACATTTGGTTAACTAGATAAATGTTTTCTGAAGTTATAATGGTTAGGAGTTTTTTGATATATTTAGGAAAACCGTCCCAAAGACAACCATTACCGTGGAGAAAGGACATCTGATAAAAAGAAGTATAGTAGAGATGGATGTGATGCTTCGGGAGTTACGTAGACAATAATAAGATGCATCATATCTCCTGTGGAAGAAGGTTGATTTTGTTAGGCACTTGCACACTTGGTCTCATCTTAATTCTCAAGCAAAATACATACGTTACAAGAGATCTTCTTTTATTTAAACGTATTTGTTATGATTATACCGGGAAAATGGTTGAAAATTGCATAATTGAGTATTGTGCGATAATTTCACATAAATTTCATTCAGAACATCATAGCGTTTTGCTATAATGAGTTACGAAAAAGACAGATAAATGTGCACATCGAAAGACACATCTTTACAAAAAAATTCTTGTATTTTAAATTTTATTTTAATTGATAATAATAAATATTCAAAACACCAGAAACATTTTAAGTTTTCAAATTAATACCATTCTGATCACATCAGTTTCCGATTCAACATATAAGCACAAAAGTTTACAATGGGTATGCCTTTTCAGTCATTCCAAACATATAACGTATGTATCAGATACATACGATTAAAGACTGTTCATTAAATATGTAATTGTTTTCACTCAGTTTTATTGGTTCCCTTTTGATCATGAAAATATAGCATACAATTATTACAAATATGCTTGATTAACCACGTACATTCGTCATTGTAGTTATTTCTCTTGTACGTGACAACTGAACACATCATCATTATTCACATGGTCATTTCTCCTGTATGTGACAGCTGAAAACACCATCATTATTCACATGATCATTGATCTTATATAATCATTATGACTTATTTTAATATTTTATAAGAGAAAATGAATACAAAATTTATACTTAATTAAGTGATTTCACGAATTTTTAAAAAGAATAAAATAAAATAACTAATGTATTTTATAAACTGTTTTGTAACGTAGAATGGTAACGTATGTGTCGTAGTGTAAAACACGCATATATTTTAAAGTTCAAACAACTTAAATGTTCACTTTTGTGTGCAATTAAAACGGCCTGAACTTAAATAAAGTCTTACATATTGAAAACAACATTTTCAGCCGATAAAGTGAGGAATTCTCTCACGTGTGCTAGTTAGGTAACGTATGTATTTCTCTAATGTGAAGCAAATCCATTGTTAATTAATTCCATTTCGGCATCAGAAATTTTGATTATTCAACCAATAAATATCTGATGTAGAACACGGCGTCATTTTAGAGAACGAGACTGCTTTGACACTTTTGTTTCAGACAAAATCTGCATTGCATACAAGAAGTTTTCGTCTTACAAGATTCTGTCTTCTTGGAATCAGATATAAATTTGTCCACCTATGCATGGAACTGAGAAGAAACTACTGACCATGATGTTATTGTTCACTTCCGAATAACAGGGAAATAAACCATCATATCTTCAAATTCAAAATAACTTGTCGAAAGTTCCATACTTTCACAGTGAAGACAATGTCTTCAAATTATTTTAATTCAAGTCATTAATGATTAACTTCTGTACTGAATTATGCTTATTATCCTTTGCAGTATGGAATATATTTGCATCCTCTCATGCTATTAAATTCAAACATCTGTGTTGATAGTCTGGTCTGAGATAATCATTAAATCATTATGAGTTTCAAATATGTAAATAAAAAGAATGCCGGAATGAGACACTAAAGTTTGAACAGGTTCTTTGAGAATGTTACAATTGTGTTTCCTAAATGTAGGTAATTCAGTGAAGCTATTGTTTTAGATGTAACTTTAAAGTTGCACATCATTAGTTTAAGACCACCAAACAATAATACTGAATGGAAACAAAATGATCCTATTCCCAACTGAATTACTTAAGTAATGTCTAAAAATGCATCATTCCCAAAATATTGAAAATGTCTACCAATCCCAAGTACAACACTGCAACTTAGTGAAAACATTATCCAAAATGTACTTAGTGGAATGTCATAAACTAAGATTTCAACATGAAAATCTGGTGGTGTTCTGAAAGGTGCAGTGTCAGCAATATTCTTACCAGTAAAGGCCTTTTTTGATCACTATGGATGCCTAGTGGTTAGAGCATCTGTTTCAGAGGCAAGAAGTTAATAGCCAGTTTAAACTCTGGCCATGTTATGTCAAAGACTTATAAAAATGGTAATAACATTGGCCACACTTGGCATTTATTATTAAAAAGTTAGTGGTAGGACTGTTTGGTCTGGTATCAGGATAATTTGACTATGTGATACTTCATATCTGTGGCATGATCTGTAATTGGTAGAAATCACTATAAAAAGGTGATACATGTTCTGTGAGGGATTAAAAATCCAGAAAAGGTAAAACATGTCATATAGGGGATTAACAATCCATTAAAGGTGAAACATATCCAATAGGAGATTAACAATCCATTAAAATTGAAACATGTTCTTTAGTGGACTAGCAATCCATTAAAGGTAAGACATGTCTTATATGGGACTAAAAATCCATTAAAGGTAAAACATGTGCTATAGGGGACTAACAATCCATGAAATGTCAAACATGTCCAATAGGAGATTAACAAACCATTCAAGTTGAACCATGTCCTTTAGGGGACTAGCAATCCATTAAAGGTGAAACATGTCATATAGGAGACTAACAATCCATTAAAGGTAAAACATGTCCTATAAGAGACTAACAATCCATTTAAGGTAAAACATGTGCTATAGAATGCTAATAATTTGCATTTTGTATGGTGATTGTTGACAAACACTTACCATGTATATACCTTGTCTTATACACTATTACCTGAGATATAAAAATAATTAGTACCATAATAGCCTCAACACTGACATTATATTTCCAAGCTCTTACAATATGTAAATTGTAAACCTTGTCCTGGTTTACATTTGATTCCTGGTACAATTAAAATGTTTTATGTTACTTGATACTCAGACGACCATAATGTTCTACATAACATGTAATGTTATAACCTGATGATCTTAAATGTTCTACATAACATGTATTGTTATAACCTGATGACCTTAATGTTCTACATAACAGGTAATGTTAAATAACCTGATGACCTTAATGTTCTACATAACAAGTAATGTTATAACATGATGACCTTAATGTTCTACATAGCATGTAATATTATAATCTGATGACCTTAATGTTCTCAATAACATGTAAATGACCATAATGTTACACATAACAGATAATGTTATAACCTGATGACCTTAATGTTCTACATAATAAGTAATGTTATAACCTGATGACTTTAATGTTCTACAAAACATGCAATGTTATAACCTGATGACCTTAAATGTTCTACATAACATGTATAGTTATAACCTGATGACCTTAATGTTCTACATAACAGGTAATCTTATAATCTGATGACCTTAAATGTTCTACATAACATGTATAGTTATAACCTGATGACCATTATGTTCTACATAACAGGTAATCTTATAACCTGATGACCTTAATGTTCTACATAACAGGTCATGTTATAACCTGATAACTTGATGACCTTAATGTTCTACATAATAGGAAATGTTATAATCTGATGACCTTAATGTTCTCCATAACATGTAAATGACCATAATGTTATACATAACAGATAATGTTATAGCCTGATGACCTTAATGTTCTAGAGAACAAGTAATATTATAACCTGATGACCATAATGTTCTACATAACATGTAATGTTATAACCTGATGACCATAATGTTCTACAGAACTTGTAATGTTATACCTGGTGACCATAATGTTGTACATAACTGGTAATGTTATAAACTGATGACCAAAATGTACTACATAGCTGGTAATGTTTTCTTTTATGAGACATTTAGTCAAATAAAAGGTGGATAAAATGGGTTTTTGATAAGCAAATAATTCATTTGTAGTAAGGACAGTTGACGTGATTTAACTGTTTTTAATTTTCTAGTCTTGTACAAAGCCATATTGGATAGATGCCACATTTCAAGAAATGTTCAGCTTCTGTACTCTAAAAAGCACATAAAAGTAGAGTCTTTACAGCACATTTACTGCAAAGCTTTGTAGATATTAATCATTCAGTTTCACAGGACAAGCACAGAGCACAGCAGGCATGCATATTCTTGTTTTTTGAATAAATGATTAATTACATCACTTATTTATTTAAGATTTTGACAATGCTGAGGATATTAGAGACAAAATAGTAGATAAACATTCTCTATTTAGCAACAGTAACTTGTATATAGTCTTAAAGGAAATAAATATTTTATACTTGAACTTTAACAATCTTTGCCAGCTCTCAATGCCTAAAGTACATTGATTTAATGTTTAATAATTTTTGCCAAGGATGAAAGTGACTGTAAGTCTGAATATATATATATATATATATATATATATATATATATATATATATATATATATATATATATATATATATATATATATATATATATATATATATATATATATATGTAGCAATCATTTAAAATTAAAAATCGACTTCTGGACAACTTGCTATTGAGACATCAAAGGTTTGGTTTAATAATAAAACACTCAGACTTATGTGTCAGAAACAATCCATAAAGAGAAATAAGATATAATTGGGTTGGTGTGAACTCATTTAAAGTCATTATGGATGGCATGACTATATTATATCAGGACATTTAACATTATTGGAATTCATTCTGAATATTATGTTTTTTTGATAGGACACTTAGGATTAAGTGGACTTTAAGTCACAATATTGTAATTGTCTTTTCAATAGTCATTGTGTAAATAAATTGCTTGGTGATTTACTTAAATTGTTGGTTTCGCTTTTTTTTTGCTACATATTTGTTAGACTTACATCATTCAAGAAAAAGTAAGAACCTCAACAAACACGTATGGATACAACATGAGACCCCATACTGCATGTATGGGAACAAAGTGACATCACAAGACCTCATACTGCATATATGGAAATAAAGTGACATCACATGACCTCATACAAGCTTTCAAAACTGATCTGTTTTATATGTTTTCTAGCAATTTATAGAGTGCTTTGGAACTAGCAATGTATGTATGTATGTATGTATGTATGTGTGTTTGTGTGTGTGTGTGTGTGTGTGTGTGTGTCTGCTTGCATGTATGTATGTATGTGTAAATAGTATAGAATGAAATACAAAAATTAAGACACAAATGCCAAAATATATCATAAATATTTATTGAAATATAGAAAGAAAACACATAGGCACTACTAGTAGAATACAATGGTGACAAAAGTCAATACAAATATGATAGGTATACAATTAAAAACTTACTCAAAAGTACAATCAACATATTTCCCAAAACATAGAACATCCATATTTCCAATATATGCAAAGCAATCTGACATGACTTACATCTTGTGTAACTCTGTCCATTTAAATACTCACATGTATAATCAATACTAAGTGTACTGATACGTGTGTAAACATGGTAGTAATCCAATGTATAACCAACACTAAGGAGGCTGTCACATTGATACACACAGTAGTAATGCACATCCAAACTTGTTTGCGTGTTCTGTCAATAATGAGTGTAAAGGTTATCGGTAACTCCTCTCATAATATAAAATGAACCGGTCCCCCAACACCCCCCCAAGAAAATAGTTTTGACTCCTATGAATGACAGCGGATAAGAAATGTAATCTAAATCAAGTACAATCATGAACAATAATTGGTTTAATCTTGCTTGGCCCTAGAAAATGATTGTTGATGGCATGAATGGTTATTTAGTGGTAATAAAATTAGAGTTAATTGTCTTGCCCATGGATACAGCATTACAACCACCTGGGGTTCAACGAATGGTATAATTCAAATCAACAGCTTTCCAAATTGCTAAATACAGCAGAATTGCTATTTAAGATGGAATTTAAAGCTTAATAATGCTCTGATTTCAAAAGGTCTTATCAATGTGTTATGTTTTACAACTAGATTTTAGTAAAAAAATTAGAAGTTTTGGAAAAGAAGTATTGTGACATTTATTACTGTCCATTACTACAGTGTGACAACATCCAGTTATATGCTTACTTGATGATTTAAATTAAGACCTTAATACAGGTTAGCTGAAGGTTTTAGGGCCACAGCATCCAGTTATATGCTTACTTGATGATTTAAATTAAGACCTTAATACAGGTTAGCTGAAGGTTTAATGGCCACAGCATCCAGTTATATGCTTACTTGATGATTTAAATTAAGACCTTAATACAGGTTAGCTGAAAGTTTTAGGGCCACAGCATCCAGTTATATGCTTACTTGATGATTTAAATTAAGACCTTAATACAGGTTAGCTGAAGGTTTTAGGGCCACAGCATCCAGTTTCAAATTTGGTTGTCCTTTACACAGATCAGTAGAGAATGATAGGGTCGCGTCATCTAGTTCTATACTTGCCTGAAGCTTTGAAGTAAGATTAGTGTACATGTCCATTTTTCAGATTAGAATAGGGCAACAACATACAGTTTTATACTTATTTAAATTTTAGATTTGAAGTAAGAAGTCTGCTTGTTCTTGATATAATTTAGCACAGAACCATCGAAGTACAACTGAAACCATGAGAATAATAAATTGTGGAAAAATTAGAAGGAAATGTTTGGTGCTCCCTCATATAAAACACAAACAACTTCATCAATACAAAATTGCTTTAACATTAATACATCTCTTTGCCACTTATACAGCAATTTCTGTTCCCATTGTTATCAATGCAACATATAATGAAGAGGGATGGAAACAGTTCTAGCATTATGGTATTCAATTTTATGATGTAGTTAATGCTGATTCAATATATCTTTGTTTGGTAAATTAAATAATTTATGTACAAGTGTATAACAATATTGAGATGCTTGGATGGATATAATAATATTGAGACACTTGGATGGATATAACAACATTGGGACACTTGGATGAACATAATAGTATTGGGACACTTGGATAGATATAACATTATTGAGACACTTGGATGGATATAACATTATTTGGACACTTGGATGGATATAACATTATTGGGACACTTGGATGGATATAGCATTATTGGGACACTTGGATGGATATAACAATATTGGGACACTTGGACGGATATAAAATCAATGCTAATTATAAGAATATGTATAAAGTACAAAAAACACACATTTTTCTTTTGGAATATACAAAACAGGAGTTTGTTACTACCAGCCACACAAAACATAAATATATACACGATTGATATGGCACACATCATAAAAAGTAAAAAGCTTGTTCAATTTAACAGACATAAAGTGAATTTCAAAGGCATCTAAACCAGACTCAGTGCAAAATTACACCATATAAATCACCATATAAATATACTGCAGCTTACAGCTACAAAACAACAGTGCTATTTATAAACACTAGTAATTCACATAATTACAAAGTCCTTGATGGTAAATTACTATGATTTATGCCAGTAGTCATCACTATTACCATACTCGTACTACCAACTCATGTCAGAGTTCTTCAAAAGTATATATTTGTACATTTTAACTTAAGAATAACAAAAGTTATAAATCGTTTGTGAATTTATTTCTTCAAATTGTGAAATGCATTGCTGAGGGCGGCTAATACTAGATCATTTTTTATGTGTAATGTTAAGCTAACAAATGTAAATCAAAGGGTGTAAGCATGTCATGATTTCTAACTGATATACAAAACTAAAACCATTACAACTGTTAAGCCACCAATTCTGAGATGGATGTGTTATGGTGTTACAAGTTATAGAAGCTGACAACACTGCTGAAATGTGTTATGAATTTTCAAGTTATGGAAGTTAAGCATGTAGTTTTGACAATATTTTGCCAAGACATGCTCAATTCTATAACAAAACGTCCTCTTGTCTGTGACAGTAAAACGCATAAGAAGTGAAAGCTGCAACAATAAATACATACATTTGGGAACTTGTCTGCACATGGCATAATAATGCAAATACTGTGATGAAAATGCGTTTACAAATCAACAAACAATTAAACATGACTTATTCCAATATTCATAATATCTGAGTAATCTTGGAAACTTGTTTCATTACAAAGTTTTGCGTACATTATTGTCACGAATGATGAAATTACCAGTACAGTCATATAATTATGACAATTTAAGATGAAAATACCTTTATTTTTGTGGATATCAGTTTGTTTTGCAACTAATTAAAGTAGTCAAGGTATTTCAAAATCTGTAACGAGCAACTTCCACAAGGTATATGTTACATTGTTTGATGTTTGGATAGGATATCAGAAGAAGCAGGTGATCTAGAGCAACGGTAATAGTATCTTGCCCAATGAGGCAACATTGTAGCTGACCTGGCCTGATCCACTTGAACTGTTCTAGTCATGAGTATGGCATGCTAAGTGCCAAGCAACTACAGCTACTGTCTTCATTAGTTACAGCTTCAAAATGTGGAAGAGAGGTTCATCCATTAACCTGTTGTAATAGCACTGTGCACATGGTATAGCAGTCATAAACCCCTTAGACTGTCCATTCAGTTCTCATGGTTCATGCCTATGTAACACATCCTTGGACCAGTAGTAATGGCTCTGTACACATGATTCAACTGACATCTACAGTAATAGCACTGTACACATGATTCCACAGTTACTTACAGTAATAGCACTGTACACATGATTCCACAGTCACCTACAGTAATAGCACTGTACACATGATTCAACAGTCAGATACAGCACTGTACACATGAGTCAACAGTTATCTGCAATAATATCACTGTACACATGATTCCACAGCTACCTGTAGTAATATCACTGTACATATGATTTAACAGTCACCTACAGCAATTACACTGTACACATGATTCCACAGTTACTTACAGAGATAGCACCATACAAAATGATTCAACAGTTACCTGCAGTAATATCACTGTACACACGATTCCAAGAGTCACCTAGAGTAATAAAACTCTACACATGGTTCAACAGCAACCAACAGAAATTGCATGTATACATGGTTCAAAGAGTACAGACAGTAACTGCATGTACTAACCATTAGTCACAGTACTGTACACATGGTTTGATAGTCACCTACGATAAAAGCACTGTACACATGGTTCAACAGTCACACCACTGTGCCATCATTGTTCCTGTCTCTTATTACATGTGTGAGAGAGCAGCAGGCTAATTCCCTGCATTTGCACTAACAGCACTGTAAACAAGGTTTAACTTGCTTAAAAAGCAAGTATTATAAACCCTGTTTTGCTGTGTAAACATGCTGATGTAGGTGCATGAAAATAAATTATTATAAAATGAAAAGGTAAGAAAAAAAGATTAATTTAAACAAATCCTGACTATATATTTATAATAAAAACTAATTCTAAGACATGATAGTTTAACAAAGTTATAATGACATCTAAATCAACATGTTATCTCAGAATCACAGACTAAAGTATAAAATAGACTCCCTGGCTACTAATGAATGTATATATATATATATATATATATATATATATATATATATATATATATATATATATATATATATATATATATATATATATATATATATATATTACACAATAATATTACACAATTACATAGCAAGAGTAATTTTTATTTTATCCCACACTGTGCAATTTGAAATCATCATACCATCATACCAAATCAAACTATTAAATAAATACAAAAATATCACAAATATATCAGATGTTTTTTAGTCAAGGAAAATATTCATTAACAAGTTTATATGCCAAATAAATTCAATACATCTTAATAAAAGTTTAAAAAAGTTAATACATTGATGTTCAAGAATATATATGTATATATATATATAGGCACACATACACAAATGCACACACACACACACACACACACACACACACACATATTGTCCTCAAAACATCATATAATATGATCCAGTACGTACCCTTAATTGCTATACTGGCTGTCTTTTTTTAACATCTGTATCTTTTTGTACCAATAAATGGTTGTCATTTATCTACTGTATCTTTCTGTACCAATAAATGGTTGTCATTTATCTACTGTATATTTCTGTACCGATAAATGGTTGTCTTTTATCTACTGTATCTTTCTGTACCTATAAATGGTTGTCATTTATCTACTGTATCTTTATGCACCCATAAAGATAATGGTACCTCTTTCTAACATGGTACATGTAATGCTAAATTTGGAGTTGTATAATGTAAAAAATAGATAAACATGCATTATCATCTTGAAAAAAGAAAATATTTGTCTATTGAAAAATTTCTGATATGCAAACTGAGTCAAAATAATTTAAATTCAACTTTAATAAGCCTTTCATTCCTTACAGTAAAAGTTCATTGGCTTGAACATTCAAGTTACTTAACAAAGCATTTCAAGTGGCTTGTGGCAGTAAAGTGCAGTTTATATGTGTAAAGATATTTTGTTCTAAACAAATTTTATGTCAGCATATTGACAATGAGTCTACCCAAGCATTTTTAGTACAATTTCAATGACCAACTTATTATATACTTCAAATCATTTAAAGACCTAAACATTATGTTATACACAATCATAGAAATACATGTTAAAACATGATTCGATTTTAAAGTGTTTTAAAATTCATGAACATTATATCATGTCATTAAGGTTAAAGTGATCAACTACTGTACATTTTGTAGGATAATAAAATCAATCTGTTTCCAAACCATTGTTGACTAGTAATTACAGAAAATCAGGTTGTCATGGAGGTCTTGTAATTATACTACACCACACTGTTATCAGTGTATAATAATTACACTGTATCAGATTGTCATCAAGGCCAGATAATTACACTATATCAGGTTGCCAAAAAAGTCTAGTAATTATACTGCACCACACTGGCATCAATATATAGTAATTATACTGCACCACACTGTCATCAATATATAGTAATTATACTGCACCACACTGTCATCAATATATAGTAATTATATGCAACACACTGTTAACAAGGTCTAGTTATTATAGTGTATCCGGTTGTCATTGAGATCTAGTAATTATAAAGTATTAGGTTGTTATTGAGGTCTAGTAATCATACTGTATCAGGTTGTCATTGATGTCTAGCAACTATACTGTTTCAGGTTATCATTGATTTCTAGCAATTATACTGTTTCAGGATGTTATTGAAGTCTAGTAACTATACTTAACCACAATGCCATCAAGGTAATTCAATTATACTGCACCACATTTTCATCCAGGTCTAGTAATAATTCAGCATCACACTTTTTTTAAGTTAGAGTAACATTACTGCACCACACTGTCATCAATGTCTAGTTATTGTAGTGTATCTATTTGTCTTTGAGGTCTAGTAATTGAACTGTTTTAGGTTGTCATTGAGGTTTATTAATTAAAATGCACCACACTGTCATCAATGTCTATGAATTACACTGTATTAGGTTGTCATTGAGGTATAGTAATTACACTGTATCAGGCGGTCATTGAGGTCTAGTAATTATACTGTTTCAGGTTGTCATTGAGGTCTAGTAATTATACTGTTTCAGGTTGTCATTGAGGTCTGATAATTGAACTGCACCACACTGTCAGCAAGGTCTAGTAATTATACTCTTTCAGGTTGTCACTGAGGTCTAGTAATTATACTGTTTCAGGTTGTCATTGAGGTCTGATAATTGAACTGCAGCACACTGTCAGCATGGTCTAGTAATTATACTGTATCATATTGTCAATGAAGTATAATAATTACATATTATGAGACTGATATCGAGGTCTAGTAATTACAATGCATCACACTGTCATCAAGGTCCAGTAATTATATGTATCAGCTTGATATTGAGGTCTAGTACTTACACTTTATAACATTATCTTTACTGTCTAGCAATTACACTGTACCACACTGCCACTGGTGTCTGTTAATTATATTGCATCATATTGCCATTTGAGTTCATCATTGTAATGTATTATTTATGATGCAATGTACCATATGTCAAATATATGATACATCAACCAGTAGATATAAACAGCCAGTAAATATAAAACAGGCATCATACATAAAAACTACAATATTGCTAAACTATAAGAGTACCATTGACAGAACCAACGTATTAGCTATTATCACATTTCCATAAAATACTTACAAACATTATCATGATAAATTGTAACTTTCATTAATTAGCACATTAGACTTCACTTGTCAATTCATTCATGCATTACCATAAGTACATGTGGATCCATCCCACCTCCCTCCATTATACATTAAGGCAAAACTTATATATCCCAAACTAGTCACAGCCAGGTTTCAACCTGTATAAATTTCAACCATTTCAAAATACATTAATTTAATGAAAAATTTGCATGGACTCCAGATCATGTATTATAGTAAAGAACTATTGCTATACTATAAAGGAAATTCATAACATGTTTCTTGCATTAAAATACTTTGCTTATAAAAGAGCATACTATGTCATTGTAAATAATCCAAGATTCCAATAAATTTACTTTTGTAAAACAATTCGGTTAATTAAATGTTCCCATGAAAGTTCATGGATTGCAGCTAGACTTATCTGCATGGTATTGAAACCTCATTTAATCTAAGAGAGGATGAGCTCTGATCTTTCATTTCAATTAGATAATTTAGATGAAGATAAAATGGATGCACAGTTCATACTCAGAGTTGTAAATGAATATTCCCTAGTCAGTCTTCATCAGAAAGAACTTGGTATTCTAATTACTTTCTGTATTTGTAATATCTTTTTCAGGTTCTCCCTCATTCAGCTGTTCTTTCTTTTTCCTTTTCTTTCTTTTCTTTTTAGGTTCCTTGAAGGCAACGTCTTCCTCTAAAGCTGGCTGTAATGGAGCTAGGTGAGAAGGTAACCTGCTGGAAGTAGGCATGTCATTTGGCAAGCTTTGCATAACATCATCATAATTAGCAGACAGCCCTCGAAGGTTTTGGTCTTTAAAATTCCTGTACTCAGGGGGTTGAGGCTGTGGACGATGTCTTTGTTTACTTTCAATTTCTCCACTTATGGGAGGTAAAGGTCGATGTTCATCTGGGTCAAAGTTTCTTGTTGTTTCGGTTTCAACTTTATGCTTTGTTCCAAGATGAAATGCTGGTGGCCTAGAAATCAAGAATCTCTGTCTAAATAGCACATTTTTTATACTGTGTTAAAATATGAACACAACTATGAATTGTAATCCTAAGTAAAATGAGTTTGTAAGAAAATATTTATGGATGTTATTTCAATGGTGCAAAATTAAATTTTTCCATATACAGGACAGCTCAAACTAGTCAATCACTTTCAGTGATTCATATAGTAAGTGCACATGAAAATATAGTTATAGTGAATTTAATTTAACATTGGAAACTATCAGAGTTGTGTAAATTTGGGCTTAATGTGCAACATGAACATTTTATATTTAAATAGATATGTAAGTGAAGAAGACAAGAAAGCATAAATAAAAATATAAATGTATTAAAAAGTTATTTCCAAACAATGGTACCATAGTTAATACTGTATTACTAGTATTTGCCTAATTGTGTTCCCTAACTTGTAGATTCCTAAGTTTGCATTTTATAAAAGAATTATATATATATATATATATATATATATATATATATATATATATATATATATATATATATATATATATATATATATATATATATAGATAGATATATATATATAGAGAGAGAGAGAGAGAGAGAGAGAAAGAGAGAGAGAGAGGGTGGTGGTGGTTGAAGTAACAATTAAGCACCCAATATACATTTATGATGACTAGACTAGCATTATATTGGAACCTACATTTGGCAATGAATTGGGAAAGTACATATAACCATAATTTATTGTAGAGCAAGTATTCTGAAAGTGATATGTCTGCTTGTAGCAGTATCCTATTGTTCAGTTATCATGATGCATTGAGTATACAAATATAACAATGTTTATAATAATATTGAGAAATGTTCCAATGGATTATTTAATATTTAAAATAGATATGTCCTTGTTACTATTTAAATATTCCTTTTAGTATTGTATTCTATCACCATTACACAATAATTACAACTGATATGAGCACTATTATGTAAATGTTCTTGTAATTACCATGTTCTATATTGAATGTACTAACAATTGGTATAAACACAGTTATTTTATTGGAACTCAAGAGTTTTAAATTCAGTTAGATTTTTGTTTCTCTGAGACACTACTTGACCATCAAGACATCAAGCAACCATGGCTAGGGAAGTATATAATAATATAATCAGAGCAGCCATACCATTTTGATATATTGCAAACCACAAGACTGTTAATGTAATATTAAGAGGCACTCTGTTTCTAGTTCTTAGAACAAGTTTCAATATCATAGGACTATATTCAGACTTCTTTAGTATGGGTTTTTATATAAAATGTCTAGTTTTTGTGAAAACAATAAAGAAAAATAAAACTAAAATATTTATGGAATATAATATGAATACTGTGGAGATAAGTACAGACTATTACAGATGTTGATGATAATGTTTGATTCAAATCTTAAAAGAAATTAAATAGATTTAGTAGTATCATGAAATTGTTGATTTTATAATTATTGGATTAAGGATAATGCATAGCAAATGCAAGTTAATTTCATGAGTTCATTTAGCCGGACGGACTGATGCTCAATAGAATACAATGATTTCAAAGAATTCAAGATAGGACAAATTCTTCCTTTTAACTGTTGAGTGTTGAAACTATCTCTGAATTATTGTTTCTCTGCAATAACAAATTAGATTCTAGATTGGCAACATGTTCAATCACGACCAAACAGACAACAGTGGACATCAGTTCAACCCAATTTATTTAAGCCCACATTGACATCATACAAATCTTTCCATTAAAACAACATATTGATATGACCATTCAAAAGTAGTTTAGATAACAATATTTTCAAGCTGGTCATTGTGGTGGCCAAGCAGCACTATTTTTTTAAAAGACAAACTTGACTAAACGATGAATGTATGTGTAACATTTCTTAGCAATCTTTGAATTAGTTTAGGAGAACTAGCAGTAAACATCTGTGATAATAGATGCGCTAACCATCCAGTATATTCTGTTCTAGGACCAGCTGAGCTACAAAACAATATGGGGTGTAACTGCTTTTTAAAGAAGTGACATTTTAAAATAGCAGATAATTTGTCATAGTCTACATAGCCCTGAAAGTTCCTGCAAAGATTTGTCAAGATATTATCAAAATTGCCCAATGTATCAAGGAATGTTTCATATCCTGACAACGGAAGCATCTACATATATTTCTTTGTTAATTATGAATATACAGTACCATTGTTATGACCACTTTTATTACATTTTATTTATGTATTCATTATTTTGTTTTGAAAAATATGAAAATGACAAAGCATCAGTTTTACAAGTTGTGATAAACTCATTTTTAATGTTTTATATTTTGATTGATAATTTAATAGATTGTTTGAGAAGTTCAAGAACAGTTCAAGGATAAATTCTTCCAAAATTTAAGATATGTTTTGAGACAGACCTTCAGATACAAGGTTTGTTCAGGATTGTATGAGCTGTGCATGTAGTACTGTAGAAACTCATGATAACTATCTGACTGGTTTTATATTATAGTGTCAAGATCCATCATAAATAAAAAATTGATTTAAAATAATCAAACAACAAAAGAGAGGCAAGAATGAGCTTAACACCGCTTGTCTGTTTGACGTATACCTTACAACCAAATACAAGAGCAAGTGCCCAAGAAAAGTGGTTAATATGCTGAATTCTGTTTGATATTTTTAAAAACAAAATATGCTGAAATCCATTTCATATTTTTTAAAAATAACATGCTGAAATCTATTTCATATTTCTAAAAAATATAATATGCTGAAATCCATTTCATATTTTAAAAAAATATAATTGCCCCATTGCCCATGATTGCTCTATACAGCCCTGTCCAAATGATATGTCTCACATCAAGATAGCTAAAACAAATTGTAATCCCTATAAAAGACTGGAACCAAACTATCTAATCCATAAAATACTCCAAACAATATACTCCATAGGATACACAAAACTAGCTACTCCCTAGGATACACAAAACTAACTACTCCCTAAGATACACCAAACTATCTAATCCATAAAATACTCCAAACAATATACTCCATAGGATACACAAAACTAACTACTCCCTAGGATACACAATTTATCTAATCCCTAGCATTGACCAAACTATATAATCCCTAGAATACACAAAACTATCTAATCCATAAAATACTCCAAACTATATACTCCATAGGATACACAAAGCTAACTACTTCCTAGGATACACAAAACTAACTGCTCCCAAGGATACACCAAACTGTCTAATCCCTAGGATACACAAAACTATCTACTCCCTAGGATACACAAAACTCTCTAAACCCTAGGATACACAAAAACCAACCACTCCCTAGGATACACAAAACTATCTTATCCTAGGATACACAAAACTATCTAATCCCTAGGATACACAAATCTATCTTATCCCTAGGATACACAAAACTAACTACTCCTTAGGATACACAAAACTATTTACTCCCTAGGATAACTTCCAACTATCTACTCCCTAGGATAACTTCAAACTATCTACTCCCTAGGATACACAAAACTAATCCTTAGAATACACCAAACTATCTAATCCCTAGGATACAAAAAACTATCTACTCCCTAGGATACACCAAACTATCTACTTGCTAGGATACACAAAACTAACTACTCCCTATGATACACAAAACTATCTAATCCCTAGGATACACCAAGCTATCTAATCCCTAGGATAACTTCAAACTATCTAATCCCTAGGATACACCAAATGTTCTAATCCCTAGGATACATCAAACTATCTAATCACCAGGATATACCTAGAGTAATGATTAGCTTAGCAACTAAATCATGCTACACAGTTTGATTGCAAATATGAATGTCATGAAGATATACATTTTAGACAAAGATGTATTCTAAATAAGGTTCTGAAATAGAGGCATCAAACTGTTACTAACAAATTGTTTGTACTTGTGTCACTCAACAGGAACATATCTTGTAAAATGTCACATGGTTTGGCCATTAGTAACATCCATTAACAGAATATGATGCTGAAACAGACTCCTGGGCTAAATCCAGGCCTCAGGATGGATAGTATGTAATTCATTTGAAGCTAATAAATGCATTTATATATTTTAATCATTGTATTGTATAAATCATGCAAATCCTTGCAAGGTCAAGTTCCATTAAATATAACAGATCAAATTGTTGAAGTTTATTAATATTTTAGAGATATTTGGTCAAATCAGAGCCAAATAAACTCTTCTTTATTCCTGTCTTTAGCATAATAATTGTCTTTGGAGCATTTTATTCCACTAAAGCAGCAATGGAAAAATCTCAGCAAATACCAGAATCAGAATTTCCAGTGATTATGAAATATATTTTGAAAGTATGGAATAAGGCTAGGGTTATTATCCTCCTTGGAAATATATAATTGTTATGCAAACTTACAAATTGGTGCTAGCAGATTGAAAGAAATGGCAAGAAAATCAGTTTGCTTCAAAACTTTAAAATGAATCTTTGAATATATGGGCATGACCTTTTCATAATTTTGAAAACTTTATGCATATCAATGTTTACAGTTAAATCCCATGAGGCCAAACTAACTATGCTTAAAATAAAGTCTATAACAACTGTCATCAAACTTAATTTTTTTTGGTTAATAAAATGTATCGTGTTTTTTGTTTTGGTTGCATGACAGATATGGGATAATAAGCCAACAGTTGATAAAGTTTAATGGAAAAGTCACTTGCACATTATTATAATAATAATGCTGTAGGAGATGATGATGTTGCATAATTATCAGACTTTGTAGATTGTGCATGCAAATAAAAGCTGATGGTGCACAAAATAGCAAACACTATCACTCACCCACTCTTTCTGTTATTCACATCAATGCTGGCTTCAATGTCCTCCACATCTAGAGGATGAGAAAACACATTATAATAAGAAAAATGGGTTCTAAAGAGCATGGTGTCTTGAATATTTTCAGAGTAATAGGCGTGCAAAGAGACTGAAACTGAGCATGAAATGTAATATCATTCTTTCTCTATCTCATATTTATCTCAAAGAAAGGCATTACATTAAACACTGTCATACATTTCAAATGGAAAAGATGCCTAATGTCTGCATGCATGTTAGCTCTCTTGAACTGTATAACATAGCAAGACACAATGAACGATAGAAAAATGGAAACTTATATCTCATACTGCTAATGATGATCATGTGCCAGATGATAACAACAAGATGCCAACTTTTGATAAAGTAATATATTACAACAAAGTCATCTAAATTCAGAGAATATTTTATTTTATAATCCAGTGGGAGGACTTTGCAAAATTGCATGATTAAAGACATCATTAACATTTGGTTGCATTTCAGGCAATTTGAGTTTTAGCAATGTTAGCCCTTTTGTCAACTATTTAATCTATTCCAAAACTTATATCTTGCTGATAAGTACCTTCCACTAATGAAGGTTATCGATAGTTTAGGAAAGATTATCTAAATCTATATCGGGTCCATCCATATATTGGTGATGCGGCGTTGGTAACACAACTCTGCCGAATCCAACTAAAGTTTGGAGATGTGGCATTGTTAGTACAACTCTACTGAGCCCACCTAGAAGTTTTTCCATTTGGAATATTTAGTGCAACTCAACAGCCGAGTTCACCAAGAAGTTTGGAAATGTGGCATTGTTAAGACAAGTCTGCCGAGTCCACCAATAAGTTTAGAGTAGTTGCGTATTTGTTAAAACTCTGCTGAGTCCACCAAGGAGTATGGAGATATGTCATTGTAAGCAAAATACTGATGAAATCACCAATAAATGTGGAGATATGGTGTTATTATTGAAACTCTGCTGACTCCACCAAGACGTTTGGATATGTGGCGTTGGTAGTATAGCTCGAGTCCACAAGAAGTTTCGAGATGTGGCGTTGGTCGTACAAAACGGCCGTGTCTACCAACATGTTTTGAGATATATCATTGTTAGCACAACACTGCTGAGACCACCAAGAAGTTCAAACATATGGCATTGCTATAGCATTCTGCTGAGTGAACCAAGAAGTTTGGAGACGTGGCATTGTTTGTACAAATTCTGCTGAGTCCACCAAGTCGTTTGGAAATCTGGCATTGTTAGTATAACTCTGCCAACTCCACTAAGAAGTTGCATTGTGATGAATCCAACATAACATAAATGTAGCCGTGTGATTCAGCAGCTGACCGCTATACCACAAAACAATCAGAAAACATGACGATAAATTAATATAAGTGCAATTTTGTATCATTTTATAAAATTGTTTTTATTGTAGGTTTTTTATATATAAAAAGGATATTTCCTATCAGTTTTCGAGACATGTTCAAGCGTATGTATTCTACTTGAGGCCGTCTGGTAAGTAGCTAATTATAGAGTAGGGGATTCTCCAGCGCAGTAGTTACGTCAACATCGTACAAAGAATTCTACTAATGTTAGGCTATCTAAGCTTTTGAACATTCCTAAGTACTGGTCTGAAACTTTAAATCTAACTTGACATATGTACTATGAGTAAAGTTCAATATTCAAAGCAAAGACTTGCTGTTTTGTTTGACACATGAATTACTTTCGCGTTTCAGTTTTATTTGCTTGGTCATTAACAGGATAGGCTACCAACAGGGGCTGCTTACAAATGAAATTAAGATTAATAATAAATAGATTTATTGATATGTTTCCAGTAGTCAAACAGTGCAATATATCGACCGTGACAGTTTTGATCGGGCAGTCGGGTGATGTTTTTTTTAACCCACGCACCCGCATCGTGACCATCAAAGTCGGAGTCTTACATTTGTGGGACTGTAAATCAAATTGTTATAAGTTTAGTCTTTAAACCTCTTCCTCCAAATCCCCATATCCATTTACCTGCAATTCTAAAATCATTTGTAATGATCCGCAGAGAAAGTGTTCAACAGCATAGCCCCAATGTTCTTTTTGGCAGATTTTGAGTGTGCCCGTTTTTTCTAAATAACTCTAATCAAAGAAAGAAGTATTTTTCTTCAGAAACTTTAAAGAAATGTGTTAGTTGATTCTGTTAGATCAATTTATAAAGGGTTTTCTAAATAAAATATAATTTATTTAGTTCAAACATCATGCAGGGTATATGCTTTTTGATTAGTGTTTACGTAAGTTACTTTGCACGTGATTCTATTTATAAAAGTATAAAGTAGTTATCCATAAAGTATTTACAAATATAAAGGCAACTGGGTATGATCTCATGGTCATGTTCGGAAAAATGAAAATCTTCCTTACATTTATCAAATGATGCGACTGTAATTACTGCTGATATAAACCATTAATGCATGTTTGACCAATATCAGATCAGAAATATTGACTCGAGAAAGTACTGCCAATCAGATGCAAGATTTTTATTAATATGCACCTTTTTGCTAATTATTGAACTACGCAAACAAGATACAGTCCATACTTGCTACAAATCAGAATCGAAATAAGGCTATCCAATCAGATGCAAAATCATTAGGATGAATATATTCTGCTTATTATTGAAAATGTCTTAGATTTTAAGGATATTAACCAATACTGCAAGCATGATTGAAAATGAATCAGTGATATGAACTCCAGAGAGTTGATATGCAATTGTTGAAACACATCGGAATACAGAAGCAATTGTTGACAGTGAATCTACTAGTATGCAGGGTCAAACTATCAGCTCTCATGGCCATATTACCATATGAGTTAAACGTCGAGAGGAAGCCAACGTAAAATATAGCTCACCTTCTTGAACACAGCATAAACAAAAGCAGCATCCACAACAGCTTAATTCCTTGCTTTGGCAGTTGCCTGGCCAACCACATGTACATTTCCTCCGACACGAAAGGCAACCTCCACAACGTTCCCCTTCATCGTGGCCACATAAACATATTCCCCTTTTTCTGCCAGATGTACAGAAGAAGAAACTGCAGCATCCGCTCTTGATGAAATACCAGGTCAGATGGCAACGCTTGCTGTCTTTATGATTGTCAAACACCCTGCAGAATATGCAGCAATCCAGACATCCACAGCAGAACAAGATCATGAAGATGGTCAGGACAATACTCACACAAACTAAGAGTGGAATAAGTAATGGGATAAGGATAGGTGAACCTGAAATTTAGATTTATCTTAATTAACAATATGTAATAGTACAGTTGTGTAGCCACAGTATTATAAATAATTTAAAGGTGTTCCAAATATATCTCAGCGGTATAATCGGATCCAGTTTGTCAATATAAATATCATTCGTGGGTAGTGAGAAACCAAAATCAAACGGACAAAAGGCTTCAAACTTTACATACATACATACATACATACATACATACATACATACCAATGGACCTTTCATAAACGGGGACGGGGAAACTGTCCAACGGACCATAACTATTGTAGTAATCGGTATTTTCTTTCAACACTGTGTACAATAAATGATGTACGTAACACATGCCCATGTGACCGACATTTTCGTATTATCATTATTTGAAAAGGGAAAGACTAAAGACAAGACCTTTGTTGTCCAATTCGGATATATCTTGACACTTGGGTCAATGATCTCGTATGCGACACAAGATAGAAAAAATAATATTTACTTGATATATTTGTAAAAGTCTGATTTGGAGATCCCAGAACGTAAACATGGGACTGAGACTTGAATTAAAATGGCATTGACAATCTACACTCATATAATCATCATTGGCCGCAGGATAATGGATATATTGCTGATGTTGGAGGAATTAATAATGTTAAACATAACAATAGCACAATATCAGCTCGCTCTTTTTATTCAATTCTAAAATCATGCATTCTGTATACTTTCTGATTAGTTACTTTGTACGTAACGCTATTTATTGAAGTATGAAGTAGTTGTCATGCGCTTCCTTCATTTAAATACAGAATATAGAGAAATCATCTTCATTATTGAACTTGTTTTGCTAACCACTGAAATTCAATTGGAACCTTTCACATTTGCACTTGTGGTGAAACGTGTGCGACTATGTTGGGTTTAATTTACAATACTTTAAGTTATTTTTAAATTTCACTTTGTATTCTAGGGAAATAAATTATTTGTTCAATTTTACAAAACGTTTTGGTTGTCGCTATTTTCAAATTTTTTTTTTAAGAACCTAGAGCCGTAACACATGAATTCTGTATTTGATTATGTTTACGTCTTTGGTTCGTTCGATGCTTGAGTCAATTATGTGCTGAACTGCTTTAAGTAAATTATGTTGTTTGATGCTATCAGATAGAAAGAAAACAACAAGAACGTTTTGTTTAGTATAGATTACATCTCACTATAAGCGTAGCGTTGGTCATACATTTTGAACAATAATAACTGACACTTACAGCTGTTGTTCATCTATTAAAGCTGCTCGTTTATGTATAGAATGATATGAAACGCTAGTTTAAATGCAGATTTATTTAATGAATATTCCATATACAAACTATAGACTTAAGTGAGATGGATCAGCTAATCAGTTAGTTACGGTATTTTGATTGACCCATGTATGATGATTCGTGCGTAATAAATATGAAAATATCGAACAGTTTTAGTTATACAAACAACACCACCTATACATGAATATACCAGCATACGATATACAAGTATGTGAACGCTAGTTCCATAAATAATGGCAAACCTATCGATTAAAGACCAGTTGTTAGCAACATTACAGCAGAGAAATGAAACTCAGCTAGCTCTAGTACAAAGCATGCTCCCTTACCTGTACATTCATGATCACGTGACACAACCATAACACTATATAAAGCAGTATACTTGTAAGATGGAATAACACACAAACATTGACTTGGAGATCCAGCACCTTTTGCTATCAACGCACAATTCTGATTTATTTAATATCATGTTATTATCAGGCATGCCATCAGAGCTTTAATGATTCTTTTAAACTAATTACAATGTATAAATGAATTGATTTCAATATAAGATTGAAACAAGATGTAGGCACAATTAGTGAACAATAATTTACGGATATTTACCATAACTCCATTTTTTTCTGTTAATATTAATTTGTTTAGCCATCTCTGAATTTAGAGCAAGAGATATATGTTCAAATTAGCCACTGTGGTGGATATATTATGACGTAAGTCGGTCGTACATGCATTTAAAATCTACAAGACATGAATAAGTTGATATCAGGTCTGCATCATTCACATTTAGGATCAATTAGACACAATAAGACGCGAGAACCATATCAATACGCAAATTTAATTTGGAATAGTGATGACAATAATATTACTATTTGTGATGGTGGTGGACATGTTAGATGTCTGATCATCATTTGAAGATGAAATAAATTATGCATCAAAAGTATTTTCGCTTGGTGAAAAAAGGAAGGTTCTGACTTCTTGTCGCTATATTGGCTGTCAATAAAAGCCATGATCATTAGGAACAAAGTAAATAAAGTCAGAAGTCTTTTGGATCAAACCCCATGTCGGTAAGACTTTCTATTTAGGATGATTTGTGATTGCACGTTCACATTAGCTAGTGCTGCGCAAGTCATATTTAATGTATGAGTGACACGCTTTAAGTGTAAAATTAATTACACATCATAACATGTCTGCTGGTGAAAACCTCATGTTAATATGCCATTTGCTCAGGGGATTTTACTATTGCAAGATTTTCAAGATGGGTACTGTGACAGACATGTTTAATGTCAGTACCATTTTTCCTCAGAACTATCCAGACATCATACGAATTCTTCTGGTGAAACCCCAATGTGGATATGCGTTCTGATCCGGATTCGCAGTGATTACATTATCTAAGTTGCCATTATGGTCATATTCGAAATCAGATCATCACTATTTTTATTTTCAAACAACTAGACATATTAATGTGTTAGTGTGTAAAGGCTCACGCCAATCTCCCAAGTAGTCTTGATAACAAACTTATACTGACGGACGTTGGGTGATGAAAAAACGCCCGCCGTAAGCCCTCTCTGGATTGTGACCAGTAGAGTTAAAACAAAGATTTCATAATATTTAGCAAACAAGATGTAAATGTCGTCAGGAAGGTCTAAAATGTTTACATACAATTTTGCCCTAATTCTCTTTGAACAATAGAGAAGGCACCTTTGATGATTTTCTTTAAGAAAGTGGTTTAATTAGTAAACTTTTGAAATGGATATTTGATTCTACATTGGTATAAACATCAATTATTGGTTGAACATGGTTGATGTCGATTACTTAGTCCACCCAAGCAATGTTACAACCTCTCACATGTCGGTTAGACAGGAGTGCAAAATTATACATTGTCAAATATTACATTACTATGGCATACCAAATGCAACACCGAAGTACGCAGTTCCACAACTGATCCAATGTGAAGTACGCTTTACAACATTGCAGGTAATAAATTACAGCAAGATCATCACTAAACGACCACTGTCCAAACATAACATAATTGGTTCCACGAATATCAGCCAGCATGAAATCTCTATATCTAGAGGTATAATAGACATAAGCTACCCTCTTCTTACTAGAAACAGTATCATATCTGAACTTGCGTGTAATTTACATCTGAAAATGTTTTTGAGGTTGGCACTATACATTCATTTTGCTTATTGCCCCTCAAGTGGAACCAGAACACTGAATATTTTGTTTCATAATTATAAATTCACATTCGACGTAAGGTTATTGTTTCTAAAGGTATATACAGTGCTAATACACATCTTCTTCTAAACCTGCCAATAAAGCCTATGGAAACGACGTTACACTGAAAATTCCAAATGTTGCAAACTATGAAACCCAGGACAAAATGTATCAAGATAAAAAAAAAACAGAAAGTATAACGAAAAGAGACATATGACAGTATAACATTTTCTTCATCCCAGTTAAATTAATTATAGGGTCACATTTCAAAAGAGAACATTTATTTTTACCTCACATCATCGACCATTCATGGTCTCTATGACCTGCTCATTTGTTTTTAAATTTACTCAATTGAAGATTAGTCCTACTCTTTTATACAAAGTGTAGCATCAGTACTCAAAGGAACAATCGTTTAATTATTGATATACACTGGTCAGCCATAACATTCACTCAACAGCAAGAACTTTTAACTTGTCAGGTTTAGATGGGTAAGTGACTTTTAAGTCGATAGCTATATTATTTTGACACGGTATTTTATCAGTGACGACGCACTATATTGGATAGCGAACATTTATTCATAGATCATTATATTTCAACAAAGACCTTGTATCAGTTTTCTTTAATTATATTGGGAGGGGTTAGCTGATTACAAATTATTTTACAGAGGCAAAGTTGAAGTGTAATGATGTTCGTAGTAAATGACGTTTAATGATTTCAAATAATAGGTTTACATGTATGGTTTTAGCAAAAACTTCACGCAGGAATATAATTAATGCATACCGTGACACCATTTTTTCTCTTGGGTAGCAATCTTATTGTTTTCTAAACAATGATACTTTAATCAGGAATTGAATCAATTTATATGCCATATATTTCTGTAAAAGGATTATTGTTTAATTGAATAGTTTACTAAATCTTTGTTGCGACTATCAGGTGCATGAAAACGGATACCTAAGTTAGGAACATAGGTACATTGAATGTTACCGGAATTTAGCCAAAAGAAAAGCAAAGCTTTTAATAAGCCTGAAGCAGAATGGCATGCAAGGTTTTCTAGTATTCTACCAGTTGGAATGTAACAGAGCACATGCATGAAACTCTTATATATATATATATATATATATATATATATATATATATATATATATATATATATATATATATATATATATATATATATATATATATATATATATATATATATATATATATATATAAGAGTTTATATACTCTCTATATATGGTTGGAAGGTAACAAATACATGTATCGTACCTGGAGTCATGTGTAGTGGGGGAACTGTAAAAGTAGTAACAATGGCTGCAAATAAACAGTTTTAATTTAGTAATACCGGTCGACATGTTATATATTTGGTAGCAGATACATTATGAGTTGTCGTTTTATTTATCGTTAATTGTACACATTAATTACATACTTTACTTAGGTTAATAAAGCCATTTGTGCGAATTCCAATGAAATGTGTGAAAGATATAAGATAACTTAAATTGTGGAACATTTTGAAACAATAAATTGTACTTGAGATAAGAACTTGTGAAGATCAGCTATTTATGTCCATTCGGCAAATTTATTGTCATGTTATAGATGTTAATGATTACGATTTGTGGAAAATGTTGTAATATTTACTTTTGCAAAGATTTTGTTTCATTACAATATGTTTTGTGCAATTCTTTATATAGCGTTCATTTCTGTATATCTTAACTGAATTTCAACAACTACTTCATAATATATATTGTATAAGTAGACATTATTAAACTATTTGGTACATCAAGTAGCATGTTATTATACATATTTAAAATTACATGGAATTAACACAATATGAAACAATGAGAGAAATTTTAAATAACCGTTACCCCATGTCCAGTAAATCATCTCATTAAATCTATGTTGACACCTATGGGCTATTAGTGGGTATGATGCCAGCTGTTAATGAAAATGTAAACTTTTACTGCATAAAATCTTGTCCGAAACTAACCCTGCTCCAGTTTGGATATTTACTCGTATTTGTTAACAGCTATACATAAAAACGAATTCAAATTGACCACATGACAAGGAATGTGTAATTTCACTTGAACTTCCAGTTGACAGAAGATATGCTCTGTAAACATGATGTGCATATCGCCAATGGAAGGTGTAAAGTACAGTAGCAAACAGTACACGAGAAATACCCTAAGTATCTAACATGTACACCCTGTATGTTGCTAACATATATATCTGCAAATAATTCCTTGCTTTTCTGAGTGAAAAAAATACCCAAATTGTCCGTCAGTATCAACACAGTTTTAGGGATTCATTTATCAAATATCACCACACCTACCGGACAGGAAATGATGCTCATATCTTAACAAATTCATTATCTTTTTATAGTATGAATATTCATATATTACTGTGTATAAGTTCTGACCTTACAACAATGTCACACAAACTCGTTACTAAGCTTACAGCTATCAGCGGCAAGGGTGCGAATAAATGATATTTTTAGAGTACCACGATCAGAGCACCCCTCCACGCTGCTATGTACGCTACACTGGCTATTCATTCGATCCAGAACAAAACACAAAATGTGTTCTCTGTGCTACGTTTCATTCACGGACTCCTGTACAACATTAATATCTGGATTCACCCGTGTGTACACACCAGCAAGATACTTACTCTCCTCTCCTCACAATCATTATTCCTACTACGAAAACAAAGTCATATAGACAACGTTCTTTTGCATACCAGGGTCCATCAACGTGGAACGAATTGCCCATTGAAATTAGACACAAAGACACAGTGGTCCCTTTCAAGAGTGCTCATAAAACGCACTTTTTCCGACTGCAAGAACAAGCGTGAAGACATAATAATACTTCCAACCTTAAATATTTTCAGCATTTTTATTTTCTATTTTAATGGTGTTTCATTTTAATTTTCTTTTTTAATGGTGTTTGTTTTGTTATTGTTGTTTTGTAATCATCTCATTATAGATATTGTAAAACGCTTAGACCTTCTAAAAATTAGACTCTGTACACCATTATTATTATTATTGATGATTGCCGTTGAAAGTAAAATTGCAGTTATCTTTTTAACATCTGAAACAATTAACAAAATTCATTTTTAATAAATACAAGTATGTTCAACATGTTAGGACTCAATTCATGGATTTAAAAGATGTTTGGTTATCTCATGTGAAACAAAAGTTTATCTTTTATAGCTCATCTACTAAATCAGCAGCAGGGAGGGTGAACAGACCAACCGTTTTTCTCTCTTCCTTCTCGTTAATATTTCATGAAAAGGTAGAATCGACAAACTAAGGCTTTCTAGTAAATGCTTAATAGAAGGGTCTATTTGTCAAACTAAGGCTTCCTCCAAATCGTAAAAAAAGCGTCGACGAAGCTAACTAACGCTTGTTCGGAGACGCCCTGGTTGTTGGAATTCATCCTCCCTGCTGCTATGAGTTAACAGAATATGTTATCAAGTCCGATACGATATCGCGTCCGAGAGTTTGATAAATTTATCGTCAAAAATCCGTGTGGGATTGACTGAGCGTGACTAAAGAAATTTCTAAATCGATTATGATCCATAATCACCGCCGCACCAAGTTTGCCAAATATTTCGTAGCGTATGAGTATCAACTCCGTTAAACACACACAATAAATTGCAGTTATCTCTGATCACTTTTGGTATTTGAGTGTATCGCTGAGCAACATATATCACATCAGTGTTTTTATGTCTGCCTCGGGAAAATATCCTAGCGGGGTTCTTTTGATTGTCTAACATGATATCATCATATACGACCAAATTGTTAATGCCTCCATCAATATCATCAATGCTCGGTGCTTCTTCGATATCGGTTATAAATTCAATGATATCTTTATCGATTTCCGATTTTGCTCTCTCGTTGTAATCCTTTAACACTTCGTAACATCTCTGATCGTCTACACTCGGGGCGACCAAATATAACTTGTCCCATTTCATCCATCTCGTTATCAAATTAAGTAGCAGTTGTGTCTTGCCACTTCCAGATGGTCCGATTATAATCATTCTAATTGAATTCGATAACATCGCATGGAGTTTAATAGTTTCTCGTCGTCGGGTAGCTGAATAATCAATTATATTCATGTTATTATATATAAATTATGGATCTATATTGTGTGAAGTCTAAGGTGCGTACTGGCACAGATGACTTGAGGACGATTACAACTAAAAATAACCGATCGGCACTTTCTGGTAAGTGTGTACAATGCTGTACAAAAAAAATTGGATTTGTTTTCTTTGATAAATCAAAGGGATTAAAAAAAACGAGGAGGTGATATTACAGCCAAGCTAACTAAACTACCGGGAACACCGTGGGCGAAGTATCCAGGAGAAAAACACCTTCCAGGGTATAGCTATTGTGGACCCGGGACTAGACTCGATATCAGACTTGATGACCAAAACCAACCCCGACCGGATGAATATCAAATAAACGCCATTGATAAGGCGTGTCATGCTCATGATGTTCCTTATAAAAGCAGTAATTTGCAGCATAGACATATCGCAGATGTGAAATTAATTCACGCGTTGAATTTTATCACTGATAAATCCTTGAAAGAAAAATTGGCTTCATGGTTAGTAAAATCAGCGATGAAAGGTAAATTGATGTTAGGTGCTGGTAATTAATAACAACATGGAATCTATTTACTATTCTCCAAAATGATATTAGATGGGTAAATCAGCAATTGGTAAACTCGCTAGCGCTGCGAAGGTGAAATATACCACTTCAGCGGATTGGTTATCTAAACAGGCGATATGGCAAATTTATCTACCACCGCCTAAACGAATTAGCTACTCGCATTTTGATGTGACCGTTCCTAATGAAGTTCATCAAGCTGATATATTAGTTCTGCCGCATGATGGTGGTTACAAATACGCGTTAACTGTAGTTGATGTTGCGAGTCGATTCAAACTAGCAGAACCGCTAAAGACAAAATCATCAAATGAAGTGGCTTCTGCATTTGAAAGGATTTATCGAAGGGGTCCTCTGCGCTGACCAAATCTATTACAAGTTGATCCTGGCAACGAGGGCATACTGCACTACATCGCGATAAGGCAATTGTTGAACGATTTAATCGTACACTTGCTGAGCGGTTATTCGGATATCACTACGCGAAGGAATTCATCCAGGATAAACGATCTCGTGAATGGGTCAAGAGATTACCAGGCGTAATTACCGCGCTGAATAATGAGATTACTAGAACAATCAACATGAAACCTAACAACGCGATTAAAAAGAAGTCTATACCAGTAAAACCCCAAAAGGATTTTTCAAAACAACCAATTCTCGGCAATGTCACTGTTAGGTATTTATACGAACCAGGAGAGCTTGAAGGTGGTATAAAAAGGGCTACTGATCCTATTTGGAGTGTTGCTGTACATAAAATATCTAACATAACACGATCCACGGGTAGGCCAGCAATCTATAGGTTGGATTCAACTGCTCCTCAGGGAGGATTTACTCGACAACAACTTCAAGTGATACCCGAGAACACTCAATTACCGCCGCGTGGTCTTAACTAGCATCTCTGCGTCTATTGCATTCAAGACAAGTCTGCATCACATTAGCTCTAGTATGACCTACGCTACTATCTTTTCTGTTTGCGGTAAATTGGCGAGGATCTTTATCCGACCAACACCAACGTATTATACAATTGCAACTCGCGCAGTGATTATTCTGTTGTTGCTTCAGCGTAATTATTAATTCGGCATCAATGTCAAATTCTCTGTTATTTTTCTTAGACTGCTGTTTATAACCAGCGATTTTTGTTCTGATTATATCATCGCGTATATCACTTATTGTAGTGTCGTTATCATCTGATACAACTCTTCGAAGCTGATTTATTCTTCGTACTCTGGACACTGCGAGATAAATTAAATCTGACCACTCGATGTGATTATTCACTATCCAAACAATTGTATCGGATATAGTTAATCCCTGTGAAGAATGTATCGTCGCTGCGTATCCTAGCGTCCATGGGGATTTATCAGCACGCAATGCATCTTCGACGATGCTGATATCAACCAGCACAATATCATTTAACACTAAATTCTGCTTCTCTGTCAAGCCTGGAATATCAACTTCAATATTCTGTTTTCGTGTATCCGAAGGCCTATAACACAACCGCGCTGGAAGTGTTGCAAATTTTTCTTTATGCATTTCAAATAACTTCATCTGAAGTGTGTCTCTGACTATTTTTCTACTTGCGATTATCAAATCGTTTGGTCTCCACGCTTCCCAAAAATCATTCATGGGAGTTTCCGAAATTATTTCACGCGCTATCTCACATTGGATTATATCCGGTTGTAATCTGATTAGTTTCTTGAACTTTCGTAATTGTTCATCAAGTGATCTATGATCGGTGTTAATATCTTCATAATAGTCTACAAAATTCTTTAGCCAATTATGTGGCGATAAACCGACAAATGGTGGTGGTTGGCCGTGATCGCCGCACATGACGACATTTGTGTTCGCGTGCAATAACCAATCAAGAAATCTTTGTAATACATCTAATGACACCGTTCATATCTCATCCCAAATTATGACTTCAGGAATAAATTTCTCGCCCATTCGATCAGGAGTCCATTCATCGCCTTTCCATCGAAAGAAACTGTGATAAGTACAAGCATTTAGTCGTCGTTGTTTCATCTCTCTGGCGAGTCTGTGGGTTGGTGTTAGTACAATCATATTTGATTTCCCACGAAATAACTCAATCGCACGAGTTGTCTTTCCTGACCCACCACAGCCGTTAAATAAACTGTTTTATATCTACATATTGGATCAGATATCTCCGGTGCGTTAGATAGTTCTGATATTTTATCACCTTTCAAATATTTATCCTCAATCGTAACATCTGCTGATTTTGAATAATCACACGGTATTTCCCGCTTAATTCTCCATGATCCCCAACTCTAATCACAACTAGTGAATTTAGCTACTGCGTTGCTGTGTTTCAGGTCTATGTAAAATGAATCAGTGGCAACTCTAACTGCGGTGTGATAGAAGCATGAGCTAGCATAGATGCCCTCAAAAGTGTATACTGAAGACTGTGTCCATCATTGTAAGTAACAATTGTACTTAATTTGGTTCCATCGGACAAAAAAGCGTCTTTACGATCAGCATATATACCTTTAGATGTTATATCCGCAATTACAAAATCGTATTCAACGCTATCTATAATCAACCGTGAAGAATATCTTGTATGGTCGTATTTACCACCTTGAGTGAATTTACCGATTCTTATTCTACCGAGATCTTTTGCGTCCTTGTTTCCGATTTAATATAACAGTTTGGACCAATTCATGATATATTCTTCGTCAAAATCAGGGATTTGTTTTCGTTGTTCGCTAATTATACTATCTATATCAGGTTGTGGTGGTAACCAGACCTCAGTCTGTGCTCGATATGATATAATTGCTTCACTGACAATCAACGATATCAGCATGCTACAATCAATCATATACCGTAACAGTACTATTGGCATCCAATGTTTCACAGACATGTGTCTACCAATCCAAACATAACAGCACGGATGAAGTCCTTTACCACACGAGCGAATCCGGTTAAATCAAAATCAGGCAGTGGTCTATTAATTGAAACGCGGGCCATCTCATGGCTGGGATGTTCAAATTGCTTGAAGTATGCACCACATTCTCCGTACCCGAGAAAACTCCCTGGGTAACACGCGACTATATCAACTGAAATAATTGTTTCGGGGTTATATTTTGTATTCCATAATCCGCCGTGGTTATATTCGATGCAGCTTGATTTGATGTCTGTGAGAAATTCAGCTCGCGATGGTTTCCACGAGTTTCTCTTTCTCGCAAAATGAGCAGCAACCGACGGAATTGTAAAACAATTTGTTAATAATTGTTCGTCGTCGAAACTCTTCGAGAAACTACTAGCTAGTTTTTTCATCTTGTCATGGAGGGCTTTGGTACGGTATAATTCTCCATTGGGTCTTACAAACTGATCGAATCCACCCTCGGGGTTTTCAGCGCTGTGAAGTAACCACACTGACACAGGATTGTTTTTACTCAACTGGTAAATAAACCAGAGAATTCCGGGGGTAGATATTTTACGGTTCTATTTCGCGGGAATATTGTTACTGCAGATATTCATGCGTGTTCATTATGATCAATAATTTTGATTCGAGCTCCTCTCGATTTATATTTCGGTTCGTATAATATCTCGCCTGTTATCGTCGCTACTGATATTGGGAATTTTAGTATTCGTTCTAACTCTGCCACATTTTGAATTGTTGCCCCGTGCTCCTTTACTATTAGTCCCCACTAGGTTATTTTTTTGCGTCTTAGATCAGTCAATTTATTTCCACGCAACGCATTTGTGAAGTGTTCTAATATTCGTTCTGCTACACAATTCATTCTTGACGACGTCAACAATGATAGTTTCATGGGTTTTAGTTTTTCAGTACTCGGTTTATCATTTAACCGATATATCAAATAAACAACTGCTGTTACAGGATAAGATCTCTCGTAGTACGGTTTGTCAATTTCAGTCAGAATTCCTGGTTTGGAATCTTGACTCACAGTGACAGTTTTTTTTATTCTTCAAGATGGGTTCAAATTTATCCCTGATATTCCAATCTCTGGTGTCTGAACGGATAATGAATTTCACTCTAAAAAAATACCTTTTCTGCGTAAGATGTGAGATTATCAATGCTGCGTTTTCGTCGTTCAACTTCACCATTGATTCGAAATGTCGACCAACTGTGAAATGCTTCATCACGATTGAATTCATTAAAACAGTCACTGATTTTACCCAACATGGTTCTATCACGAAATTTACTCTTTGGTGTTACGGAGACTCTATCAAGATTGAATTTAGCATTTTTCCTTGGCGTAATTTTCGATAATCTCTCGAATTCCTTCATGCAATAATTAAAACAAGTATTTAAATAGAGAATCTATATATAATAAATCATTGCAAATGGCTTATGATTGGATCAGTAACCCCGTGTAACAAATCATGCAGAAAAGAGTTATGTGGATATCATTTGCAAAGTTTTCGACGTGGAAGCCTTGGCCCGATCCCTTGTTTACGATGTGGGGTAGTGGTGCGCCGTAAATCACAGTTGTGTCTCGGTTGTGGTGGTAAGAGATATAGAGAGTTGAAGCGTTACTATGATAATAGAGTTAAAAACTCCATGAAAGATTCCGCTAAGAATTCCATCAATGACTCTACCTCTAACAGCATCCTTGACTCCGTCAACGACAAAATCATAAGAACTAATCAAGACTACATCGGAAGATTTCCAAATGTAATCATTCGACCAAACATTGAATTAGACAAATAGCATTATATATAAATGAACCAAGAATTCCGACCGCATCCCGTGATCAGCAACTATGAGGCATCAAGTGATGGTATTGTCAGACATCGTAAACTGAAGAAACTAGTTGGTGCTGTGAATAATCAAGGGTTATTTGGTGTTTACCGCTGCAGGGAAAAATCATCTTAATCACAGAATAATATATGAATGTTTCCATGGATTGATCAAGGATGGTTTTGTTATCGATCACATTGATTCCAATCCTAAGAACAATTCTTTATCAAATCTGCAGGCTATCTCACAAAGCTAAAATTTAAAACGAGGAAAGACTGGACAACACTCGAAAAAAGCGAGACCTGTAAGATCTTTTAATACAAAAAATAACGAGGAAATATTATTCAATCAATAGCTAAGCCTGGTAGGTATTTCGATATTTGTCGACCTTCTGTTCAATTATTCGCAGGGGGTATTTATCGATCTGCAATTTAAAAAAAGACCGGGCAAAGGATTCAATTCGTTTATGCATAGGCACCCATCTCTGGAAATATATTTTTCATATTAGAAGTATATAATTATCAATAATATGAATTCTCAAAATATCAATGAGGTTATAACCGAAATTTTAAATTTGAAATCTGAAAATTTTTTGACTGATTTTCAGTGGTGTCGGTCGGGTCAAATGGTCGATTTTGCATGGGATTTCCCGTAGACTTTTCCACTTAAAATTTTTTTTATGATGTTTTAGGCCCAAAACTGACTAAAATCAAACAATGATGACTAAAAAAATGACCAAAAAACGACAAAAACGACCAAAAATGACTATTGGTGTCAATCGGGTCAAATGGTCGATTTTGCATGGGATTTCTCGTAGACTTTTCCACTTAAAATTATTTTCGGGTGACAAAATCACTTCATTTAGATTGAATTCTCTTCGTACACTAATTGGAAAATTGTTTACAATTTCAATAATGGTTAATGAGTCATTAACGACTAGATTGGCTCGTGAGCGACAAGATGTGATTCAAAAATTTATACGAATTCCCGACTCTGTCAGGAATAAACTGCAAGCTAGACAGAGTTTACAAACTGACTTTTCTGTGGGATCTGAAGAGTTGTTTAAACCAATAACCACAGCAACGAAGGGGGAAATATCAGCTACTGAGCGTGCTATATACGGAAATATTCGCGAGACGGGGGGAAAAGAAAAGAAAAACCTCTTATTGGTGAACTTGCAAAAATAGCAGCGGAAACTGAAAAAATAGCAAGAAGATCTAAACAAACAAAAAAATCTTTAAGAACACTTCCTGGTGATATAGTAACTGCTGCAAGACGACAAGAACAACAAGAACGAGAACAACGAGAACAACAAGAACGAGAACTTCTTGAAGAAATTGAAGAAGAACTTGCTAGTAGACCACCACTTATCGCACCACCTGAACCTCAATAAGAAGAAAATGGTAAAAAAGAAAGAGTTTCATTCAAAGATAAATTTATTTCGGATAAACTCAATGAATTAAAAAATAAAACATTTTCCAGTATGGAAGAAATGGCTAAATTCGTCGTTGACAGTTTTAATGACAGACAACAATATATCGGCGATCATTATAAAACCGTAGACAAGAAAATATGGAAAGATGGATTATTGCGTGTGTTTGCAAAAGTATAACAAATAAGAGATAAGGATGAAAATGATACATATCATGCTTATATCAAAGCAATAGAAGATGTTGAAACAAAAGTAGAAAAAGATCCTGGATCTTTTAATTTACCACAACAATCAAAACTTCTTGATATAACACAAGGTGCAACTGGTATCACTGGCGAAAAAAGAACAATCAGGACATGGATATTCCAGTAGTCCAAGAGGCATTTCAGGTAGTGGTCTAATTCAATGTCCTGGTAATATTCTCAGTGATATATCACGATTAGAAGTTCTCATCGGAGGGAAACGAGCTGGAAATAACTCACCGGAAGTAATTAATGAAGCAGCTGATATATGCATGCGGTTATTTCAAGGCGGTATCATGGATATCAAAACATATCGAGATTTCATTGACGAGTTAGTGGAAAATCCTACGGATGGTTACCACAGCGACTAATCTGATGACTAAGTCGAAAATCTCTTGGATTTTTCATTAGATAATATTATTTAAATAAGATGATTATACACTACAACCATGATAAACAAACCAGCGTTTATGTAGTAAACTCGAGGTTTCCAGTTTATAGAACATACTATGGTGATGGTCTCGGTAATACAATTGCAGGGTTATTTGCAAGAATGGCTCCAAAATTAGCGCCGCTAGCAAAACAGTTATCGATGAAAGCTATTGATGTTATTCGTGATAAGGGTATTAGCGCTGTTGGAGATGCTGCCGGAAAAGCGTTTTCAGCCGCTAGGGATAAACTAACAGCGCTAGTTCGACAGCGAAGGAAACCAGGACCACTACCATCTACAGCGGATATGCCTGCGAGTGTTAACAAAATCATAAATAACGCAGTAGATCAAAAACTAGCGTCGCTGATGACTCCGTCATACACCAACGACCAAAGCGACATCGCAAATATGATAGCGGGAAGTGGCTTAAAAAACCACTATATGAAAATGCTACCGATTTTACGATTTAGATCAATACATATATAATAAAATGTTTAAACGGTCACCTGATCCAGCGTTTGATATGGACGCCCCAGTTGGCAAGGCTGATTCTGTACGCTATTATCAATACTATGCCTATCAAGCGATAGACTCAAATAGTCGATCAAGAATTGAACTTCAAGTTCATGATACCAGTAAATACTTTTTGCCTTGTGAAGCGTTTATCGAAGTAGAAGGAGAACTTGTAAAAGCTGCTGATACTACTGCTGTAACAGCACCGTATCCAGTTGATACTCAAGTCGGGTTTGTCAATAATGGGATCATGGCATTATTCGATAGTGCAAAACACCTCATCGATGAAAAAGAGATTGAGTCGATAGACCGTGATGTTGATGTGGCCACAACAATAATAGGGTTAGCGAGATATTCCGATGATTATACAAGATCGGCGGGTCCTTCTATGATGTTTGCAAAGGATAATAAAAATGTTGCTGGAGGAAATCAATTTATTATTAAACGACCAAATAATAATGCTGGTGCTGCTGCTGTTGATGTTGAGGATATGATTATAAACAATAATCCCAATTTCAACCTAGGAGCTGCAACACGTATGTCAATGTTGAGAGGAATGCGTAGATCATTTTCATGCGCGATTCCACTGCATCATATATTTGGATTCTGTAGAAATATTCGAAAAGTTATGTATGGAGCAAAGCATACAGTAGCACTCGTGCGAAAGGGTGATGACAATGACGCAATTTGGAGAATTCCAGAGGATCGAGCAAATCCAAATGCTGATGCCTGTAAAGTCAATTTAACAAAACTATCTCTGTGGATGCCAGTGTCAATCACCACAGAAGAACGATTACTATCATTTATGGACCAAGGAGGAAAATCATTACTAAGTTGGCTAGCGGTAAGTACAGATGTTAAACAATCAGCTGTTAATGGGTTATTTACGTGGAACCTAGCATCAAAACAAGGCGTTTCAGCCCCACGTCATATATTTATTGCGTTACAGGATAACAAACGAGTTGGCAATCAACTCCTCAGCCATATGGTATTTGATCAATTAGATGCTAGAGACGTCTCACTGAGAATAAACGGCCAGCAGGAACCATCCGAAGATATACAACTTAATTACGGTCAAAACCATATTGCCCGTGTGTATCATCGTTTATTATCATTTATGGCACGCGATCAAAATGTCGATACTGGTCTGCAAATATCACAATATGACTTTAGGAATTTATATCCAATCTATTATTTTTCGTTGGAACATCTTGATTTAACAAGACAATCCGTCGTTGATATACATTTTAGAGCTAGTGTGCGTCGTGGTGTTATTGCTAATTATAGAGTGGTTGCTGTTATTCTCAGCGACAAATCAATTCTTCTTGAAGGTGTTGGTGGAAGAATGAGAGTAATAGATGCACCAGTGGAAAATATGTACCAATTGGTAATGTAAAATGACATGTGATGTTATTAGTGTTACGTTAACTCTTAATCAGATTAAAAAACTACAATCAACAGCGACTGAAAAATGCGGAAATACGATCACGCTGAACCCAATCAGATGACAGGCGGGGCAAATAAATTGTCGCTGACAAATCGTCAAACAAAACATTTTAATGCCGCGTTCGAAAATAAAAAAGGAATTGGAATTAAACTTTCTGCGGCTGCAATCGATAATATGGAAACGACTGGCGGTATATTTCCGTTGTTAGCTGCGTTACCAGCATTGATTGCGGCAACAGCCCAAGCGGTGGCTAAAGCGGCAGCGTTAGGGGCCGTTGGTACCGCGCAAGAAAGCAATTGGGAAGGGATATAAAAAAAAGAAGGGAAAGGGTCTAAGACTACCAGGAACACCGTATTCATGGTACAGCGGAAAGGGTCTAAGACTAGGGCCGGTTTACTAGTTGAGGAATCTTTGACTCCAATGTCCAATTTTGATTTGCTCGATGCTGCTAAAAAATTGGCGATAAAAGACTTCAGAGGTGTCTTTATGAAAGATCAATTGCCGACACAACCAAACAGCGTTGAAACCGGTATTATTAATCTCGATAACAGCACCGGACCTGGTACTCACTGGGTTGCATACGCGATTGATCCACGTGCAATTGTTTATTTCGATTCATATGGATTATAAACCGCTTAAAAATCCTTTGTTGGTATTCTACGCTACCAACACAACAAATGAATGATCCACGAATATGTGGCAGCAAAGTATTAGATGTCCTTGGCGCTATTTCAACATCTGGAAAAGCACCACATGTTGTCGTAAATGAATACACTAGTAATCGCTGGCGGCATCGGTGATTTTGCAAGAGATTTTAGAGAGAGATTATATAGAATAACATAATTGATATTTGGGGACGACCTCTATTACCATCGAAGAAACCAACCAAAGAAACATCTGCAACCGGTGATATAAAAAAAATAATCGAAGATGAAATAGCTGAGACGTTGAACTTAGCAAGTGTTGATCCCAATGAAGTAGTTGTATTTCAAGATCGTCAGGTTAAATTGAAATCTAGTAATATTCCCTGGATGATTATTTAGTTAAACAAAGTGGCGTAACCAAAGGCACTATCGCGTTGTTTTCCGATCAGGGTAAACTCAAACCGGGTGTAATTGTATCAACTATCTTGGAACGAATTAACAATATTGACAAGCCGTTATTAGATTTCCTTGGAAATCCACCGGTGACCACACCAAATCTCACAACGATAAAAAATTCTATGTTGGAACTAGCAACACTTCAAAGCAAATATGCAGATCACGTTGAAAAGTTTACATCATTTCGTAAAAATATCATCGAGTAATTTTTTGCAACCACGTTGGATAAAATTGTTATAAAACTTCCTGATATTAAACAATCTATCGATGAGATGAAAAACACCATCTAGGCAATCAGGGAGGATGCAACGAGGATGATAACAATCGTTGAAAAAACAAAAATCCCTCATGCAAAAACCAACAACGTAGTATACACGATTCAACACGGACCATTTGCGTGGACTCCTACAAACAACAAATTAGATATCATAGCAACCGTCAAAGGTATTTATCGATTAACACTTGTGACGCCGACTCAATTTAATATATCATCGTCGAGTTCATCTGGGGTCAACAATATGATATCAACGATCATCGACAAGGATACAACTGAACAGTTCACGATAGCATCCACTGATAAAAATTTGGTTAGAGTTTCAGTATCATGGTATGTGGAATTCGTAGCGGATTTACGTAAACAATTAAAGCGCTAGCGGTTTCAATTGAAATCGTATACTGATTTGGAAATAAAATGTCGTCATCAACGGTACCTTCAGTATCTCAATACCGCTATGAACAAGTCAGAGAGTTTCAAACTAACTCAAAACCCTCACTGAGGAGTATCAAACAAAAATTAAAAAAATACCGACGAAGAATTGATGTTACCGTGTACTCGGTGAGTGGTGTAATCACCGGAGCCGGTATAATACTCTCCTTGGTGACAATGATTGCCCCGATAGCTGTTCCGATTTGTATATCCGCTGCGACAACAATCGCGGGAATAATTTCGATAATAACAAAAAAAATATCATCATGCAGCCAACACAAACTGCAAGATTACATAATTAAATTTTATGTTCTATCAACCGCGTACTCGCAATTGTCATCGATGATATCGTCGTCGCTCGATGATACATTTATATCCGATAGTGAGTTCTCAGCGATGGTAAGTATTTATGATTCAGCGATGTCAAAATTAGAAATACAACATGAATATAATAACAATGACAACACCGCATGAACTACTTCAGCGGATAGTAAAAAATACCGAACCGATTCAACAAATAACGGAGAACATAACCCCGGTGAAAACAAGCATGATATCAATAACATCAACCAATCCTGAATTCAGTGTGAATTTCCCTACTCCGGTTCCCGTGAAGGAGACCGCGTTAGCGAAACTACGAGTGTATCACAGTTGGCCTAATATTAGGTCGGTAGCATTTGACGGTCAACAACCGAATAATTCCTTAGTATTTGCGAATAAGAATCGCGAAGACGGGACTCCAGACTGAAACGTCGTTTCGATACCATCTGGGTCATACGAAATCGAACAAATCAATGCCGAATTTCAGCGTAGAATAAAATCCATTACTGGAGCAGAATCGAAAATCGCTATAACGGTTCATGAGCCGACGTTATCATCTGCGATCGAAATAAACTCGCCTAGTTATGTCGTAGATATCTATCAGAGATCTATAAGGACAATACTAAGTTGGCCTGAAATCCCACCTCAGACAGCTAATCAATTACCCGAACCCGAAAAGTCTGATTATGTCACGGATGTACAATCATATCATGAAATCAACCCGTCATATCGAGATGATTTGTATAGTATAAAAAATGCAAAATTACCCGATATATGTATATTTACCGATAATAATACCATGCAATGGGATTTTATTTTTGAGAAAACCCTTGATTCATTCGTTACCATTGCATTTACGCTAAAAAACGTCATTGATTACTTCGGTGAGATTAATCAATTGCATAAGACACAACTAGAACAACTACGACGAGGCTTTCAGGAGCATCTCTCTGATATAACAAAGCCACGTACCGAGATATTAAAATAAGTTGAGATATTAAATCAGCTTGTATCCGATATGGAATATATCAATAAACGAATGATTCAGGCGATAATTAATGACGAGAACGGGGATAAAGAAAAATTTCTAACCAGCCACAATATAACAGAAGCTGATTTACCCGATTTCAAGTTTTCTGGGTATAATGCAAATGAACTAAAACAAATCTATTAGCGATCTTATTCAAGAAAACTTCTCTTTGATACTCAACAAATGGAAACAACAAACAATAATTCTCCGGTATAATAATGACTCAGACGGAGGCGGCAGGCATATCGCTCCGTTCAACGTGAATATAACCTCGGTGATAGCATTGAATTTAGTATGTGATGTTATCGAAGGCAGCTATCAAACAAATCTCGAGCGATCAAATCAAGCTCAGCAGAGATATATTTTATACTCTTTTGCACCAACAGCTCCTCCAGTATATCTAATCGTTGAGGACTTAACTAATCCAGTTTATATGCGTTGTCATAATGATTTGTTAACGAGAATTAATTTTAGACTCACTGACCAATCTAATAATCTGATTGATTTACGCGGCGAGGTTTTACAAATTAGTCTGTTTGTGAAGTCCTAAATGATTTTTATCGTAAAAAAAAGTTAACTCATAGCAGCAGAGGGGGTGAATGCCAACAACCAGGGCGTCTTCGAACAAGCGTTGGTTAACCTCGTCGACGCTTTTCTTTTACGATTTCGAGGAAGCCTTAGTTTGCCAAATAGACCCTTCTATTAAGCATTTACTAGGAAGCCTTAGGCCTTAGTTTGTCGATTCGACCTTTCCATGAAATATTAACGAGAAGGAAGAGAGAAAAACACATAGGGGGTTGGTCTGTTCACCCTTCTCTGCTGCTAAATCCTTTCTTGATGCCCTGTCTAATAAAGTTAATCTGATTCGAGTACACCTGTCTAAGGTTTGTGTATTCCACATGTCTATTTTCCTAACCTCCTACATTGCCTACATATGATATTTGCATTGCATTATTATTATTAGTAAAGCACTATTATCACGACCTAACGCTTGGATTCCCTTGTTACAAAAGAGTTGTGTCTAGTACATACTTATGTAAATCATATTGGTATTAGTGTGAGCTGTAGAATATATACTGACAGGACTAAATGAGACTATTACAGAATCTATTTACATCTATACAATTTTATTTCATTGATTATGAATCAACATTTAACGATGATAAATTACAGCCTGGCAAACTGTTTTAAATGAAACTACATTTCTCACAAACAATATTAACATACTTAGACTATTTCATGATTCAACGTAACATTAGGTAATGTTAATGAGATTGTACGGATGGGCAAAACAACGTTTGGAGTGATTTATAATAGACTGAACCCTATTTATGTAATTTTAATATCTGTATTTTTTCAAGGTGATAAACAAAGAAATTCCACTTCAATTAATAGACTGCATGTGAACATTAATATATTGAATATAAAACGTATATCGACTGGAGTTGATACCATATTGTTAAAAACAAGAAACGATGACCTACTTGAGGGAGTTATTTACGTGTAAGCATTTACAATTATTCGAGTCTGCAACTTAAACAATTTTTTATTTATTATTTTTAATATATGTCCAAGATTGATCAATGATTCTTGCATAAGAGTATTCTGCAAAGGAGAACATTGTATGTATTTATGACCTAATTATTTAAGTCTATGATATTAGCTATACCAGTAAATTTCATAACCATTAATGAAACACTTCAGACATGTTAATATATTTCATGTTAAATTTGATAGCTTTTAACACGCAGTCTCATATTGGTTATGAAATCTTTATATTAATTTTTAGCAAACATTTGTTCAGACCCCACGTATCCAATAGCAAGTGTAAATCAACACATTGTATTCAGTATATTTATTAACGAAGACATTTTGTAATAAATTGTATAGAACTTCATACTGCCCAACATTGTAGGAGAATCAGTAACATCAACAACAAAATATTACATAAAACTAGATTAGTGTATGTTCACTGAGTTACTTCTAACACTAGCTCTGTAAATTCTGACAAAACTCAAAACTGACCCATTTACCATAAGGATGACAGTTCAGGTCATCAATGCATGCCTGTTTCTGCCCTTATAATGGCATATTTATGTACTTTAATTTCACACTCTCGTTATATCTCTCTCTCTCTCTCTCTCTCTCTCTCTCTCTCTCTCTCTCTCTCTCTCTATATATATATATATATATATATATATATATATATATATATATATATATATATATATATATATATATATCTATCTGTCTGTCTGTCTGTCTATCTGTCTATCTATTTTTACTAGGTAAAGAAGCATTACTTTAAGGCACAACTTTCACACCTCTAAAAATTGAGTGACTGGATAATTTCATACTTGTTGTATTTCTGACTCGTATTGGTACACTGTTTTCCCAAATACAAGAAAGGACTCTGTACATGACAGACTCATTGGTAAATAAATGTTTCCATACATTCAAACTCGATCATGTTGAAGATGAATTTCTGTCTTACTGAATGGACGTAATGTGTATTTGTAGTATATATTTGCATATCAAGATCTGAAAAACCTGAAATCGACTCATGTCAAAATAACTAATTGTTCAATTCGGCACGTTCAGACAATTGTTGTAAACACCTCACTGCTTTTACACAATACCCCAATGATCTTGATTTTAATGCAGGCATCATGCATGTTATAATCAGTGTCAACCGTTTTAGATATACACGTCAGATATCAAGTATTGAAAAAGAACCTGATTGTTTACATCGATATCCGCTTTTGACAACATACATTCGGAGCCACAAAAAAAGCCTCTTATAATGCCTGTTTACATCCTGATGTACTGTCCGTTATCTTTTGCCATATAGCTTGCATTATCTCCTTATGTTACAAGCTCACGATTAAGGATTGGTCGAGCCGCTCTGGTGGCCTAGTGGATATAGCGTCCGCAGCGGAGGTCGAGTCATACCAAACACTTATGCAAATGGTACTAACAGCTGCCTCTCCTGACGCTCAGCATTAAGAGGTTAGTGTTAGGAATGGTTGGTCTGGTGTCAGGATAATGTGATTTGGTGGGACATCATGCTACAAGTCTGCGGTATCATGCCCAAGTGCAAGACATCACTATAAACTGCCTCACTGCAGACATCGTAGTGATGTTAAGAATCTTAATCAAACAACAACATAAAAATGATTTGTCGTGATATCATATCCCTAGATGCCACTATCCTGGTATCATCATGCAAATGTATTCGTTTCATCATAATTATACGACCCCTGCTTACAGTAGTAGGTGACGTCATCGATAACTATTTGGCTTCCTTACTAACAGGGTAACGATATACATGACTGTCAATCGTAACGGAAATCACTGGAGATATTCATGATATAAATTCCCAAAAGAATCCTGATACAATATTGTAAATAAACAATATGTCCTCTCGAGTATTCACGTATTTCTCAATAAGATCAGCTCATAGACATACTCATAACTGACTCCATCTGGTGTCTTCATGATATAAACGTTCATACCACATCAATCAGACAATTATCAAACATGAAGAATGTAGAGTTTTTGCAATCAAGCATTGATGGGCAACTATTAACAAAAACCATGTCCTAAGCCTTTTTCATTGGAACTCAGAAACAACCATCCTAATTTTACTGTGGCAGTATTGCAATGTGTTTATTCCGACTTAATTTGATTGTGTGCTAACTTCTAAACATAAGTTTTAGATATTGTCATGTAATGGGAAAATGACAGTATTTGATAGATCTTTCCCATATATATATATATATATATATATATATATATATATATATATATATATATATATATATATGTATATAGATAGATATATATATATATATATATATATATATATATATATATATATATATATATTATATTGTCTCTAAAGGACTAATATAAAATAGTGAGAACCAACAACTATGTATAATTGAACAGATAATCTATTTCCCTAGAATAAAAGGTGAAAATGTAAAAGAAATGGAACGTTAGTGTTGCGAGTTAATTTTCCAATTCGAAAATATAATTACAGACACAAGTTCTAAAGATTAAAGAGGTGAATCGCCTTTAGTGGAAATCCATATTAAATCCGACGCTGGAAGTACTGATGTACCTCTGATGACTCGTGCATTGGTGGTAATGTGCCAGTATTATTTTGTTGAATCACAATACAACACTCCAGATATATATATATATATATATATATATATATATATATATATATATATATATATATATATATATATACATACATATATACGCATCGTGATTTGAAATTTCACCATAAACTCAAGTCTCTAAATACACATGTTTATGACAGAAAGTAACATAGAGTTACGTATCAAATTATAGGAAAAGAAGGATTTTCAAATGCATAACATATATTCCAATTAACTCATACGTGTATTAATCAATTAAAACCAATAAAAAATACTATGATAGATAAATAATAAATAAAAATAGTTTAAAAAGTTCTTTTATTTATGATGTGCTGCATACAATGTTATCGTGATTTGCACTAATTTAATGACTGGGTTATGGAAAGGTGTACGCTAAAAAGATTAATCAGACGTTGTCCAGAGTTGATAAAAAACATCAATATATAAACATCTAGATAGACTTAACACTCAGATGATATATGAGATATCACCATCCAGAGGCACAACATTTATTATGTACCTCATAGATGATAATCTGTTTAGCAAAGTAAAGCATCGTCAACCATGGGTAAAAATAAATACATTGTAACTAATTGCCGATAATACTTTAAATTATTTTAATGATACTGATATGGTCACTATTGTTGTAGTCTCTGTGATGCTTTTAATTTATTCTTTAACTAATTTAAAACTGATGCATTCTTCATATCATGGTTGGAAGTAATTGATTGACTTGCTGCATGGAAAAATGACTGAACTGATACATTTATAGTTGCACTGTTAGACCTGGATTCTGCACGTTCGTTAGTCACTAGAATTCAGTCATATTTGGATTAGGACGTGCTTGTTTGAACTCGTTAGAGTTACGTGATACTTTTGATGCATTTGATAGGGTATATGCTACATTTGGGGCTCCATCTTTAGCTTTGCTATGATTGTTAAAATTTCCGCTATCATTAGCCTCATATTTATCTGTATTTTCGTTCTTTCTGCAGCGGTAGAACCAGCAACATTTGCAGCAGCAGCAGCAGACGATGAGGAGTAGAAGAATGGACAGGAAACCACCAACACTTACGCCAATAATTACTGTAACTGGCAGGGTCGTTGTTATAGCTGCTGAAAGAAATTGAAGTTCAGTTTATTACTTTGAAGACGTATAGAGATTCTATCTTAATTTTACCAACAGGTTTTAATCTTGAAATCTTTTTAAGTTTGACTGAAAGAAGCTTCGATGTTGAGCAAAGAGAAAAGCAACATATTAGAACGTCTCCAAAAGAGTGAACTTCAATTGCTTGTCTTCGCTATATTAAGTGGGTGGCTGTAAATGATAAATTCATTACTGTAAATAATGCAACAGATTTGTCATATCAACTTTGGTTGTCTGCGATTAGTTTGTGTATTGTTTTTATAATTTGTAGAGATACTGCACCAGTTACAATGAAACCAGTTATTGTGCAATTACTATTCATGTTTTAACTGTATATTAGTTTCGCAACAAGAGGCTCAAGTGGCATGATTTCGCTCAACTGACTTACATAGCACATTTCCAATGTATTATGGATTATGTTGCAGTGAATTAAGAACATATAAAGTATGTAAAATATCTCAAACCCATTATGGCAAATCAAGTTTACCTTTCTTACTAATGTTTGGGAGAAAAGATTTCTGATGACAGAGAAATGCTACATATGTACATTCATTAAGCGTTATCACGATATAACGAAAGCAAATACACATAATCTGTAGATAGACAGAGCAATAAAACTCAGCCAAACAGATGGATGGTTATTATGTACGGATCATATTTCTTACGAAACCAAAAACACAATGAAGAAAATCGAATCAAATTCAGAGAGATGATAAGTTCATTAACTCACGTACAAGATTACCTGCATATGAATGACTATGTTTTGTCGTATGACCAATACCATCAATAATGTGCATGATACTAACCTATTCAGCAAGTTTGATCAAAAGCCCATGTAATCATGTTTTTTGAATGGTTAATACTTGAACCAGTCAGATGCAATATGACCCTGTAAATATGCATATGTTTTTTCTGTCCAACATGTATAGCTTACTGCATTTGTATGAGAAACTATGAACGAGTTTTCTGGATGGATATGCTGTAATCCTTGGGAGTGCAGTATATCCATCGGACAAACCGAGTTCAGATTTTCCCATACAAATGCAGTAACCACTGTATTGTTTAATTCTACCTAAGGCATAATTATATAAACAAACATAAACACTACATGAAACAAAGTAACTGCATTTATGCCGTATTCCAAATTAAATATACAAGCGCAGACCCAGAAGTACAAAACAACAGTATCAATGCGTACATAACTCTACCAAGATTAATTTGAACTATTCATATTGTTAATGAATGCACATTGCAACTACTTTTGTATGTAGTCTGGAATGAATAGATTTTGGTATTTTTGTTGATTCTGCTAAATTTCGTGAAAATGATTCAATTTATCTGGGTCAATTCTACATTTGATTTCACCAACGAGGGAGCAGTGTGTTGACATGGCGTTTTTTAATTTCAGTTATCAAAATGACACTATGAAATATGTTAATTTCGTGTAAGTGCGGTAACGAGGGTGTATTTGCATTTGGAATATAGTCAAAATCACAGTTCAATTTCGAAATGTTTAATCAAACTTGAGACCCATGACATCGCCCCTGAATTCGGATTTGCAGAACTAAGAAAGCACAATTTTGGGGATAAACAAAAATAAAACTGTAATTATATTTTTGGTTATCTTATTACCAGCGAAAGATGTCACTTGCACTTTATTTGTAGGAACCCAGCAATATAGAAACTTGTCTTGCGTCTATCGCTAGCCTAAATTCGAAACATTGTATCAAAGAAGCTATTGCGGAATGTGGCAAACCATCTGGTATGTTGCAGTCCACAAAACATGTTTTAGTTCATTTATAAACAAATTTAATCAACCAAAACGTATAACGTCAACTACCTGAGTGTACGTGATTTGTTTACAAAGTAGTTCCCAAAACGCTATTGTGCACACGTGTTTTGTACGTTAGTGCAATATGAAGTACACGTGAGTGTAATTTCGTGAAATACTGCTCCATTCTAACAATGCATAATTAACTGAGAAAAGTAAACTTATAGCATATAATAATAATAATAATAATAATAATAATAATAATAATAATATGTTTAGAAAGTCTGATTAAATATTTGACACACATCATTGCCTCTCAACCAAAATAGACTCAAGAATCATAAGTATGATTTCCTAACCAATATGCTTGGATCTTAGGCATAATTAGACTCATCCATTATCTTAACTGTTCATACAATTAATGCGAAATGCAACTTAAGTTCACATCATAAGAGCAATATTTGAGAATGGTATTTTTTTATAAATATTTTTATTATTTTTTTATTGAACACAAGGTATCAGGATGTTACATATTCCCCTACATCACCACCTGACCTGGCGTATGTGGCATGATCTTAAATTCTTTTGTGTCCTGATCTCTACATGTGTTCCTTACACAACACGCACACACATACACACACAGACACATACTTACAATCACAATTATTGTACACAGTCATACTCGCATACAAACCCCATGATGTTTGAAACTGCATTAAAAAATATATATAAATTTTAAAAGTAAAAATAATAACAATAATAATAATTCATGTACCAAAAGTTGATAATAGGGTCCACTTTCTTTTAAACTCGTCACTTCTGTTATTCACTTTGGCGACATATTTTTCCAGCGTTTTATATGATAAAACACAATTTTTATAAAAGGCAAGATTTGGGCTTTTTGATGCACAACGTGATCTGTATACAACATATTTTGCTAGCAAAATTAGGAAGTTAATAAGATCATCAAAGTTGTTATGTCCTATAAAGACATCTTTTCGTGTAATTCTAACATTTGGCTCATAAGTTTGGATCCATTCTACCAACAGTTTCCAAAAGTTTTCAGTAACTAAACAGTCATACAATAAGTGCTCAATTTCTTCTATTCCCTCATTACAAAAGGTACATTTTTCATTATCACTTAAATTAATCTTTTTTAGAAACTGGTTTGTGGCAATATTTCTGTGGAGAAATCTAAAGTTAAAGCTAATCAGTTTTGTGTCTTTTGTACAAAATCTAGCCGAAACAAAAGAGTTGGTCCATTCATGTGTACCAATCGCACACTCTAGCTGTCTGGACCAAGTCTCATGTTTATCATTTGGCTTTATTATTTTGGTTCTTATCAGGTCTTTATAGATAAATTTATTCTTTGCTCTTACCCTAAGGAGAGATATTTTGTCCAAAGCTACAAGAAAACTTTTTCCACTTTCAAAGAAAGTTTTAATTTTCTTTTTCCACATCACTGAGATCTTTGAAATAAGAGCAAAGTACTGTATGAAATTATTTGTTTTTGTTTTTTGTTTTATTTCATCAAAACTTAATAGAGACCCTTGTGCATCAAAAAGATGTTGAATAATTACAATACCGTTTGTTCTCCACCATGTGTATGATTTAAAATTATCTACAGTCACTAAATTAAAAATATCTTGAGACAAGTATTCATTGACAGTAGATGGTTCATTTTTCCATTGAGATAACGCATAAATAACATCACGCCAAAAAATATTTTTAATTAATTTAGAAATTACTTTTAATTTAGTTTTTCCTAATGAAAGTACCAGGATACCTCCAAATTTTCCAAATATTTGTTCAGAAACCAGGTTTTGCAATAAGCCATCTTCGTTTATTAACAGGCGCCTAATCCATAACACACAAATGAATGCAAGTGAATCATATTTAATCCCCCTTCCTCAAAAGAAGCTCTAAGTGTGTCTCTTTTAACTCTTTCAGTTTTACTGCCCCAAATAAACTGGAAAAAAATGTATTCAGTTTTTTTTATATGGGGTGTAGGATTTGGCAAAGCTGCAAAAAGATGAATGAATTTAGGCACAAGCAAGGACTTTATCAAAGTAATTTTTCCAATAAGGGATAAATTTCTTCTACTCCCCCAGCCAAGCAGTTTTTTAACTTCCTTTAACTTCATCGAATAATTAAGCTCTACTATATCCTCCAAGTTCAAAGAGAAATATACTCCCAGCAATCTAATATTGGACATTGACCAGTTAATATCAATTTCTGGACATATTTTTTCATTAGAATATTTTTTGTTTCCAATCAAAATTGCTTTCGATTTCAAAACATTGCAGTGCAGACCTGACACCAAAGCAAAATCATTTAAAATCTGCATGGTTGTCCTCAAGGACAAATGAGAGCCATCTAATAATAGAAAAGCGTCATCAGCGTACTGCCCTAATTTGAACTCCATTTCATTATAAAAAATGCCTGTAACATCTGTGTTTTTCTTTAGTTCTATTGCAAGAAGTTCAATTCCTATTATATAAAAGTAGGGTGATAAAGGGTCTCCCTGGCGACAGCCTCTCTCCGAATTAAAGAATGGGGATAAATGTTCATTATTAATAACACAACTTTTTGATTTATTGCAAAATAGCCTGAACCAGTGACAAATTGATTCTCCAAAATTAAAAGACTTCAGAGCAGTTTCCAGAAAGTCCCATTCAACTGAGTCAAAAGCTTTTTCAAAGTCTATCAATAGGAGAAGACCAAATTCATTTTTTTCCTCAAGGTTATGCATCAGGTCATACAAAAGTCTTGTATTTTCACCAATGAATCTCCCTTTCATAAAACCCTTTTGGGTGTCACTGATGATAAACGGGAGTACTTTTTTGACCCTTTTAGCAATTGACGCTGAAGCAATCTTGCAATCTACATTAAGTAGTGAGATTGGTCTCCAGTTTGTTTTATAAATTTCCTGTCTTTATCTTCTTTTGGAATGCACGTTATGATCCCCTGAGACTGAAATTCTGAAAAATGTTGCATATCGTATCCAGTATTTAGAGACCTAAAGAGAAAACCGCCTAGGTCTTTCCAAAAGAATTTGTAGAATTCTATCGTAAATCCATCAGAACCAATGCTAGTTTCATTTTTCATATTTTTTAGTGCTAAACCACATTCCTCAAACGTTAACTTACCTTCACATGAACTTCTTTCAAAATCTGAGAGTTTTTTTATCATGGTTAAAAAAGTGGTTAAGCATTTGAAAGTTACATTTGTTTTTACTGTGGTATAATTTTTCATAAAAGTCTTTCTGTTGATTTAAGATTTATTTTGAATCTGTTACCCTTGTTCCATCTTCCTTAGTTAAATCTTTTATTGTTTTGTTTGTATAATTTCTCTTTTCGAGATTGAGAAAATATTTAGAGTTTTTTTCACCAGATTCATACTATCTTGCCTTAGATCTTAACATTATACCTTCCACCTCTTTTTTCCTCATTTCTTCTAAATCCACTTGTTTTTTGTTCAATTCTTTCATCGTAGTGGGGTTATTATTTTGATTCACTAAAGCATGTAAGGTATGTATTTCAGCCTCCAATATCCTGAAATTTTGTTTTTCCTGCTTTGCTTTAGCTTGTGAGTACATAATAGATTCTGATCTTATTATCAGTTTAAGGATTTCAAAAATCAATTGATTATTACATGTTAGTTTCACCTGAAGTGGGTTTTTCTTATCACCTTCACAATAATATTCTTCTACAGTGTTGGTTATACATTTGTTTACCAATTGAATATATTCATTTTGCTTTAATAGCTTTGAATTGAATTTTTAGTATCCAGGACCTCTCGGTGCTGCAGATATAGACAATTGTAGTGTTATTGCTGAATGATCTGTTTTATAGCCAGGAATAATAGAGGCGTCCATACAATTTGAAAACATGTCCTCAGAGATTAAAAAATAGTTCAGTCTACTCTGTTTCACTGGGTGTACCTGATGCCAAGTAAATACTCTACTGTCAGGATTGACTGTTCTCCAAGGATCCAGTAAATCTAGTTGATTCTTGGTGCCCTGGACTGCTTCTCGGGCCATGGAGTGTTTATTATGCAAGATATTATAAGAGTCACGCTCCATGTCCTGAACAAAATTCCAGTCACCACAAATAATAACAGAGGAATTTTCAAAATTTATAATATCCTCTTTCAAATTTCTAAAACACTCAGCATTATCATCATTATGACCATATAGATTCACTAGTGTAAATCTCTGTCCATTAACTGATAAATCTAAGAGAATGTATCTGCCCTGACAATCGCATCTGTTTCTGAGAATAAGAAATTCAAAATTATTTCTAAACAGGAAAACAACACCAGCACTACTGCTAGATTTATGGCTAAACACACACTTATATCACCATTCAGCCTCACAATACTTCTCAGTCTCAACTGTACTATGTGTCTCTTGTAAACATATGCTTTCTTTTGTTTGACCCAGCAGAAAATATCTCTTCTTTTGAGATCAGAACTATGCAGACCCCTAACATTCATTGACAAAATTTTAATTTGAGTATCCATTGTTAAATCTGTTTCAAATAAAACTTTCATAACGCTTATATAGACATGCATCACAAAACCATTATCATGGAAAATGCTCACATACACCTTGGGAAACACTCTCACACAAATAACCACATAATGCTTAAAAAATCGATAAGTGTAGTACAGTGTCATGCACCATTGGGTACATATATAATGTTGCCCAATATAGTAATACATGAACTCTGTTCTACGCTGGAGTGTTGGTATAATTAGTAATGTAAACATTAATACAGTGTGACTAAAAATAGCACTTTTGTCCATTGATTCAAGATTGAAATACAATATGCATATTTCAAAATTTTAGATACAAGATTATAAGAACATTCTTTCAATTTACAGGCTTTGTCCTTTTCCGAAAATCACTTTTCTAATTTAAATATATGTAATTAAAATTAAAACTATGCATATCCATTTTGGAACAAAGTTCTGTACCTCCAAATGTATCCAGAATCAATATGGAAAAAATTATTTTGCCGATAAATTGCGATTGAGTGTGTCACTGATGTCGTCAAAAAGGTCAAATTTGTACCTTTTTCCCGCTTTTGATTTGCATACACACTGCAATTAAAGTACCAGGCAGATTCAATTTTTGGATGGGTAGTTAATCTATTTATGAGACCCATATTTTGTCTAGTAACATCTTCCACTATTCTTACATTACATTTGTTCTTGAAATTCCTTTTCCTCTTGGCGATGTTAACTTTGGATTCTGCATTCCAAAATTTCACAATTAATGGTTTAGGGGCACCATTCCTCCCAGGGATCCGATGTATTGCAAAAATATCTCTCTCATCTACTTCATGACCTGTTACATTCTTCACCATCTCTGCAAACTTTGCTCTGACATTTTGATTTTGTGATTCAGGCAAGTTGAAAATTTTTATGTTATTTTTCCTTGAGTATTGTCCATTGTGGTTTGCAATCTTCATGGCTTCTTTGGAACAATTTGTATTATTTTTCATTTCTTCTTTTAGCTTTTCACTTTCTTTCTTAGAATCAGCTAATTCTTCTCTTAACTGGTTATTTTCAAAGTCATTGACTCTATTTTTTCCTCTAACTCTTTTGTTTTGTAAACAATTTGTTTGTCCACTTCCTTCATCAGTCCGATTTTCAGTTTCTCAAACAGCTTGGATACTATGTCAGACACTAATCCACCTAATTCCTCTCTGATCACCAATAAATTAATACCAGTTTTTATTTCGAGTAGATCCCTCTGGATTAATTCAACACAACTCACCTCTACATTAGTAACAGTCGAATCCCCTGACTGAGAGCTTGTAGCTGACCTTGTTAGTGGCTTGCTGGTTTCCTTCCTAGCACTCTGAAAATTACTATTCAAGGTAGACTGAACAGTTTTCTTTGAATTGCTCATTTTGTCAGTTAAGAGAGTTCAGCACACTTATTGTAAACCTAAACTGTCTCAATGAAATTGTGAGCAAGTATTGTAAATTGTGCAGATTAATGAGTATAAGAGTCTTCTCAAAAAGATGTAAATTAACACCAGGTTACACAAACCATAGAAAAGAGACTCATTTAAAAAAAAAAAAAAAACTTTCACAAAACTACAAGTTTTGCATGAGACACATAATCCACAGATGAAATTAAATTTTAGATTGAAGATAAAAAGCTTCACACAGATGCTAGACCAAAGATGAATCTCTAAATCACACTGCAAACTGTAAATATCACCAACATTTTGGGAGAGATTGTCTTAACTACTTTCACTGGCGGCCATCTTGAATCCTCTCATATTTGAGAAATTTAAAGGTTTGTGAGCGTGTATTTATTTTGTTATTTTGAAATTTGACATTTTAATTAATTATTCGTAAACAAGACGTCACAATTAATACAAATAAGTTTAGATGACAACCAAAGCACACTACTAGCTTAAATGATTGAAATGTATACACTCTGTTATTGCAGCTTAGGTTTTTATTTTGCATTGATTCTTGGTTTGTCGTTTGACAGTTTTGTTTTTTATGTTGCATATACAAGACGGCATGATGAGTGTGAGAAATGCTCGCTCAGTATATTATTTCATATTATCCTCGGAATTAAGATTTTTAAACTTTATTCATTCTATCTTATTGTGGTCTGAGTGGAGACTTTGAATGTCATTTAAGGTCATTAATGCATCTTGTACATTATAACATACATCCTTGGAATTTAGATCATGACTAAACCATGAAAAAATACAGTTTCCGGAGGGGCGGGGGAATAAGTTTGATAATATTTATTTGTTGGCGTTAGTCTTTTCTGGACAGAAAATACACTCATAAACGTATGATGAGACATCATCCTAATTTTCTGGGCCTTCACACAGTTCTAAAATCCAGCCTATATGACCTATTTATATTACTTTATAAGGATGCAGCATACATACTACGAGTCTCGGAAAACTGGAATGTTGCTACGTTACTAGGCAACCGGATTGGCAACGAATAGAGTCCAAATTTTGACTGAACTGGAAAATTGAACCAATTCCAGACCCGCGACTAAACACGAGAAAAGAGAGTTAGTTTTGGAATCTGACCAGAATATAGTTTATGTAATGGCGATTAAATATTAAAAAGCGTGATGGATTTGATGACTGGTGTGTAGTCCATGTACAAATCCATGAGATACAGGACACGGTTAGTGAATGTTATTGTTTGTCATCAAAACAAACGGAGCTTTGTGAGGAAAAGGCCACAATGAGTATTATGGAATACAATGTTGATGGCCTAATTAAACAAATCTTGAACAGAAGCTAGTGATATTTGAAATTAAGAATGGAAAAGGGAATGCGACATGGGATTAGCACCTGAAGGTCACGTGAACGTAAACCAGTAGGAACATTTCGTACATTGGAAGGATAAGCGCAAAGAATTAAGAAACGTAATCGATAATTGGACGAAGAATGGTATCATTGGACTGCTGAGATTTGCCATGTTATTCTAAGGACAATTTGATCTATCCAGACAACATGTTGTAAAATACACCAAACATACGTTGAAAAATTATAAGCATGTAAATTTGTTTTCTCTATGATATATTAGTCCAGTGATCGCGGTATTCTTGCAGCGCTCGTGAAAAACGTATGCTTTAATGATGTGAAACTTGTTTGCACTGATTATGGGCTCTGTACTTATAATCGTACTAAAGATGCGATTATTGGGATTTAATGTGATGAAAATCCAGGTTGTATTCGTATATCTCCTTGAAGTTCATATTAAGTCTATGACATTACTTCTAATAGCATTGAGGGATTACACATAAATATAATTGATATTTGAAACTAAACTGATAGTTAAATATACCAGCAATGCATTGGTAGTATTATTTCTTGAAATGCTTGTACTGATGACACAATAATGGATGATTAGTAAAAGCTCGTTCCATTACTAGATTTCGTCATTTTAAAACTAAAAACCTTCAGACACTGAAATGAATGCATTCAAAAACAAACATTTATTTTAATTATGATGTACATTTGGTATTAATTCTATTAACAGTGAAGTAGATGGTGATAAACAGGGACATTTTACATAGATTGCAAAACATGGAAGAAGTCCAGTAGATAATAAACTACTATCATCAGGTTTTGTACATATGTTGAACAATTCACTGTTCAAACGAGAACTTAATTGAATATTTTACCAATCATAATGTCAACGATAATGTTACAAGAAAGTAAATTTGCACTGGAAAATATAAATTTAGGTTTAAAACTTTATTATCTCATTAAGAACAATCAGAAACCAATGAATTTATATGTAAAATATTTTGAATTGCTATTCACTTTTGTAATGAATGGTATTTAAACACTGTCCCAATAGGCTACTTATATCGTCCAAACTTATCCGATTATGCTAGAAATAATTTAATGTAGAATGGAATAAATCACATATTCCTAATTGTCATTGTATAACCGGAAATGCATGGATTTGGAAACAAAGGGAAATACACTCTCCTAAGCCAGTGTAGGAAAATAGGTATAAACGTTATCTCTCAAACGTGTCTCACTCTGCGAAATTAATATAGATATGTCTGCATTAAAAAAAATAGTTGATCAATGTTTTGAATAACAGTTTTGAGAATTCATGTGATGAGACAAACTATTTTTTTCAAATCCAAAATTTATATCTTAATACATATTTTAACATCTCTCTTTATTACTGTTGTTTGGTAGATGTAAAAGGGTTTAATTATATCACTACTTAAGCAAGTCAACCCACATGACCTAACAAGCATATAAGAACTTCACTAGATAATTGTAATTTATTTAGTACCACTTTAATTGAAAGCCGTATTGCTAAAGCCACCAACTATGATGTGATACCTAAAATAGTTAAAATTACGAAACTGGTTTTTTAAAATGTAGGTGATATGTTTTATTTGCAATCTGTAATATAGACTATCTTTCGAAAAGAGGAATATTGTGCTGCTAATCTCGAAAATGCATTTGATCACATTAATATGGACAGCCAGTGACATCTATTATTGCAAAATAGGGTGCATGCTGTGATTCTGGCATTGTTATGTCTCCTTTTTTTAAAACGCTTTATTACCAATAATGAATAAAATTGGTGGAACAGACATCATTGCAGATAATGAATGATAATATATGGTTGTGTTACTTTATGTTACATTAGCATCAACGCTATTCTCCTATTATGATTTCAGATTCGTGTATATTATGTCAGACAGTCTATTAAGAAATTGCATCAACAATTATCAAGAACGGAAGACGTTGTTATGGACACTGCAGGATCGTCCTCTGTACAAATAGACCAGACAGTGAATTATATGGTTATATCCAGGAGACTGGACATTGACTTCTCTGTGATGGACATCCACCCCACATTTACTTTGGGATTTAGTGGGATTAGTATCAATGTATCAAAATGCCAGAGTGTAGCCAGATACATTATTATCTTATTGAATCATATCTATGCTTAATTTAAAGCATGAATAACCACCGGCTTTATCTTGCGGCTATTTTAGTGGATGAGATCTAACTTATGTCTCAGAGTTTGAGATCTTCTGTGTATTTTGCGTTTAATTGGGCCAGTTGTTTGCTCATCTTTGTGAACCTGGTTTGATTGTGATGCTAAGTAATATCTGCCTGCAAACATATATAATTAGTGGAACGTTTCGTTTCCTCTGTAGCTTCCATACACGATTAGCCAGCAGTGTTAAGTTGTCCATACCCTCCAATGTAGATCATCTAGAATTGTTGTATTGAAAATAAGTATATTCTCATACTCAAAATTGGTATGAACTTTGACAGATGTTCCCATCACAGGCTTCTTCCTTAATCCAAATTCAAACCGTCTACAACATTTGACCATTTACAAATTTTGGTCCAGGTCTGTGATCAATAATCAATGTCTTTGTGGGAAAACCAGTTGTCACCTGTCCGACACAATAAGTTTAATTTTTTGACCATTTGACCCTAAAATCAATATGTGTTTTATTTACCAAAGCACTAGTCATTCACAATAGTAGTCACAGTCAGCAATGTTGAACAGTAATGTGTGGAAGCCAGTTTTCGTCTTTCAGTGATATTGACCTAGAAGGTCGACCTTCTGAGAGAGAGAGAGAGAGAGAGAGAGACAGAGAGAGAGAGAGAGAGAGAGAGAGAGAGAGAGAGAGAGAGAGAGAGAGAGAGAGGTACTAATGGGTACTTACTACTTGTACTTGTTGTCGTTGTAGCTGAAAACAAAGGTGTATAAATCAGTAAAATTTAAGTCACATAGTGCAGGAAAAAAAGAGCATGCTATCTCTATTTCAAAATAGATGCCAGTATTTCTAATTATCACCTCTGGTGAATAAAAGGAAAAATTTCCATGTTTAATAAAGCAGAGGAATAATGATAACAAAAGATCTCCACAATCGTATTATTGTGGCCGTATAGAGGCTAATGTCAATTAAGAATATTTAGATATCTTAAGAAGTCTGTCAGCAAGAAAGCCTGACTGATAAGACCATTCATTCCTAAGAATTGATAGAGGGAATAGTTTCACGATGCCATAGTTTTTTATGAAGAACAAAGCAGCCAAAGACTTTGAAAAGACGTCTTAACACGAATAGAAACTTTGAGAAATCGAATCTATATAAAAATACGTGCTTTTTAAAATGAATATCTGAATATCTAAGAGCAATTACATAGATTAAGAAACTTGAAGATTTACCGAACCAAATCAGTTAAACCGTCTTTAATATGTCTATATATAGTTAAGATATCTTAATCTCAAGAACCAACATGGAGATAGAATGCATCAAATTAATGAATAACGCATCGTTAGTTTTTTATGTAGCAGGAAGGTTTGACAATGAGACAGCTGAAACTATGCACGTTTACATCACAAATTACGATTTATTCATGAAATAAGGCATATTTAGGTTAAATAATTAATTGAATTTTGACGGCGCACCAGCACTTTTTGGCTATTTAGCGCCATACAATAGGTTGTATTTATACATGTTTAAAAATACGAAAGGTTTAATAGAAAGATTTAATAGAAAGGTTTAAGATAGATTGATTGATTGATTCTTAACGGCGCACCAGCAATTTTAGGCTATTTAGCGCGATACAATAGATTGTATTTATACATGTTTAAAAATACGAAAGGTTTAATAGAAAGATTTAACAGAAAGGTTTAAGATAGATTGATTGATTGATTTTTAACGGCGAACTAGCACTTTTAGGCTATTTGGCTCCATTGATTGATTGATTAATTGATATTTATATTTATGTTCTTATTGAAGACAAATACCAGAATTGTTTTGAAGATGAACTAAATGATGCACCAGTGTCAGAATATGTTGCCTGTGAAGTAAGGTGTTTGTTTATAGGTGGAACAAGATAAGCGCATCTGATATTAAACATGATCAAAAATTGTAAATGTTGATAGATTGTTTATATAGCAAAACCATTATCCACCAAAAGAGAATTTACCTCGAAATAGAAAATATTGCTTTTAACAAGTTTGCATTAAGATGTTAGGATGGCAAAAAGATATTTCATGGATAGGATAAATACTTTGCCTTATGAAATTTACCCCTGGTTGGCGCTAAATAACTACAATTGTTTTGAGGTGCCGTGAAATATGACTATATACATACTTTGCAAAAAGGGAAACTTTTTTTTACAAACTTTAAGTAGATTCAGTTCATTTTTTTTATATTTGATATGATACTTACAGTAAGGTAGCCTGATGATATACACAACTGGGTCAGTGGTATTTCCTACACTTAAGCTCAAGGAACACGACCAAGAATCTCCATCATCCTCTGCAACAAGATTATTCAAAGTCAAGCTGTAAATATTGTTCACTTGATCACAACTGTAGGTAGTTCTATTCATATTGTAAACAGTCGAATTTGGTGTATTTGCAGCAATGCAGTTCGCAAAAAGTCGAATTTGTAATCCTGCGGAATTCTTCTCCCAAGCTAAGCTACTAACTGTAAGCGAGCCATTGTATTTGCACGACATTGTCAAATTCACTCCAACTCGAATCTCTGTAGGATTAACAGTAATGTAAGCAGATGAAGCCCCTGCAAAATTCATGAGAAAAAACCCAATGATAAACAATGACGATCTTAAAAATGAGAAAAGACATTATTAAAATATTGGCTGTTAATATTCACTCTAATTGTAAGGAACCAGTGTACTCTTCTTGGTGTTTTATATATAATACAAAAGTTATAAGACTTATTATAGCATCATATCCGTACCATACACGTATTGAAAAGTATATCAGAGTTTTGCAAGGATGTTCTTATCCAACCTCGCTTCCAAATAAATCATTCAGCATTACAGTCTTAGACTATTTTGAATGAAAGTCACATCTCTAATGTTGATTGCATTCTATACGAAACGAATTTAGATAAAGCAAGATATATAACTTCTTCATTAAGGTGAATGCAGTTTGCTCGGGGTCTATAACCCGATACATGTACATCGTAGACACAGATACAGACCTTTCACATTTTTTTTTTTTTTGTTGCAAATCGTGGTTGGAGAATATGTATGATAGTTTTGATTAACATCCATCTGCTATTGTGTTAATGTATTAATTAATAAAAATTTATATTTGCTTACATTGTTTGAGAGAGAGAGAGAGAGAGAGAGAGAGAGAGAGAGAGAGAGAGAGAGAGAGAGAGAGAGAGAGTTTCATACCAAGTATGTGCACATTATAGCAAAAGATTAAGATGACGAAACACAGTGGCAAATTCCGTTCCATGTCTAGAATCGAAAACTATGGTGTATCTGTCTGAAAGCCGAATGAATGTGGGTCTTCGTTTTCGTCTGCAGGTCAGAGCAATGTTGTACTATGTTATAGGTTGGGTCGGCATGCCGTCACGAGCTTAGCGTTTGCATTTGTGGTCTTGAAGGAAGTTAGGTTGTAATCTGTCTAGACTGGTGTTTTGAATAATAGCCTTTAGCTTACATTGAACCAGTCAGTTGTTTCCACAGAGCGCAACCAATCAGGACACAGTACATATTATTCTGGTTCTCGGACTATTTCCACAGCATTTATCTCGTCTTCTTTTCAGTGGAGTTCGAATATCCTCGGCCTTTTCCACTCTATGGCAGCAAAACCCTCGGATGTAACAAATTGCCATTTTGAACTGTCATCAAGACTGTCGTTGTCGAAACATCACAATTAATTCGTCATGTTACGATAGCTTAATGACTTGTCAATGATAGCAGCAGCGTAAGCAAACGTTATAGACTATTGAAACGAAATTATCTCTTCAATATATTTATTACTAATCGGCATAGTTATTATTCAAACTTATAACGCAAAGTATTTCATTGACTGTTTAAACCTGGTTAGTTTCAACCCATCTCATGTTTTAGAGTCTGTTTGCGCACATCTAGCCAGATGGTATCCTGCAACAATTGTACCAATGTCGGTAGTCTCACTACTATTACCACAGAGTCTCCGTAAGAAAGTTGAACTTATCTGACTGCTATTTGAAAGTAACGAGGAAGCACCAAATGCATTCAAAGCGTACCTTAGGACACTCGTAGCTATGTACCAGACAACGAATCATACAATCTTTGCAAATGCATATAATTCCAGGCTGAACTTCTGTCTCAATCATACTGTTAACCAAATTATATAAATAGACTAGGTGGCTCGAATATAATATAGTTCTTGTTTTGCGAAGATATTTACTTTAATAAATATACACATATACTAATTTTTTGTAAAGTACTACGCTGAAATACATCTTACACATATGTTTATTTTGCATAAATAGCCAAAGACATTACGAATAATATTTCATTAGTATGTGTTCCCGCGCCACTATCTGCCCCATAATCCAACGCACAACGAGGAATAACGAGGAAGGGAACGGTGTTGAAACCGGAAGAATAGTTCTTTGCATTCGCAATTCCTCGGTCAATCCATGTTTTGCATATGGTCGAGTTGGTCCGAATTACAGGTATCGACATATATTCAAGGTATAATTTGTGAGACGAGCCTCAAAGCTGCTAAGTGGAATCCTGGGAGAGAGCAAAGCGGTTGCATTCCTTTTACGCCTAGCTGTCCTGTTGTCAGTGTCCGAAGTATCGCCAACTTTGCAGGTGAGTGTTTGCATATTTTGATGAGATATTGCTTGTTTCAAACCGCTTCTGTATTTGTACAGGATTAATGCCAACATGTCCGAACTGAATGATTTGACTTTAAACATTATCGAGAGGTCGATTGGAGCATTGCAATACGGTCAAGTGGGCAAAATCGGACCAGTGGTAGACAAAAGTATCCGTTTTGCAACTAAACCAAGCGAATCTATGAATTATATAAATCAAATCAGTACTGTTTCTTATGTGCTTTTTAATGTAATTTCTGATTCAAATGATCGGAAAAGATTCTTTCTGAATGTTCATTTTTTCGCATGTTTCCACACGTCGCTTTGGGAGTGTGAACGGAATTATATTCTATGAGAAAACATGAAAAGTCTGTTACGCAGAATCTTCATCTGATATCTAATGTCAATGTGTATTATTGCAGCATCAAAGTTTTAACTCAATCACAGCAATCTCTGATTTTTGTTTGTCTTTTGTAAATGAAGGTAAAGGCTTTGCTCTTACAGAATACAACAAGGTCTCACTGGAAAGGTTATCTGGTGAAGTTTCATCCGACAACAACATAGTGCAGAACATTGAGAATAAGTTTACAAACTATCGACTGTTGTAGAATGCATACATGCGAGACTTTAGCTGCGGCAAACAGATGTTTGCCTTTGTACAACTGGTGGCTTTTAAACTGAACGAACACTGCCACCAACCCCTCATTTATGCATTCATCTCCGACAACAAAAATCTTTTTGTAATATTTTCCTGTGACAAGGCAGCTTAAATAATCAGTATGTGTGCTATGCATGAATACAGTTCGCTAATAAATTAGCATACTTTTCATAACCCTTTAACCCATGATTGTTAGATATTTTCCCCCTGTAGGATACAAATATACATACGTGTGTTAAGTTGGCTCTTCATTTGCAGCCTAAGTTGCACATTTGATCTCCAATGCTAGTTTAACTGTGACAGGTAGCCACCAAACAATCCAACCCATTTTCAAGCCTAACTGAAAGTAAATCTAAACCACATTACAAATTTATATTCCGTGCGAATTTAAAAATGCTAGGCTTATGATGATAAGATTCGTTCCTTCTTCCTTTAAAATTAGAAAGATATCAGAATACAAAACTATATTGTGACACTTTAAGAAATTATATGCCAGCCAGGTTAGGGAAAACAATTTTCAGTTTTAAAACTAATGGCAATTCTGAATAAAATGGTAGCTCAGTGTGTATATAGCTCACAATCGTCTAATCCCTACGAGATATGTCAGTTGCCGATTATAGATAGCCATGATATAGAGCAACAGCTATGAGACATCATACTTTCATTTTATTGTCCACCCTTGAACTTACAATTTCTTTATAATAATTTAATGCCATCATTATTCACAGCTAATATATCCTGTAGTGTTAGTGCCTGGTGATAACAATGATATATCACAGTCAATTAGTACTATTTACGAAAACTCAAAATGTAGTGAAAAAAGATGGTAAAGAAGCCAAGCTGATTCTTTTGTAAACTAACTGCAAAATATGAATGCTAAGTACTTAACAAAATATGAACGATACACAGCAGATATAAACTGTCCAGAACTCTCTCACTAATTCATGAAGAAGTTGGAATCTATATTAAAGCATAGAAATTTGACGTAGAAGGTAAGTAAGACGACGTATCATGTACAATAAAATGTATGGGCTAATCTTTGTAGTCTGAACGATATCACTTGGGAAACTTAAACAATGACGTTCTACACAGATTCATCTCATCTGTTGTTTAAACAATATGCATGGATAATGTAAGTTATGAACACTAAGAAGGTCAGATTTCCATCATGTTTACGCTGGCCAGCACATATTGTTGCTAAGTTACGGTATATAGAGAAGTTTTCTATTGGTTGTCACCTGCATTAATTAAATTTAACGGAAATGTAAAATCATTCAAAGCAAAATATCTGAAAAGAAAAATACAATGTTAAAACGGACATCCATTTCACATAACTCACCAAATACTCAAATGAAGTTGCTGCAGATATATTTGCTCCTGTGAAATCTCCACAACAATTGGTGCATCTGACTGCTAATGGTTGTCACCTGCATATAATTAAATCTAACGGAAATATAAAATCATTCAAAGCAAAAAATCTGAGAAGGAAAAACACAAAGTTAAAATGGGCATTCATTTCACATAACTCACCAAATACTCAAACGAAGTTGCTGCAGATATTCTTGTTCCTGTGAAATCTCCACAACAATTGGAGCGTCTGACTGCCAAGAAAATCTTTGATGGTGTCCTGACAAACATTATCACTTTGGCAGGTGTGCTCCCAGACACGTTCAGGCCTACAAGAAAATAAAAATCTGAACTTCTTATATATAGGTTATTATAAATAAAATTTCTGTAATAAGATGAAATCTATGTAGTGAAACATTACAATATGAGTAGATGTGGATGTAAAATCATTAAATTAAATTAAGGCAACCATCAGCACATTTGGAAACAAAAACTAAGCATCTACTGAAAAAAAATGGATAAACTGAATAAGTATGTGAAATACATTAATTGAACCACCATTTTTAAGGTGTTTTTTTTTAAATTAAAACACTGGATGAGACGCAATACCTTGTAAAGCTAAAGGTGTTAAGTTAACTCTCTTGTTCTACTAGTATTAACTGCTCTCAAATCTATAGGAATGGAATGTTTGGAACATCTATGTTAGATTCAAGACTTAGAGGTAATTATAAAATAATGTATGGCACAGTGAATTATATTTGACAATACTTTAAACATGACAACGGTTCTTATGATCTCAGTTGACAGTTTCTCTGGGGACTTTTTCGACAATGAATTATTACAGAAAAATTTAAATACGTTTACGCTGAAGAGGGACATGACAAAAACTATTTTTTTTTTCTAGAAAGACTGCATGTGAGATCTTGACTGCGGCAATCAGGTTAATTACTGATATAACCGGTGGCATTTATATTCGACCAACACTGCCACCATCCCCTCCTCTTCTACACGCAGGTTTGACAGGAAAGAGCTATTGTGAATATATTAATGTGACAAGGCAGCTACAATAATCAGTTAGTTCCTTAAGCATGAATAAAGTTTACTAGTACTGTAACAAATTAGCATACTTTTCATTACTCCTCAACCATCTTGATATTATAAATTTTACCTTTATAGCAGATATATATATATATATATATATATATATATATATATATATATATATGTATATATATATATACGTGTGCTAAGTTGGCTGTTCATTTGCAGCCCTGGTTACGTATTTGATCTTCAATTCTAGTCTATAGTCTAACTATGACAGGCAGTCACCAAGCAAGTCAACCCATTTTCATGCCTAACTCAACGTATATCGAAACCTCATTACATATATAGCTTCTGTGTGAATTTATAAATGTTTCCGCTTATGATAATCCTGTTCATGCCTTCTACCTTAACAATTAGGGAGTTTTGAAAATAGGAAACTATCCAGTGAGACCTAATCAGTGGAACCAAACTAATATATGCTTCAAATTGTTTGCAAAGCCAATATGAAAGCCAAGCCGTAATTGAATATGGAATATTTGTATGGTGCCTGTTTCAATTTTTACACTTGATACTCATGATCACAGTTTGTATCTTTTTTAGCCACTCAAATCATATAGCATTCCATATGTGTACATTCTCACTGTGTGGGGCATGTGCAACTAAATTGATTTGAAAACTGATCGTGCAATATATATATATATATATATATATATATATATATATATATATATATATATATATATATATATATATATATATATATATATATATATATATATATAATTTAAGCCATTTCCAATTGGACTATGACCAAACCATATAGCCAGAAGAGTAATTTGAGGCATGGCCACGTGAGCCAAAAATGTTTTACCATCCATTCCAGTATGTTTCTGTAATACCTTAATTTCATTTTTGTATGAGTAAAGTGAAAATTAGTTCTTGCTAATTAAAATGTCTTTGAAAAATTATATCTGACAACAGTAACATAGAACGAGCAGCAGAGGGAGAGAACAGACCAACTTTTGGAGGCGTCAATTTGGCAAACCGAGGTTTCCTCCGAAATCCTTTATAAAAGCGTCCATTTGGCTAACTAATGCTTTCTCGAAATCGAATAAAAAGACGCCAAAGTCGTTGTCGCTCCCCCCTTTTCTGCTATGGGGTTAAATCGAATTGTTCTAGGATTTCAACCGAATAGTTGACCTAATCCGATTCGATATCTTGTTCTAGGATCTATTAGATTTATCGTTACAAATAAATGTGGGACTGACTGAGCGTGACTAAAGAAATTTCTAAATCGATTATAGTCCATGTCACCGTCACACCAAGTTTGCCAAATATTTCTAAGAGTATGAGTGTCGGTCCCATTAAATACTGCTAATTTGTTGCAGTTGTTTCTGATCACTTTAGGTATTTGCGTGTATCGTTGAGTGACATATATCACGTCAGTATTTTTATGCCTACCTCTGGAAAATATCCTAGCTGGATTCTTTTGATTGTCTAACATGACATCATCATATACAACTAGATTGTTAATACTTCCATCGATGTCTTCTACGGAAGGGGTTTCCTCAATATCTGTTATAAACTCAATAATATCCTCATCGATTTTCGATTTTGCTCTCTCGTTAAAATCCTTGAACACTTCGTAACATCTCTGATCATGTACGGTCGGTGCCACTAAATACAACTTGTCCCATTTCATCCATCTCATTATCATATCAATTAACAACTGTGTTTTACCTCTCCCTGAAGGTCCAATGATAATCATTAGAATAGAGTTTGGTAACATGACATGATGTTTTACGGGTTCTGGTTCTCGTGTTGCTGAATAATCAATTACATTCATATCCATATAACATAAATATAGTATAGATTTATATTGTGTGCGGGGTATAAGGCGTACACCGATAATTGGTCTGACTATTACTTCCATCCGAATGATATAATAATATTATGGATTTATGGGGAATAACGCGTATACCAACAATTGGTTTAACAATCATCGGTACAGAATTTGGTAGCTTTGTATGATGTTTTACAGGTTGTGGTTCTCGTGTTGCTGAATAATCAGTTACATTCATACACATATAATATAAATAATTATGGATCTATATTGTGTGAAATGTAAGAAGCATACTAGCACAAACGACGTGACAACAAATACAACTAAAAATAACAGATCAGCGCTTGCTGGTAAGTGTGTACAATGCGGTACAAAGAAGTTTAGATTTGTTTCTATGCAATCTGGAGATGTTTTTAAAAAACGAGGAGGTCATATTGCAGCCAAGTTAGTAAAATTACCGGGAACACCATGGGCAAAATATCCGGGGGAAAAACATCTTCCAGGGTATAGTTAATGTGAACCCGGGAACAGACTTGACATCAGACTCGATGATAAAACCAACCCCGACCCGGTGAATATCCAATAAACGCACTTTGATAAGGCGTGTCATGCTCATGATGTTGCTTATAAAAGCAGATATCTGCAACACAGACATATCGAAGATGTAAAATTGATTCATACGTTGTATTCTATCACTGATAAATCCTTCAAGGAAAAATTGGCTTTATGGTTGATAAAATTGGCGATGAAAAGTAAATTAATGTTGGGTGCTGATAATTAATAATATCATGGAATCCGTTTATTATTATCCAAGAGGATATTGGAGGGGTTAAGAAGCAATCAATAAACTCGATAGCGCTGCAAAGGTGAAAAATATACTACAGCAGAGGATTGGTTATCCAAACAGGCGATATGGCAAATGTTTCTACCACCGCCCAAACAAATTAAATTCTCGCATTTTGATGTCAGCGTCGTTAATGAGGTTCATCAGGCTGATATACTATTTCTGCCGCATGATGGTGTTTACAAGTATGCGCTAACCGTAGATGATGTTGCGAGTCGATACAAACAAGCAGAACCATTTGTGTTTGAAAGGATTTAGCGGCGGGGTCCTCTGCATTGGCCAAATCTAGTACAAGTTGATCCTGGCAAGGAATTTCAGGGAGTAGTGTTACCAACAATGAAGCATCATAATGTCACCATCAGAAGAGGACATACTGCAATACATCGCGATCAGGCAATTGTTGAACGATTTAATTGGACACTTGCTGAGCGTTTTTTTTGGATATCAATACGCGAAAGAATTTATTCAGGATAAACGATCTCGTGAATGGGTCAAGAGATTACCAGGCGTGATTACCGTGCTAAATAATGAGATTACTCGAACAATCAACATGAAACCTAACAACGCGATTAAAAAGAAGTATATACCTATAAAACTACAACATGATTTTTCAAAACAACCAATACTTGGCAATGTCACTGTTATATATTTATATGAACCAGGAGAACTCGAAGGTGGTAAAAAAAGGGTTACTGATCCTATTGGGAGTATTACCGCACATAAAATAACTAGCATAACGAGATTCACGGGTAGACCGCCAGTCTATAGATTGGATTCAACTGCTCCTCAGCGCTGATTTACTCGTGAACAACTACAAGTGATACCCGAGGATACTCAATTACCACCGCGTGGTCTTAACTAGCACGTCTGCGTCTGTTGCACTCAAGACAAGTCAACATCACATTATCGCTGGTATGACCAACACTCCTATCTTTTCTGTCTACGGTAAATTGTCGAGAGTCCTTATCCGGCCAACACCAACTAATTATACAATTGAAACTCGCGCAGTGAATATTCTGTTCTTGTTTCAGTGTAATTATTAATTCAGCATCAATGTCAAATTCTGTATTATTTTTTTTGTTCTGTTGTTTATAACCAGAGAGTTTTTTTTTCTGATTATGTCAACGCTGACAATATCGTTGATTGTTGTGTCATTATAATATAAAACAACTCTTTGAAGTTGATTTATTCTTCCTACTCTGGACACTGCAAGATAAACCAAATTTGACCACTCGATGCGATTATTTATGATCCAAACAATTGTTTCTGATATAGTCAATCCCTGTGAAGAGTGTATCGTCGCTGCGTAACCTAGCGTCCATGTGGATTTATCAGCACGCAGTTCATCTTCGACAACGTTGATATCAACCAGCACAATATCATTTAATACGAGAATCTGCTTTTCTGTCCCTGACTCTGTCAGACCTGGAATATCAACTTCAATATTTTGATTTCGTGTATCCTTGGGTCTATAACACAGCGGCACTGGAAGTGTTGCAAATTGTTCTTTATGCAAGTCAAATAACTTCATCTGAAGTGTGTCTCTGACTATCATTTTACTTGCCACTATCAAATCGTTTGGTTTCCACGCTTTCCAGAAATCATTTAATGGTGTTTCTGAAATTATTTCACGCGCTTTTTCACATTGGATTCTATCCGATTGTAATCTAATTAGTTTCTTGAACTCGCGCGTTTCATTATCAAGTGCTCTTTGATCAGTTTTAATTTATTCCTAATAGTCTACAAATTTCTTTAGCCAATCGTGTGGAGACAAATCGACAAATGGTGGTGGTTGACTATGATCGCCATACCTTATCACTTTTGTATGCCCTAGCAATAACCAATCGAGAAAACTTTGTAATACATCTAACGACACTGTGCATTTCTCATCCCAAATAATGATTTCAGAAATAAATTTCTCACCCTTTCGATCTGGAGTCCATTCGTTACCTTTCCATCGAAATAAAACTATGATAATGCAAGCATTAATTCCTCGCTGTTTCAACACTCTTGCGAGTCTGTGGGTCGGTGTTAGCATAATCATGTTTGATTTTCCTCGAAATAATTCAATCGCACGTGTCGTCGTCCCTGACCCACCAAAGCCGTTTTAATAATAATAATAATAATAATAATAATAATAATAATAATAATAATAATAATAATAATAATAATAATAATGAGGACTTTGTATAGCGCCTACTCTTTCGAAGTTCTAAGCGCTTTACACTATCAATAATAATATGACTACACTACAAAAGAACAAATGACAAAAACAAAGAAATTGAAAAACATAAAAACATGCTGAAAACATATAAAATACAAAACATGATTTGGTCGCTAAGTTTGTCCCTGCAGTCGAAACAGGTGAGTCTTGAGAGCACTCTTAAAAAGGACCAATGTGTCTTTGTGTCTAATTTCAATGGGCAATTCGTTCCACGTCGCCGGGCCCTGGTGTGCAAACGAACGTTGTCCATATGACTTAGTTTTCACCTTGGGAACAATGAGTAAACGATTATCAGAAGAAGAGCGTAAGGATCTAGCTGGTGTATACACATGGGTGAGGCTGGATAGGTATGTTGACCTGGAGTCTGTCATTGAAATATAGCACAGAGAACACATTTTTTGTTTGATTCTTTATCGAATTGATAGCCAGTGTAGGGTACAGAGCAGTGGTGGGTGTGCTTTGATCGAGGTACTATAAAGATGATCCGTGCAGCTGTGTTTTGAAGTTTTTGAAGTTTTTGGAGGAAATATTGTGACGACCCAGACAGAATTGAGTTACAATAGTTCAGTCTTGAAAGTACTAATGAACACACAAGTGTTTTTGTGGCATCAACTGAAAGATATTTACAAATGGAACTGATGCGTCTCAATTCAAGATATGCAGCCCTGCAGATGTTCATGACATGTTGGTGCAATGTGAGAGTACTGTCTAGAGTAACGCCTAGATTCCGTACTGACTGTGAGAATTTAATGTTGGTGTTGCTGATATTTATTGTCTGTGGTAAAGGATGTGAATGAGAAAGTCTTTGTGTTGTGATCAGAATAGCCTCCGTTCTATCATCATTCATCTGCATCTTGTTACATGTCATCCATGATTTCACATCCGAAATGCACTTCTCTACTACATGGATGGTAGCATCAACTTCAGTTGGGTGCCTAGACTTGTATATTTGGGTGTCATCACTGGGTGATGATCTATGACACTTAAGAGCGGCTGAGTGTACAGAATGAAGAGAACAGGTCCATTAACAGATCCCTGTGGAACACCACAACATACGTCAACTGGGCTGGAGTGTATTCCATTTGCAGATATAATTTGTGTCCTGTTGACTAAGTAGGACTTGAACCACTGTAAGGCTATATTCTGAATGCTAAAAACATGCTGGAGACGGTGAAGTAATATATCATGGTCAATTGTGTCAAATGCTGCAGATAAATCCAGGAGAATGCGGACTGTAATTTTTCCACTATCAAAAGCAAAGAGAATGTCACTAAATTCTTTCAGAAGAGTAGTTTCCGTACTATGGCAAGGGCGATATGCAGACTGTACATTGCTAAAAAGACTGTTTGAATTCAAGTTGAGTTAGAACAACCTTTTCCAAGAGTTTTTATATGAAAGGGAGATTAGAAACTGGGCGGCAGTTCTTTAAATAGTTATGGTCCAGTGTTGGTTTCTTCAGCAGTGGCTTTACGATGGCAGTTTTGAAAAATGATGGGAATTCCCCTAATGAGAGATATATATTAATAACATTAGTTAGTGAAGGCAATATTGGGTCTAAGCTCTCAAGCAGCAGTGATGTCGGAATTGGATCAAGTTCACAAGACGTTGGTGCACTTTTCATCACGATTGTCCGTACTAAATCTATAGCAACATGTTCAAATGCTCCAAACGGTTCTCACTGAAATTCTGCATCATAACTGTATGGTGACGAATCAGTTGAAATTGTGCTGTCAAGCGAATCTCTAATGGTTTGAACTTTGTCAGAAATTTGGAAATAGGTCTGGTAGGTCTAGTGGAGAGAAGGTTGTTAGAAGTGGTGTACATTTGTTCCTTGACATTAGTTTGTTAGTTATCTCGAAGAGCTCTTTGCAGCTGGAACTCTCCGTGATCTTAGTACTGTAGTGGGATGATTTGGCTAAATGGACTATGCTTGTGACGTTCTTCTTAGCGGCTTCGTAGATTTGTTTATGAATAGTGAGTCTGGTGGAAAGTCAAAGCCTCTCTTTACTACGGCGATGTATTTAAGCAGTGCGATGCTGGTCCTTGCTATACCATGGAGAACACTTTTTTATTGATACTCTGCATTTGGTGGCTGGGGCATGTTTTTCAAGCAATGAACGCAGGCAGTTATCAAGTTGTTCAGCTGTGGGATGTAAGAAAGTTGTTAGGTTTTCTTGGATGTCATGCATGAATTTGGTTATATTTATCATACGGAGGTTTCTCTTAGTAGCAAATAGAGGTGGAGGGTTAGGGACTGATACGTCGAGATGGCATACAATGCAGAGGTAATCCGATGCAAGTTCGTGGGATACAAGGGTTGATTTCAAAATATTATCATCAGGTCTATAAAGAAACCAGTCTAAAATGTGACCAAGTTTATAGGTAGGTTGGTTAACTGACTGTTTAAGATTGAAAACATGAATGGAATATAGGAGTTTTGACGTGTTTGGTTTACCAGGACAGTCATAGTGAAAGTTAAAATCTCCAAAAATAATTAGATTGCCACGTATCGAATTTCCATACTCTAGAAGATTTGGAAACTGCTCCAAAAAGAGATTCAGTCAGCTTGTTTTTTCTTCTAGGAGGAGGACGGTAGAGACAGAAAAAATGGACTGACCTTTGTTCCAGTATGAGCATTGTTTGGACTAGTTCAAACGATGTGTGACAGAAGTTGAAGATTGTGTTGTACTTGAGGCATTAGTTCATGGAATTATTTGCAATTACAGCAATTCCACCTCCACGAGAGTTGCGGGGGAACGACTTGATGGAGTAATCGCTGGGTGTTAAATCCGCACACTTAGATTCATCACCTGCGGATTGTAACCAAGTGTCTGTCAGGAAAAAGACGTCAATATCCTGGTCGTTAATAAAATTAACAATTTCTGTGCGCTTTTGCGGTGATCCTATTGATTGAGCGTTGAATAATGCAATACGTACTGGTATCCCTGGGACAGTTGACACAACGGTTGACGATTTAATAGGAATTTGAACCAGGTTATGAAAATTAACGGCAGAATTTTTAAGTTGTTTATCCGTTACGGGCGAAAGGGAGATAACTGGAATTCTTCTTCCTGTTCTGCGCCTGCCGATTTTGAAAGACCGTTTCTTCTTTCGCTACCGTGTACATTTAATTAATGATGAATGAATTCTCAGTTCGTTCAGTCTTGAGCACAATGTAGTATCTAGAACCAAGTTGTGGTCATTTAATCTAATAATGAGGATTCGTTGTAGTGTAAGCGGTATAAAATGACGGCGGTTTATTAAAAAACAAATTACGTCTTAACAGTGGGAAAAAACAGCTGAGAAAAAAATCTAATCGTTCTCGTATCCAAAAGAAGGAGATGAATTAACACATACGAACGGAACAGCCAAAGCATGATGAAACACAATAATGTAGACGATGATAGAAAACAAGCACAAATATCATAAATATAGTACAAAATCGGAAGAGCCTATCCTCGAGCAGTTAAGCGATGGCGGCCATCTTTCCGGAATTCAAAATAACTGGTTTTATATCTACATATTGGATCAGATATCGACGGTGCATTAGATAGTTCTGATATCTGATTAGTTTTCAAGTAATTGTTTTCAATTGTAACATCTGCTGATTTGGAATAATCACATGGTATTTCCTTTTTTATTCTCCATGACCCCCAACTCTCGTCGGAATTAGTGAATTCGGCCACTGCTTTGCTATGTTTCACGTCTATATAAAATGAATCAGTGGCGACTCTAACCGCGGTGTCAGGAAATCTATTTATCACCGAAAATAAATTGATAGAAGCATAAGCCAGCATAGACGCCCTCAAATATGTATACTGAAGATTGTATCCGTCGTTGTAAGTAACAATTGTACCGAATTTTGTTCCATCGGACAAAAAAGCGTCTTTACGATTTACATATATACTTTTAGATGTTTCATCCGCGATTATAAAATCGTATTCAACGCTATCTATAATCAACCGTGAAGAATATCGTTTATTGTCTTTTTGTTTCCACCCTGAGTGAATTTACCAATTATTCTTCTAACGAGATCTTTTGCTTGTTTATTTCTAACTTCAAATATCTGTTTGGGCCATTTCACGATAAATTATTCGTCGAGATTGGGGAATTGTTTGCTATTTTTGCTGATTATACTATCTAAACTATCGGGTTGTGGTATCCAGACCTCAGTCTGCGCTCGATATGATATAATCGCTTCAGTGATAATGAGCGATATCATCATTTTAGAATCATTCATATACCGTAATAACACTATTAGCATCCAGTGTTTTTCAGAGATGTGTCCACCAATCCAAACATGACAACACGGATGAAGTTCTTCAGCGGTTTCAAATGATACCACTCGATCGAATCCAGTTAAATCAAAATCGGGCAGTGGTCCATTAATCGCAACACGGGACTTTTCATGTGTGGGATGCCCAAATCTTTTGAAGTACTCAGCACATTCTCCGACCCGAGAAAACTCGCCGGATAACACGCAACCATATCAAGCGAAATCATACTTTTAGGGTCGTATTTTGTATTCCATAATCCATAATGGTTGTACTCGATTTGATATCTGATAGAAATTCAGTTCTTGTTGGTTTCCACATATTTTTCTTTCTCGCAAAATGAGCTGCAACCGACGGAATTGTAAAACAGTTTGTTAATAATTGTTCGTCGTGTTCTGTTGAAAAACCACTAGCTGGTTTTTTTCTTCTCGTTGTTTAGGTCTTCAGTACGGTATAATTCGTCGTTGGGTCTTACAAATTGATCGAATTTACCCTCTTCGTTTTCAAAACTGTGAAGTGACCACACTGACACGGGATCGTTTTTACTTAACTCGTAAATAAAATCAAATAATTTTTTCTCAGAGAATTCTCCCCCAGAGAACTCCGCGGGTAGAGATTTTATTATTCTATCTCGCGGAAATATTGTTACTGCAGGTGTCCACGCGTGTTTGTTATGATCAATAATTTTGATTGGAGATCCTCTCGATTTATATTTCGGTTCATGTAATACCTCTCCTGTTATCGTTGTTACTGATATTGGAAATTTTAGTGTTAGTTCTAGTTCTGCTACATTTTGAATCGTTTCTTCGTTCCTAACTTTTAGCCCCCATTCATTTATTTTTTTGCGTCTTAGATCCGTCAATTTGTTTCCACGCAACGCATTTGTAAAATGCTACACAATTCGTTCTGCTACACAATTTAACGATGACAGTTTCATTGGTTTTAGTTTTTCAAGACTCGGTTTATTATTTAACGAATATATCCCATAAACAACTGCGGTTACAGGATAGGATCTCTCGTAGTACGGTTTGTCAATCCCAGTCAGAATTCCTGGTTTGGAATCATGACTCACAATGACAGTTCTTTTATCTTTCAAGATTGGTTCAAATTTGTCTCGTATAATCTAATTTCTCGTTTCTGAGCAGATGATGAATTTCACTCTAAAAAAAATACTTTTTCTGGTCAAGATGTGAGATTGACACAGCTGCTCTTTCGTCATTCATGGTAGCATCAACACTACCATCAATTCGAAATGTTGACCAACAGTGAGATGCTCCATCGTGCTTGAATTCATTAACACCGTCACAGATTCTATTTATCATGCTTCTATTACTTGTTAGACTCTTTGGTGTATCAGTAGAGACTCTACTGAGATTGAATTTAGCATTTTTCCAAGGCGTAATCTTGGATTATCTCTCAAACTCCTACATATTATAATTAAAACAAGTATTTAAACAAAGAATTTATTATATAATGACTCATTGCAAATGGTTGATGATAGGATCAGTAACCGCTTGTAACAAATCATGCAGAAGTGAATTCTGTGGATATCATCTGCAAAGCGTTCTTCACGGGAGTTTTGAACCACTTTCTTGTCTCCGATGTGGGGTAGGCGTGCATGGTAAGTCGCAGTTGTGTCTCAGTTGTGGTGGCAAACGATACATGGAACTAAAGCGCTATTATAATAAACGAATAGAAACTCCATCAATGACCCTGACTCTATCCTTGACTCTGTAAAGGATAAAGTCATAAGAACACCTCAAGACTACATTGAAAGATTCCTTCCCAAGTAATGCAATAATTAACCGAATAATGAATTAGACAAATAATATTATAGTATATAAATGAACCAAGAATTTCAACCGCATCCCGTGATCAACAATTATGAAGAATCTCGTGATGGTATTGTCAGAAACCGCAGACTGAAGAAACCAGTCGGTGTTGTGAATAATCGAGGGTATTTGATATTTAATACTGGTAAAAAATCGTATCTTAATCACAGAATAATATATGAATGTCACAATGGATTGATGAAAGACGGATTTGTAGTTGATCATATTGATTCCAATCCTCAAAATAACAAACTGGATAATTTACGTGCTATCTATCAGAGTGAAAATTTTAAAAGAGGAGATACTGGGAAGTACTCGAAAAATGCTATATGTATAAAATCATTTAATATTGAAAATAACGAGGAAATAATATTTCAATAAATTAATGAAGCTGGTAGATATGTTGATATTTGTAGAACCTCAGGACGATGTGCTGCAGAACGAATACAAAATTCGGCTTTTTCAAATCGTTTTAAAAACATAATTCAATTTGTTTACATATAATCCAAAGGGAAATAACTCCTGCGGGCATGTGTCGGCTTATGAAAGAGTTATAGATTTCAATGTTTTTTTTTTTAAACGCTGTGTCACCTGATCTCAATGGGTTTTTTCCGATTACTGTGTTGGCTTAACTGCCATGATTCTCAATGGGGATAATCAGTTATCTGTTTTGTGAGGAAACGAATCAAATATGTGGTATTTGCAAACAGTTGCATTAATTTTTTTTGGATATTTTTTTCAGGTATTTGGTCTTGCTTAGAAGCTGTCAATAATCATTATTAAGTATACAAAAGAATACAAATAACACACCTCTGTTTTTGGCTTTCATGTATTAACCGGCTTATATACCATGCCGTCTATTATATTATTGGGAATTTAGCGAAACTCAAACTATGAAACCAATCACAGGTCACACCGTCACGTGGTGTGAATGTGTTTTTTGCATTCAAACCAGGTTGATTTTTGTAGGTTTATGATTGGTTTTTGTTTGAGTGTAGACCCGCCCCGTCATTGTCATCCGATCATCATACTATTGTCATTGTAAATACCATACAATAGTCATCCTATAATCCATTGTTATATATTATATACATCATTCATTGTAAATACCATGCCATTGACATCATTCATTGTATATAATTGTATATACATGTGCCTTACAACGCGTCATAACATTCGAATTGGGAGTTGAACGGCTGTGCTGTCCTTTGTAAATAATTGAATTTAATGTATATATCATGTGACGCCCATTCCCCTAAGCATACCTTCTTGGATTTTCTAATCCGCTATTTGGCGAGTTAGATTTCCCTCTCGGAGACTATGCTTCGTAGTATGACTATGGACGTCACAAATAAACAGTAGCATTCATGCAAAAAACTCTAAGCTCTATGTCACATTAGGGTAACCCCATAGGATAGTTCAGAATGAGCTATCGGCCAAGAGAAACGGTCATAGGGTCAAAACAAAGAGAGAAAAATCTCAAAGAAAAAAACAAGAAAAAAAAAAGAAGAGAGAAAATCTCAAGGAAAGAAAACCCTATGAAGAACACAAAGGCCAAATAAGGGACCCAGTGAATGCTAATCGCTCATTATAGTTACTGTTTATTTTTTTGTTTTTGTATTAGAAATAAAATATATTATATAAATGAATTTTGAAAATATCAACAAAATTATAACCGAGATTTCAAATTTGAAAAATCAAGGAATTCAATTGTCAGATAAATTAGATTATGATAGGATTCTTTCCGATTTTCAAGATATTGAAGATAATATCCGAAGAAATAAATACATGCTGCCGAAGTCATACGCTTTTATAAAACGGATTCACCATGCGATTTATGATTCGTTCATATATGAAAATGACGTAAACAACTTTGTCCCAATATTCACTGTTGTGGAAAAAAATAAAAAAAGAATTAGGAAATGAATATGAAATCAAAGGAACAGTTAATTTAAAAATCAAAAATATAAAAATGATTATCCAACAAACCGAGAATTCTCCCTTGGTAGCCTCAGCGCAGTAAATTCTCACCATGGATCGACATGTATAATACCCATACCTGTTTGCAAGTATACAATAGACAAGTATGCGCTTATTCACCTAGAACGAATTTGTAAAGACAGGTAAGACAGTGTAATTTTTTTTATCAATGGCGACTACGTCACTGGTGTTTCATTACTACACGGAAGTAATTGTCGGGTGGGTGAGCAATCTACGGATTTTATTTTGTTTGTTAACTGTTGAAATATTTTTTTTTTTGGTCGTTTTTGGTCATTTTAATAAATTTTTTGGGGGTTATTTTAGTCATATTTTGGGTCTTTTTTAGTCATTTATTTTCTGCCGGTGAGTTAAAAAATAGGGTCAAATGGTCGATTCTCTCTAAATGATTCATTTAGAGACTTTTCTGATTAAAAATCATTTTATGATTTTCAGATAAAAAATAACCAGAAAACGACCAAAAATCATCAAAAAACGACTAAAAATCTAGAAAAATCCTAAATTTATCAGTCGGGTCAAATGGTCGATTTTTTCTAAGTGATTCATTTAGAGATTTTCTCATTAAATATTGTTTATGGTTACTGGTGACTTCTTTGTCACTGGTGACTTCGTCACTACATTTAAATCGAGTATTAATTAATAAAGGTAAACGAAGCGCTCACGACTAGATTAGCACGCAAACGATTATTTGCAATTAAAAAAATTATCCCCGTTAGAGATTCAGTTCGAGAGAAATTGCAAGCTAGACAAGGGCTACAAACAGACTTCATAACATATACTGAGCAATTATTTAAACCAATAATAACTGCAACCAAAGATGTAAAATCGACCACTGAAAGAGCAATATGGGGAGATGTCCCCAAGGAAGGGAAAAGGAAAGAATCGCCTCTTTTTCTATGCTTGAAAAAATAGCAAAAAGATCTAAACAAACAAAAGAATCTTTAAAAAGACTTCCTGGTGATATAAAAGCCACTGCAAACGTCAGGAACAACAAGAACGACAACTTCAAAAAAAATTGAAGGACTAAGTGATATTGATATTACCTCCCCACCACCTGAACCACTTGAAGTAATTGAACAAGAACAACGAAAACAACTTGAAGAACAAGAAGAAGAACCACAAGAAGAAAAAAAGCACCTTGAACGAAATCATCCCAAAAACATATTTACAAAACAAGCGATAAATAAATGTAAAAATACCACGGATCACAATTTATCTTAATTTGCTGCTAAAAATTTTAAGAAAGAAACAAGAGATCAATAAATAAATAATGGGTTTGGAAATACTATAAAAAAATTTAAAAAATGGTACGAAAAATTAGATTTGGCAAAACACGGTTGAATTATCGTTTTGAGACTAGATAATAATTTTAATGCATATGAAAGAAATGCAATACGACATATGAAAAAATTCAAGCACGGTGAACAATTATCTGATGATGATGATGATGATAGTCAGGGTGCAACTGGTACAACTAAAAAATTCTCAGGTTGATATTCAAGCGGAGTTCGAAACTCAACTTCAGGTAGTGGTCTTATTCGTTGCCCTGGTAATATTCTCGGAAACATAGCACGATTAGAAGTTCTCATCGGAGGGAAACGAGCTGGAAATAATTAGCCGGAAAAAATTAATGATACCGCTGATATCTGCATACGATTATTTGAGGGCGGCATCATAGATATTGGTGTATATCGAGCGTTTGTTGACGAGTTAGTGGACGGTTATTGTGATTAGATAAATGCCATTTGAATTACTAGTAATTCAGTAAGATGATCATACACTACAACCACGATAAACCAACCAGCGTCTACGTGGTAAACTCACGATTGCCTGTTTATAGGGCGTACTATGGTGATGGTCTCGGCAATATCATTGCAGGGTTATTTTCAAGAATGGCCCCAAAAGTAGACCCAACAGCAAAACAATTATCGATGAAAGCCATTGATGTTATTCGAGATAAAGGTATTAGCGCTGTTGGAGATGTTGCCGGGAAAGCATTTTCAGCCGCGAAGGAAAAACTAATGTCGTTAACTCGACTACAAACAAAACAGGGATGACATTGCCGTTACCATCTACGGAAGTGATATCTGCAGGTGTTAGCAAAATAATAAATAAATCGGTGGATCAGAAATTAGCATCGTTGGCGACTTCGTCGCTGGCGACCAGCGACCAAGATAATATTACTGAAAATATGATAGCGGGAAGTGGCTTAAGATCTCGAGCGAAATCGCGATTTAGATCAAGAAATATATAATAAAATGTTCAAATCGTCTCATGACTCAGCGTTTTATATGGACGCTCCAGTGCGCAAGAATGATTCTGTACGCAATTATCAATTCTATTTCTATCATGAAGTACAACCAAATAGTCGATCTAGAATCGAACTTCAAGTCCAGGATACCAGTAAATACTTTTTACCCGCCGAAGCGTTTATTAAAATAGAAGGAGAAATTTTAACAACTGATGCTCATGGTGCACCAGTACCATATGCAGATGACCCAAGTGTCCGAGTTGGTTTTGTCAATAATGGTATCATGGCACTATTTAGTAGCGCTAGATATATGATTGATGGAAGGGAGATTGAATTCATAGAACATGATGTTGATGTTGCCACAACAATAGTGTGTTTAGCAAGATATTCCGACGATTATACAAGATCAGCAGGTTCATCCATGATGTTCTCTAAGGATATTAATGATCACGCTGATCATATTCAATATCTTAAATTACGGACAGAACAAGATACCGCATCTGATCCACAAATAGTGTTATGATCAGGTCAGAGAATTTCAAACTAAATTCAAAACCATCACTGAGGAGTATCAAGTAAAAATAAAAAAAAATTCCGACGAAGAATCACCGCAGTTGATGTTACCGTGTACTCGATATCAGGTGTAATCACCGAAGCTGCTATTATACTCTCCTCGGTGACAATTATTGCCCCGTAAGTTGTTCCAATTTGTATATCAGCGGCGACAACAATCGCGGGAATATTCTCGATAATAACAAAAAATATATCATCGTGCAGCCAGCGCAAACTGCAGGATTACGTAATCAAGTTCCATGTTGTGTCCACTACATACTCGCAATTATCCTCGATGATATCGTCGTCACTCAATGACACATTAATATCAGTTAATGAGTTCTCTGCGATGGTGCGTGTTTATGATTCCGCGATGTCAAAATTAGAAAAAGATAATAACAATAACAATGCCAACATCGCAAGAACTACTTCAAAGAATAGTGGAAAATACCAACCCGGTGAAAACAAGTATGATATCAGTAACCTCACCCATTCCTGAATTCAGTGTTAATTTTGCTAGTGAGATTCCCGTGAAAGAAATAGCGTTAGCAAAATTACGAGTGTATCACAGTTGGCCTAATATTAGGTCGGTAGCATTTGGTGGTCAACAACCGAATAATTTATTAGTGTTTGCCAGTAAAAATAAACCCGATGGTACTCCAGACTGGAACGTTGTTTCGTTACCATCAGGGTCTTACCAAATCGAACAAATCAATGATGAATTACAACGCAGAATAAAATCAATTACTGGAAAAGAATCGAAAAATCGCTATAACAGTTCACGAGCCGACGTTATCATCCGCAATCGAGATAAACTCGCCCGAGTATGTCGTAGACATCTATAACAGCTCGATAAGAACCGTGCTAGAATGGCCTGAGATACCACCTCGGATATCTTATCAAATACCAGAACCTAAAAAAAATCTGATTATGTTACAGATGTATCATGCAATCGCCCCATCATATCGAAATTATTTGCCTGGTATAAAAAATGCAAAATTTCCCGATAAATTTACATTTCTTGATTGAAATACCATGCAATGGGAGTTTGGTTTTGAGAAAACTCCTGATTCATCCATTGCCGTTGTATTCATTTTAAATAACATAATTGATCATTTTAAAGAGATTAATCAATTACATAGAACACAACTAGAACGACTACGTCAGAGTTTTCAGCAGTATGTCTCTGATATAACGAGTTCACGCAGCGAGATTATAAAATATGTTGAGATGTTAAATCAGCTTGTATCCGACTTTGAATATATCAACAAACGAATCGTTCAGATAATAATTAATGACAAGAACGGCGATAAACAAAAATCTCTAACTGCATATAATATCACAGAAGCTGATTTACCCGATTTCAAGTTTCCTGGGTATAATGCAGACTAACTAAAAAAAATCTGCTAATGATCTCGATGAATACTTTTCTCTGATACTCGCCTCATGGAAACCACAAACTATCCTCAAGCATAATAATGACCCAGATGGTGGTTGTAGGCATATCGCTCCTCAAAACCTCAATATATCCTCGGTGATTTCATTGAATTTAGTATGCTATGTTATCGAAGGAAGCTACCAAAAAAAACTCGAAAGATCAATTCAAGCCCAGCAGGGATATATTTTATATTCATTTGCACCAACAACTCCTCCGGGTTTTTTAATAATCGAGGATCCAACTAATCCGGTCTATATGCGATGCCATAATGATTCATTAACGAGAATTTATTTTAAACTAACTGATCAATCCAATAATCTATTTGATTTACGAGGTGAGGTTTTACAAATTAGTCTGTAAAGTCGTAGCGACTTTCATCGTAAAAAGGATTGTTAAATCCATTGCAACAGAGGGAGCGTCACAACGACTTTAGCGTCTTTTTTTTTTCGATTTCGAGAACGCATTAGTTAGCCAAATGGACGCTTTTATAAAGGATTTTTGAGGAAGCCTCGGTTTGCCAAATTGACGCCTCCATATGTTGGTCTGTTAGTCCCCTCTGCTGTTGAATGGAAGATCGGTCTTGACATTTTCGTTGAAATGAAGTTTCTCTTTTAATATATGTAGGGTCATCGGACAATAAAAACAAAAAAGGTTCAAACGAAATGATTCTTGAACTGATCCTCTATCAGCAAGCAACATGAAACGAACATCCTCATCCTAATATTGTCCCGTTACTTTCACAAACTACCAAACCGACGTGTGTGAGTTCCGCTCGACTAATAGTCCACTGAAACAAACATCTAGAAATATTGTTCTTTTTCAACAATGAGTGACTTTCTTTTGTCACCATATTTAAAATTGATCAAAACACTGAGCAAAGGTTTCGTCATAAAAAGACTGACTAATAAATGTGTCAGCTGAAGACATAATGACCTGATCAACATCATTCTCAAGAGCACATGATGCAGTAGTGCTGGTAACTGTACAAGCAGAATACAAATCAGATGTTTGACATGCAATGGGATGAACTTTTAGATCCAAACAAGACTTCTCAGTTACAAGTGAATTAACCTAGATTATATCACCAGCGTATTCAATGCCAAGAAATCATTGAATACCATTTATAAAGAATGAAATCACTGCTCCAAAAGGATGATGTCAAATATACACTATGGAAACGAACATTAACAAAGTCTCATTCATGTAGCTAAAAGAAAACGTCTCAAAAAGTGGCAAATTAGTTAATAACAAAAGTCTCTGAGAAGATCCAGTGCCCGTGAAGATTCAAATACGGATATGCTTTGAAGAATATCCTCTAAGCGATATATAACCTTTTGACGTGAATGATTATTATATTCATAAGTATCCAAAAAAGAAACACTGTTAATTATTTGACCCAATAATTGCATTGTTTTCAATAAAAGATTGTTACATTGACCTCTGAGAAATAATAGCATTTGAGATAGTTTTTTTTAAAAATTCCGTTTTTATTTCAACATGTAGCATTTGGAAATGGCTTGCTCTTTATTTATACAGTAAGAATAGATGGGAAGAAATAACGCTTTCTGAGAAGTCGTTTTAGTTTGACATTTAAACGTTATGCTATACTGAGGTGTAGGAGACTTAGTTGATTTTGTACCAACAAAACGTCTGAGAGGAAGTTTAATTGACAAATGAAACTTGCTCAAGGAATAACAATCAGTTGTTCGAGCAGCATTTTCCACCTTTTGCAAAGCAAGATATGTCTTGACGGCACTATGTTTGCAATTCTTCGACATCTTTAATATGAGCTGTCTGGGTATATCGTAATATTTCCAACTTTCTTGTCCGAGCACCACCTATTAATTTATTTGACATATGTTTGTTCAGTTTCTTTGCTAAAACTCCTAACCTATATAGATTTGCTTCAGGTTTCAGATCATAACCCTTCAAGATACATTCTTTAACCAAACCATAATCGTCGCTTTGTTGTATCATAGTGAAGCGTAGTCTTCACGAGCTTTGACAAAGAGTACAATTGTAACAATAAAGTGCAATGATATCTTGGCCTATTCGAATTCTCTTACATTTTATCAAAGTGAGGGAAGCAATTACTTACTTCTATTAAAAAGTTACTAATGAAACACAAAGCACTATAATCCAAAACTTCTTTTTCCACCAAACACTGTAACAATATATTCGTTATCTATTTATTTGTTGAAGATGTTTTCGCTTCTGAAAGATCATAATATCCGGCACACTCCACCAACTCGTCCTTTTTCATAGAATATATCCCTTCCATGGTTGGACTTGAAACAAAGTTAACTACATCAGATGACATTGTGAATTCTTGCTGTTATAACAAAAATGTATCTAATGTGTTATAAGTCTTTACCAGATTTTGGAAATTCTAAACCACTTTATTTTTTAATCTTAAAGACAATTTGTAATATCTAAGAAGTATTTTACAGAATCTCAGATCCCGTACGCACCTACATTGTCTGATATGACTCTAAGACTGTAGGTAAGTAACATAAATAAGTGAAACCACCAGTTTAAGTAAGTCAATTAAATGGTGAGTCAAACAGTTTTAGGGCTAAACTTCGTCCACGATTTGGTAGTGTATTAGTACAGGTCCATATTTTGCTGTATCCATTGTAATTTGAATTGGGAATATTTAACTTTGTAACTATTGTCTTTTTGACATTGACCTGTGTGTTGGGGAGCCTTCGGCACCCGTGAAATCAAATGATCTGCTTCCAAAATTTGGTTGAGTCAGGTCCATTTACACAAACCAAAAGGTAATTTCACATATATTGCAGTGTATGAATCAGGTGAAAGGTAATGCTATGTATACGTCGCAGAATCTTCTACTGTCGATTTTTGGCATTTTATTGTCAGAGAAATAGTCACTTTTGTTAGACATATTTGAATGATTTGAATGAAATATTCGGCTGTTTGTTATATTGCAGATGAATAAATACTTTTGCACGATTTGCATCCTCCATGGACTGTCTTCAGTGATAATGTCAGGTAAGCCGGATTCCTTCACTTTGATCGGTATTGTTTTCGCATGCTGCATTGCAAGCATATATATATTTATATATATATATATATATATATATATATATATATATATATATATATATATATATATATATATATATATTAATGTTTTAGCAATACATAGCTATCACGCATCATAGAGGTTGTCATATAATCATCAGTTATGGATTTGATTAGAAGGGATCGCAATAGTACGTGCACTGTGCATAATAAAACAGTTGCTAAATAGAGGCACCTTGGCCCTCGTGGGAAAATTTACCAAGGGCAAGGTAATTTGAAACAATCATTAAATTTTTATTCAGTTTTATTTCTGACTTCTCTCGTTAAGTCCATAACTGACAAAATATGGGAATAATATCTATTCTACTTGCTAGGCTTACCTATCATCACAAGGTATGTATTCTGATCTACCTTACACCAATGATACCGTCTTTTAAAAATAGACAGACCAAACAATTATTTGCCAAATGACAAACCCCAAAAACATTACATCTATCTGGAGTATGAATGTATGGACTATTCTGTGAGTAACACATATAATATGATTAGATTAACTTCTTTGTTTTATTATCAGCCTCATTACAGTGTATTAATTATAGGCAGAGCAAAAAAGAAATACCAATATCTGTCCTCTAGAAACGTTTTAGCAGTTTTTCATTAAACACACACACACACACACACACACACACACACACACACACGCACACACATGGGCTTTGGGACACCGTCTAGGGTCTTACTTTGCGGGTAACTTGATTCATTCAAGGTATTTATACGTGCCAACTGCGGCTACAATAGTGGTGTGATACGAACGGTATTATGTGAAGAGGTTCCCTTATAAGTGAAGCAACATAGCCAACGCCGAAGGAAGCAGATTTATTGGTATTTCGCCGGACAGGAAAGGGCCAAGCCGGGAAATTTATAAAGTGATGGGACAAGGACTTTTGTCGACTATGAGACATATTCTAAAAGACTCGTTCAAGCAACGTGGAAACATTGGAAATACAAATTTTAACTTGCGGTATATATTCTTCTATTAATTTGCGCTGTTCGTTTCTCTCTCTGTCGATCTTGATCAAGTAACGACACGTGACCACAAAAAGTCTGCGACCGAGCCAGCGACTCTGTGACCAAGTCAGCGACACTGTCGAGGTATCTGTGACCAAGTCAGCGACACAGTCGCCGACTTTGCAACTCATTCGGCGATTCTGCGACCCAATATGTAGGCGAACCAGTCTGTGGCAAGAATCCAGGAATATGACGGTATCCCGCATGGGTAGAAATATGTCGCCCTATGCAACGCCTGTCCTCAAACAGATGCAACGGGATATCACTCCAAAAACAAAGAACTATCCTAAAGAACCCGAGATAGCAAGAATCGATGTAGTATAACCGAGGGAGTGTCCGCTACGAAATGATTGGTAGTGGTGGGATAGATTTTATCAAGATGCCTTACTCTTGAAATGGATGTAAAGACAGCAATTACTTTCGCATATGCTTTTCAGAACTTAGCTAAGGAATGCAAACATTTCATAAAAAACTAATTGCAAGGAAGAGGAGTATGGATAGGTGTGCCCCGACGATCAAGAAGGCAAAGGAGCCGCGATATAAAAAAATCGCCGGCAGACGACAATTTCACTTTAATGGACATGCGATGTCGACACTTTCGGACATTAACCACCAACGGATGCGGTACAGGTAGCTGTAAAAAAACAGATCAAAAATAGAGAGGAAAAGAGATGTTGTAGATGCAAGAGACGCGGGATCTGACCTTTAGCGTGACTACACCTTTGATGGATAGTATCGTTAACGTCAAGATGTTTTAACAATAAATATTTTGGATAGAAGAAGAAAATAAACTGTATTTTGGCTTTGCATGAAGAGGTCAAACTTAGCAATTCTAGGAAGTACCTGAGAAAAAGTTTGACGTTGACCTGGTTCCATCTCTGAAAGAGTCATTAATACTACCGTATCGGAGACAGTAATACCGAGTTCAGCTAAGGAGTAGATTTGAAAGAATGGTGAAGCGTTGCCAGATCTGCGCAGGCTAAATGGCGATTTGTGACTTTTGGCTACCCGGAAACGAGTTTTCATTTTGTTTACATACCCTATAAGGAGCAGTTCATTGATGCCCAAAACGATTCTGAAATGCGCTTAAAAGTACAAAAGGCGAGAACCGTTAGGACTAATGATGCGTTACAGCTAGCAGTCGAGTTAAAGACGTTCTCTAGAGCTGATTGGAAATGAAAAGAAGACATGGGTGTGGGGTGTATGCAGATGAAGAATGACAAGAACAGCGACCAGAAACCTGAGTGAGAAAATGATGGAGCTAACGAGATCATCGTAGAACCTAATACTCACGTAAGGAGAACCAAGCGATCAAGACAAGTCCCAAAGCAACGGAGAAACAAACCATTACGAGCATATTTGTTAGGGTAAAGCTAGCTGCGATATTTCAAGCTGCTCTGCTAAGAAATCATTTAACAATAGTTTACAACCGACCCCACATTCAATGTGGTGTATGCGATACAACAAGAACGAAATGCACAGTGTCACGGAATTGTATAAACCCTTTTCATTATATTTTTTAAATTAAATTCGTGACTAGAGTTTTGTTTTTGGCGTACAACGATAGACAAAGGTGATTAATGTATATTTTGTCGTATTTCAAAATAGTCAGTTCAGTTCATCATATGCCCGCGAGCGAAGTGCCTTTGATGAGATGAACTGAATGCCTTCAATGCACAGACAATATCTATGTTTAAGTATTTCACTGTATGTAAAGCTCTTTCTTTACATTACGGAACGTCCCGTTATTCGATGATCTACTATAAAGATGCACACATCTCCAGCTGTAGAGATACGTAATTTAAAATAATTTCTCGTATATATGATACCGCTATTGTACTACCACGCCTACTTAGTGCAAGCTGTAAAGCTAACCATTCGTAGCAGCTGTGAATCTGAACTTTAGCAGCCGTGGAGCTGCAATAAAATGTTCTGACAATGGAGTGTATCTCCTTGCATGTTATCTTGTAGCCTAGGGCTACATTTTTGGATTTGTTAAACCCATTGTATCTTTCGGGACTGTAAAGATAAGTTATATATCTGTCCTGTTTTCATTTGCATAATTTTACTATGAGAGAATTAATTTTACTACATAAGTAAAATTTCTACATTCTTTACTAGCTAAGTAATCTATATCCATCTTTACATTGTTTAGAAGCTGTGAATCATTCACGCCTTCTCTTTGTCTTTTGTAAAGTAATTTATATTTTTCTTCATTACATTTGTGCGTTAACATGTTAATAATTCAATATTTGGATTAAATATACACGCACGTATTCATAATTTACTGGTTCATTCAAGTCATTCATTATTAAACATTTTAATTATTCCATTGTCAAAAGTGTTCTGTTTTGAATCCGAAAATCCCACATCGTTATATTGTTACACAAAGACGCACGAGGAACAAGGTTTCTTATTGACTTGAAAACAAATCGTTGGATGCCTGACGACCGGTTATATGAAGCAGTCAACATTGAAGGGACTGATGTCAATTTACTGATTGATACGGTAGCTATGGTAACTTCATATGCTGTGAAGTCTATCAAACAGGAGAAAAGGTAAAGCATGAGTCCCGTGAGAGGAAAAGTCATTCTCGCATACGGTATAACTATGTCGGTCGACGGGAAGGTACATTTCGAAATAAGCCTGTATTAGATTCGTCGACGACATAAAATGCCGATTGCTGACATCATGACAGATGGAATACTTGTATTAGATTTTCTCAAATTTAACTCGTGCCGACTCGATGTTAATAAGAGTTGCATTTTTCTTGGCTAGGATAATTTACCTTGTACTTTTAAAGAACAATTAAGATGCGGAAGCATAATTGTCGCTAAAACGTGAACGCCCCAGCGATGCACAGGATAATCGTTCCAAGAAAATATGACAAAATTTTTTATCCTGAGCATTGCCGGTAATTTTTTGGAGTGATGAAGCACTACGACATCTTAGTCACGACAATTCTATTCAAAGGCAGGCAAGGGAACCTGCCAGTACGAATACTGAATGCAACTGCAGGTAAGCAGACGCTCTTTGCTGGGGCAATTCTTGCTCTCTTACACGTATTCGGAGAGATGTCATCGACTTAGATTTGGGAGCGACAGCTCGTTATCTTCAAAATAAGGAGCCACAGCTTCGAGCACCAACTCATTTAGAAATCCTATCTCGGGCATCAACAGAATCACTGTATCTGATGCCGACCTCGGACGGACGAGAAAGGGAACGACACAAAATTGAAGCAGGGGCTCGTGGCCAATAAAACAATCTCCGAAAAGATTTACGATTCTCGCCAGACAAGAAATTGAGTAACACAGGAAAAAGAAGGCTATATGCATGACTCACGATTCTTGCAGTGGAGGACGCTTTAGCATCAGACCGATCTATAGAAGATCAGATAAAGATATTATAAAGATATTATAAACTTCGGATTTAGATACATGTGCGACTGTGGTACCAAATAGGTGAGGCATGTATGTGAAGCAAAAGTGTTTGCTTTTCAGTTATATAAAATATGATATTTGTCCTGAACAAAATATATATCAAGCAAATAATAAGTAAACAAAATCATTATCATCAGTGTCAGCGAACCGGTAATTCTAAATATAATCACCATAGAGCACCCTTAAAGCCATGTCTATGTTTGCTATAAACCAATTATCTATTCTGTAAAATATTTTATCATAATGGTCATTCTGAGGATAGTTTTAATACGCAGTGTTTACAAGTGGAACAACATTTGGTGCAAGGGTCTCATTATTAACGGACAGCTGTTGCGATTCTAATTCAATCAAACCATTTTGGATGTTGCAAGAATGACTTGCAGTGCTTAATAGATGTTCAAGAATGATTCACAGGGGGCGTCCAGACACACGCAAGAAATGCGAAATATGAATCATCAGTGATGTCTGATATTCTAATGATAGATTACAACAATGGAGTATTGGTGCACATTCGAAACAAGTTTTTTACAAATGTTCAGTAAATACAAAACCCTGGTGTAAGAATATCCTGCCATCATGAGATTCACACAAAACTGATTTACATGATTAAAGTTGAGCACTCTAAGTCAACATATGGTCATTAAGGTGTAATTGCTACTGCAACAATATTTATTTGGAAGAGAACCTTCGACAAATACCTTATCGTAGGATGTGTGCCGACTTATGCTGCTAGAGAACCAAATCACTCTAATTTAGGCGAACATCATATCCATGTATGGGCCTCGGCCGTTGGGCAAAGACCAAAATGATTTTGAGGACAACGTTTCAGGAGTCTTTAAGAGTTTTGGACTAGGCCATTGGGCAAGTCAACCACTTAATGAGTCTCAGGAGGGGCTTTATGAGGACTATTTCTCATTGTTGACTTCTCCCAATCTTAAATTGTAGTCCACTCACTCATTTTAAAACTATTGGGGATTCAACAGAAGTCTTTGTATGATAATCTGTAAAGTAAAAGTAAAGTAAAATACATTGTGGGGGGAGGACTATAAAGCGATTGCCTTTACAGATCACTCATGCATTTAATTATGTTGTTGTCAGCTCAGGTTTCAGCTCAATCAGTAATAGTATCTAAGAAAGCTTGCCATTAAGTTGGTGGTTCTTACTGGGGTCTTCTTGAGTTCCTGGTCCTACACCGTATATATTACGACCTATGTACCGCCTATCAAGTGCGGATAAATGGTGCTTAACTCCCCAAAACAAGTCTAGATGAAAATGGTATTGATGGTGTACCCAAAATGGCTATTATATCAGATATTTTAAAAATATTATTGTACACAACCATCTTTGGTGGTTTCAACACTTTATACTTAAAATGACGAAATGGATTTCCCACGAATTCCTGGAAATGCATTAATAGAGTTTAAGTTTCATTTTCACAAAATCTATCACAGATTTAATGTGTTAAAATTCCATATACAGCTGTGATATGTGGATTAAAGTGTGTTGATTCCTTTAAATGTGTTTTGTTTTAAATGCAGTGATTTAAATTAGCGATTTACTCAACGATTAAATTTATTACTTTTGCAGTGAAACTCCTTGGTGACCCTTTGGCCATACAGGGGCAGGATTACAAACTTACCTGTAATAGGACAAATATTTCACCTGAAGCAGAAATGGATTGGTTTAAAGATGGAATAAAAGTTGCAGTGTTATGTGCTCCATTAGTTGGATTGTGTGCTCCTTCCCAGCTTGGTAGATACAACTTTACTGCAGACAATAATGGGATGTACATACATATCACAGGCTTGAGACGGTCTGAGGACCAAAGGCAGTGGAAGTGTACCAATAAATCACCTTTGGAGGAAGATACAATGAACTTGACTATTTTTAGTAAGTGAGCACATTTCTGTATCAACAGGATCTGCACTATAAAGTTGTATTTTCTTACCTGCATTGTACGTCTGAATGTTGGCAATTCAATATTATTCATGTATTATCATGACAACATATATTCTGGATTAAAGAATTGAAATAATAAAGACCAATGATAAAATTTGATTTTCGTTTATAAAACTAATATGACATGAAGGACAGAACATATGTAGTCTTAATTCTCTCTTGCATTTTATTTCAGCTATCCCCAATGGATTAATTTACACACAGGAACCCACACGTGGTTCAGATCTGAGTTTATCTGCAGTTACACTAGAGTGTGTTACATCAAGTTGCGTCTACCCAGTACCTGTCATCAATTGGTATTACAAGGCAAGTTGTGAAAACAGAATACGTAATAGTGTCTAAGCATGCTGATTGCAAAGAAAGAATACATTGAGAAGATTAGATCCTGCACTGATACTAAGTTTACAATTTGAAGGTAAAATAAAAAATGTTTTCAATGCATTGCAGAAAGAATGTAGAGTTCATGCTGTTTCAGGAAATATGAAATTATGCTGCATAATTGTAGGTTTGAAACCAACAGCAAGAATCAGATGCCATAACATTCTTATTCCATCTTGCGCGTTTTTCACAAGTTTCGTAATTGTTTGATGTTGTCAATGTTACTTAATACTAGACTTATATATATCTTATTTTTATTCAGAAGGCCCTTTCTGATCAAGTAAATGGCATGCTGTTCCATTGAAGGCACTTTCTTTCCAAATAAATGATAAGCTGCTCCACTGAGGGCCATTTCTGAACAAATGAGTATGTTTATTCAGAGGTAGATTAACTGCGTATTGTACATGTCATTGACTCTAGGAAGTAACTGAAAACTGCATGCTTTCACAAGTAGTGTTTATCACAGCTTATTATTATATATAGACTATGCACTGATGAATGTTATTCCAAGGTTATTCAAAACCAACAAAGTGCACCCAATAACATCTGACTTCTAGGCCTAAACAATATTTATAGCTTGTCAAGCCGATTCTAAGAGCAATAATTTACTAAAAACAAGAATGAAAACAACAGTATTGGCAAATACACCTTTCCCTTGATAATGTGCACACAACAGAGTTCAAAAAAAGTATAAACTAAACTATACGCGAGGGCGCGAGCTCTCGAGGGATTCCAAAAGTGGAAACAAATCCGCTTATACATCGAGTAAACCCGGGGTTATGGATCTGGGTTGCTTAATGACTGCATCCTTCTTTTAAATCTCGTCGACAATAATAGTTTATAACGCATTTTTTCCAATGAAGGTGTTCGTTATTTAGTATAAAAAAACATTTGTTTCAACATGTGAAAGATTGTTCCAACTGATTCAACAACTATCACATGTATGCAAAAACATGTGTATTACGTCACTGCTCTTTGTTTTATTCATTCAACTGGTTCCTGGAGTTGCATCAAATAGCAGACTAGCAGGTCAGGAATTAGAGTAGCTGGAAGCTAGACAATCTTTTGATAAATCCAAACACGATTTTTTTTTCTCAAACACTAGTGAAATTTTTTTCGTGAGACAATCGCCTATGTCATAACTGAATTTTGTATTGTTGATTTTGTACAATATTGATGTCGTGATTCATTAAAAGTAAGAATGAAACTTATTATCATCTTTGAGGATATCTCTAAGTGCCAGTTCAGAAATTCTCTGAATACCCACGATGTGAAACCAAGCTCTTTATTCATTTGGTTGGTTACCATGCTATCTTTGATCACAGTTATAAAAGAGTTGGTTAATTTAAGGTAGTTTGTAAAATACACAATAATATTTATAAAAGTGTTTGATCAACTGAAGTGAGTTCATCCGACATACGACAGGATCTTAGGTATATAGGATTTGCGTGCCTTTAATGTTTTGTTTTATACTCCACCTCCTTTATTTGATTGAAAATATATAAGTAACGTGATAATACAAAGAAGGCCAGCGTTTCATTCAGTGCAACAATATAAAAAATACTTTCGCACGTCAGTTATCAAAACCCGGTTAGCACTTAATTAGATTCTCAGAGAAAAGCATTCAGATATAACTGGCATGGTACATTGATACATTTTACGTTTAAATACACATTGCATTCACGATGATTATTCTTAAATGGAACTTAAAGATAGAATTAAAACCCAAATTTCACTTAATAAAAATAACTTAATTGGTATTTAACAATTAATGTACTGCCTACATTAGGTGTGAGTGACATTTTCATTGATCAAAATTTCATTGAATATCTTGAATTACGGTGCACTAAAAATGTCGTTTGGGAAAGATATTGGAACCAATTATATGACTTCTTATTAAAAGTTGATAATTTAAAACCTTAATTCAAGCTTCCAGGTCATACATATTGTTTTCGACCATAAAACGAGCGATATGTCAATGTTTCATTTACCAGTTTTGATCTCGTTTTATTTTCTTCCTATTTGAAGTATAAAACGTAGGGATCAAGGTGTTTGGTATTTCTGGTTTTATAAAAATAGGATCCACACGCGACCTCGGATTACAAGCGGGTTCGCAAGTTTTTAGGGCGCTAGTTATTGAGGGAGTGGTGCATAACTAAAATGGTAACTGAAAATTGTATCACTACTCCTCTTGTATCTATACTAAACATCTTGTTATTATTACTCCACTTTAATAGATGGTGCTCTCAACAGTGAGCTATTATTAAAAGACTTCTTATGATCTCTGGTATAGACTACACAAATGTTGCTTGGCTAGGATTAAATTAAATCGATCACAGACTTTACATAGTCTCTGTTTTATACGTAATGTCTATTTTATTATTACATAATTGAAATGTATCAGATCATTTTACTTTTTTCGAGGAGGGGGCTTTTGTCTAAGAACTCAATCCATTTGTCATGGAGATTGTTCTTTACATGCAAGCATTTGTATGATCTGTTATTGTATTACATCAAGTATTTTCGTGTAAGTATGATTTAATCACAAATTTGGAATAATCTCTTAAGACGGTTGATTTCTCATTATATCATAATTTCAAATGTTATAGAAAACGCTTGCCAAATTTTTTTGTTTTATCAATTTATTATAAACATTTAATTGTCGTAAATATTAAAAGTCGCAAGCGGCTGACATTAATATAGCGGAGTTGACAAGTATCTGGTGAGCACAATAAGTCAATTGTGCACAGGTTAGATCAGGTATTAAAGATACTGGCAGTGGGCATGGCAACGTCCTAAAGAATGCTGGAGAAGATACAGTCCACTAAGACATCAGGTTCAAAACGTGAGAGTAAACAAAGTCTGAATCTTGGCATTCTTTAGTTGCAAGGTGTTAATGATGTGTCAGAGTGGCTGACAGTAAACTACCAAAAACATTCAAGTATTGGATCCACACCAGATCAGTGCAAAGTAGTATTGAATGCAAAGATGAAAGTCATCCGTAAGATCAGAGAAAACACAGTACCAGGGAGGTAATTATCCGCAGAATAAAGGCATTACATTATGCATTGAATACTCACCCACTGAATGTTTAACCACAGCCAAGAACATTTGACAGAATAAATGAAGCTGCATGTTCACAGGAAGTCAAATCAAATGCAGACAGAGCCAAAGTATACACAACTGATTCTGAGAGTTGATCCAAGCTAATTTAACTTCTGGCTTCTGTTCCTGGTACCAAGTTATGCCTGAAAAGACAACAAAATAACAGGACTTTGGAAGAATGAGACACTCAGATAATGAACAAAATGGCAGATGCATGCAATATGACATAACTAAAGTATCATCCCCAAGCACCCCATATTACAGCAATCCCATAATGACTGATGGCAGAGGAGATACAATTGGTATTTAACTATAAAATAATACTTAAATATGACTAACAAACTTCTGAATTAATTTTTACAAGGAAGTGAGGACAAGACTTCCATTCATCTTTAGAACACGCCATTAGGTAATACAAACTGTTATGGCTATTATGGATATGCAAACGTTAGAAAGATGCAGGATGCAGTGGACATCTAATATTGTAGCCAATAATATGACAGTTAATAAAAGTTATCTGGGTATAAAAATAGACTTTTTCAAATATATTAATATGAAGTAAGGAAATGAATCCAACGAATAACACTGACAAGTATAATAAGATGTGAAATGCCCAACAACGGTTCATGGGCTATTGGGATTGCATATGAAACTATGACTTCAAAGAAGCTTAGAAGTCTATGATAAATATGTGCTTGTATAATAAAGTGCTTTTTTGGAGCTTGGCTGAACAGACAGGAAATAAATGTACAATGCCCAGGTTTGTAATCCAGAGTGTACAGCAAACTGAGTGCCTTTGAACTCCTGTCAAGAGTACAATTTGGGAAAGGATATAGTGCATCAGCCTGCTGTACAGGGTGCATTAATAAAATATGTCATGTCACGTGAAATAGCTAAATCATGATTCTATGTGGAAAGTGCAGGAGCAAGTTAACATGATCCATTTGGCACCAGTTCAGTTTCAACACAACAGCGAGGGTACCTTTAGCTCAGACATGTATTATGGAACAATTCGTAAAAGATAATCAGGACGCACTGACCCTCCTGAGACAGGACATAAAATCAAGATGTAATAAGATTCTCAAGGATCCAGTGAAACAGCATACGAGCGATATGACTAGTAAATTCTCACCAAAAGTGTCAAGCGGAAGTCGCTCTGCTCTGCGGGTGATATGACTACGCCTAGTAAGCAATTTAGTAAAGTTAACTAGAATCCACTGTTCTGTTCCGTAAGATAACATGAGTTGTGTGGTGAAGAGTGATCAGTAACTAGTGGCATTGTTCAAATTATTGTTAACTGCACAAATTTACTGACCTAAATAAGTATGAAAGCGACTGTGATGGCTCCTGAAATTTAGTAAATGAAACTGATTGCATCAGCAATTGAAATGAAACTGTATACTGAAACTCAGAAATGCAAAGCAGATAACATTTCAGGAAGTATTTCACTACCAAAACATGTGAACTAATCCAAAAATATGATTGGCTTTGCTTATTCAACTATTCATATTGTAATACCTAGCTCAACAAACCAAAATACTTGGCACTATTAAGAACAACATTCCTTTTTCAATAGTGATACTAATAATGGTCATGTAAAAACATGAAACAAAGTCAGAAAACATGAGGCAGTTCACTATGTTGTAATACCATGTTGGTACTGTGAATGGAGTTTTGCATGCACATTGTCCAGTTAATAATAATGTGTCAAGATTATTTGATGTTCAACGTTAAGATGTGAGATGATGATGAACTATGAGACTTTGGCTTATTTGATCATGTCATTTTTATCTGTCACTGAAAACGTTTATCGTGTGTGAATTACTTCTTCCGTTCCTGAATGTACGCCACCCACCCACCATCGTTTAGATCACCGTCTGCATCTTTTATAAATGTGTACCCTGCGTCTTATACTAAATGTGGGTGTAAAACCTTGCCCTGGTCCGAAGTTTATCTCTGTTATCATGGGTATTAACGAATTCGTCAAGTAAGTCATCTATAGATGTCAACAGTTCTACAAACTGGGACACCAACATTAAGTAGAAAGAAGTTCGAATGTTCGAAGTTATTATGTCATCTACATTTCATGTTAAACCATAAGTGTATCATGCTGGAATTTGAAATGAATAGTTTAGAAAATGAATTATATTATCTTCCACGATTTTGGAAAATCAAAGCGAGAAATATGATGTTAGATCATAAACTATTGAATTTAGTCATCCGGTGGAGTTTTATTACGAGAGCAGCAGAGATGCAGGATATTGATGGAATCAATGTGCCCAGCCGTAGAATCGCATTTTTCTTGTCAGACTTTTGTTGGACAATAAGTTAGAACTAATGTTACTGTTCATTACTGAAAGTTTTTGGTTATGTAGAAATTTTTGTTTTACTTAGTGTGCAAAATACATGTAGTATGCAGTTGATAGGGACTATTTCTAACCGTATTACGTCAAATTGAATCATCAGTACGATGTACTCTTCACTCAATTCGCACTGAAATTTACTTCTCCGTTACTTTCAGTTATACGGAATCATAGGTATGAATATATTTATAAGATTAACAGTAAAAACGCACACCACAGACATTGTGAGGACAACTTAAGTCCGTCTAAATTGCATGTTCACAGGGATTTTTCTTACAGTTTCAACAGTTGACTTGGTTACCGCCATGGCTCGCCCTGAGAAAGACAAACATTGATGGCTAACTAAGGTCATGTGACGTGAATAGGAGTCTATAAATATGAGTGCAGACAGTGCACTGGCAGATAGCTGTTGGAGCGGCAAAGTATAAACATCTAAGTAGAAAAGAATTTCGGCCTTGTATTCTAAAACTGTCATTTACGTAATTTTCATAACCGATATTAACTTTGGTACTTTAAAGTCCAAAACCTGAATCAAATTGTTATAAGAAACATTAAGTAGATCAATTACATGATTGATATCGAATGTAAATGCCTTATAATTATATAGTGTAATATTCTATAAAGCAGCTGCTATCTCCCACCACACTGCTCAAGTACACGAGTACTAAAATTATTATTTTTATTGAAATCACGCTACTATGTTAGCACGTATCACAGCCAATCTAATAAATTAGGCTATATAACATGTTTTTCAATATCGCAAATCGACTTTATATAAACACAGTGTCCGTAACAACACTATCGATTTATGAGAATATATAGCAGACTTGGTTATCTAAATGTCAAAAGACAACGTTATAATATACAATATTTAGGTTAAAATAATTGTATTCTTTAATTCATGTGTAAAAGCATGTTATATCTCATATTTATTATTTATAAAAGCATTTTTATTCCTGAACTTTTGGTCGTTTCGAAAAAACACACGGGGTGTTACAATATATCAAATAACAGCTATAGAACATTACCATTTACAAAATGTGAGGATTATGGTGTGGAATTATCATTGCATGCAAAACATCAACTCTATAAATTCGACAGCTTATGAGAATGTTGAAAGACTTGTGTATACAGAGCAGAGATTGTAAACAGGAAAGATTTTGAACAAGGAAATACAATGTCTGCAGATTTGAAATATATTAAGCAGTTAGATGTAACTGAGATTACATCAAGGAACAGACCAGGGTCCAACACTCAACACCTTCCCAAGGAGTAATGAATTCAGATCACAACTATTCATTGTGAGGATGAACAACTGTGTACAGGACATTTACTTATACTAATTGTCTGCCGGCTCTTCAAGATTAATACATTATGAATATTTGTAATATTTCCAGAATTAATTTTAGGTTACAATTCACCCATTTATGGGTTTCACTGTGATGACAATTAAAATATTTATGAAGGTTATTACGTGAAAAGGATACCTGTGTTATTTTTTCTACATCTTTTTTTGAAATAGGCATGGAAATTTCCTCCATGCCCATTTCAAAACAAGTTTGATTAATGAATGCCATATTAAGTTTTAGAATTTAAAACTTTTGGATATATTGTATTAATGTGAGCTCTGTCTCAGTTACGGTCGAAATAATAACACTCGCTTGTTGATTGTGGGATTTATTGTGTGATGATATGATACAAATAAACCTAAAACAATACAAAGCGCATACTTAGAATACAAGACAAATACAATACAGAATGTAACCAACTCAAATACAATGCACAATACACAAGACACGCCTGCATTTATAATTTCATCACATAAAAAAATAAATGACACCTTACCAGACTCAAACGGTAAAGTTTTTCCAAATTATATTCAATCCCTGGTCTTTAATATGCGTGAAAGACAAAATGCTTTCATCTTCAAAACTCGTACTGCTCGAGGTGTTGTCTGTCTCAAGAACTAGAGTAAGAATGCTATAATCTTGTTGTTAGTAATACAGGGAATTGATTGTAATACTCATGAAGCACCGAAATCGTGCACATCGATCAACCGCTAACTCGCGCACCTCTTCATGACAAACACTTACATTGGTCCACTACACACGAATCCTGGGTAACATTAAGATGGTGAATCTAGAAGGTTTCCCCTAGCAGACCTTAGGCTGAAAAGAATAATCGTGCAATGTACGAGAAGTCTTGTTATATTGTGCAGCAAAATGAGATGAAAAGAATTCTACAACATACTTATTTTATGTCTGATCTATACTGGTTCATACGCTTAGATATTTTTTGTACTGGTTTGTCCAATTTATTGGATACCACATTTTATGCATCTGATCAAATAAATAACATTTGATGTTGCACAATTGGTAGCACACTGCATATTAAAGGTGTATTTATTATAAGTATTTAAAATTAATCAGGAAATATTTCAGATTGTTAAGATATATCTAAAAGGTCTAAATTTCAAAATTGTATGCGACATTAACGAAACGTTTCTTTGGAACTAATATCATCAAAAAATGTTTTTTAATTTTTAAAAATGAAAGGGCATTTTAAAATTTATTCTGAATATATTATGACTAATTATTTATAAAATACTTGTTTATTTTACGATTGTAAGTACTAAGCCCACCATAATTGTTGTATTATATAACTATAGGTGACTGTTATTTATTTTACGATTGTAAGTACTAAGCCCACAATAATTGTTGTATTATATAATTATAGGTGACTGTATTTGTATTGAAAATATGAACAAGCTGTTGTGGATGGATATATTGCACAACTTTGGGAGTGCAGTATATGCATCTGACAAAAAAGTTCATATTTTTCCATACAAATAGTTTCCTTTGTATTATATGCCCATTTTCCTATTCAACCCTAAGGCTTGATTACGTAAACAAAAATACACTGCAGACAAAAGCAACTGAATGTATACCGTATTTCAAACTACATAAACAAGTACATATTCATCATTATACAAAAGCATTCTTAATGCACATGCAACTCTGAACTTAGTCGTATGATAGACATAACTTTGAAAGAAACTGTTCTACTTTAAATTGAAATTTGGAGTCATATTGTGAATGAATGTGCATTGCAACAATTGTACCATTTGATCTCCAATCAATAGACGTTGGTATTTCTGCCATTGCTACGAAATGCGATGGTTATGGAATGGATTTCTCTGGCAATTCTACATGAAATACTTGGCATTTCAGTGGCGACATAGCAGTTTGTTGACAATTGCAAGTGTGTGCCTGTGCTGTCATTGAATTTTGAAATTATAATGTAGAACAAATATGACGTATTTCAATTGTAATTATCAAAAAGATGCCACGGATGTTAATGTTTATTGTATTATTGAGTGCAGTTAAGAAGGTGTAATTGCACATGGAATACAGTTGAAATTACATTACAATTTTGAAATGTGTAATCACTCATGAGTACCCATAACATGGCTCATGTAATTCGGATTTGCAGAATTATGAAAGTACATTTTGAGGAAGTTCAGGATCTAACCTGTAAGTATATATTTTGCCATTCTCATTACCAGCTAAAGAAGACTGTGTATGCCTTGTCAGTTGCATGTAATTTGGTAGGTATCCAACATTTTTTATGAAATTTGGCATCAATCACCACCTAAATTAGAAACATTTTTTCAAAAACGTTAATGCAGAATGCAGCAACGCAGCTGGTATGTGGCAGTCCAAGAAACATCTGCTTTAGTTCATTCAGAAGCAAATCTAATCAACCAAAATGCAAAGTGAGTGCACATAATTTGTTTAGAAATGAAAAGTGCTGGCTTCTGTATCCATTATTTGTTTGCAATAGAAAGTAGTTCCTTTATGAGGGCAATATATAGTGCGTGTGAGTTCAATATTGTAAAATATTGCACGATTCTAACAAAGATAATGGAGAAAATATTGATAAAATAATAATTTGTGTTTTTATGAAATATCAAGGTATAATAAAAATATTAATACAAGTGTTTATCTCTGTTTATTCATACATTATATATATATATATATATATATATATATATATATATATATATATATATATATATATATATATATATATATAATTTCTACATGGAATATATTTGCATGATTCAATCATTGTTCTCATATCATTTTGGTGTGTAAATAAAGAGATCTTTACAAATAAACTCACATCCCCAACTCAAGTTTTGGTTGATCATGATATACTCTAACAGATGGGCCCATAAGTTTCCTTGATGTTATATTGTAACATTGTTAAGCAATTTCAAATCCATTTTAAGCATAATTTGCTTACCTCTGCTAGTTGAGACCAATATCATGGATATTTACTGTATTCTGATTTGATAATGCATAATTTTTCCATGCTTTTACTTAATTTTCTTTATAAAAAATAGGATCCTAGTCCAGCTGGTTTAGCAACATTCTATAAAACAACAGGCACACAAACTGCAGAAGCAAACTGTACATCATCTGAAATTGTCTCCAGTAGCAGATTGGAGCTTCTCCAGAATACAACATGGTCTGACAATAGTAACAAAACTGTGACATTCTCCTGTGGAATTGAGTATCCAAAGCCTTTGGGGACTGTTTACTCTAAGGATTCTTTCACTATCACTTTTGCAAGTAAGCAACTTTTGCCCATAATTTATCTTTCAAATGAGTGTTCAGTAGGAATATGCATTCCACTGATCTGTTTGTGATTGAGGGGTGTTCAACCAAATTTATAGCAGCAGAGGGGATGAACATACCAAAACTACTACACATTTATAAATGACAGTTTTGGTTCCATCCAAATTATTTAACGGCAAATAATCATAATCTTCCGTTTAAAGTGAAATTAAACAACATTCTATGTATTGCATACATTAGTAGATTGTGTCATTAATTTGACACAAAAGTAAAATAAATCTTTCTTGTTATAAATTCGATTTTATGCTTGAAAATTAAAAGTCGAAAGAACACCACCATATTCACTCCATTGGCTATTTGGACGGACCTGTAATATTTCCAGACTAAAACATTATTGAATAATTTGTTGATGAGTACTTGATTAATTATTGGTATTCCACTACAGTTTACATTTCATATTGCTTGCCATTGTTATATATCGTATCTTTTTTATGACATGACCAATGTAAACATGTAATCGTATCCTCATTTTTCAGCCACCTGCATTAACTGCATGCAGCCATCAGCATGTCTACATCTGTCCAAGCTGTAGTTAGTATAAACAGTGTTTATGTTAGCTCATTAAAGCCTTGTATATGTATTGTGCATATGCCACCTTCCACAGTTCATTAAGAATAAACACAAGGTCAAATTCCAGATGACCATGCAAATATTTCAACATTCTTATTTGCCATTTCAGTTAGAGTGTCGTGGGTACAAATGCGCCTTAATAACACTACAATTGCAAATACAACTCTGGTTGTAACATCTGGGGACCCAATCATCCTTAATTGTGTATCAGGAACCAGCCGACCTGATCCAATCATAGAGTGGTTCATAGAAAATGAAAGAAAAAGCAGTGGAGCCAACTTTATATTCATCTCAGCTGACACAGATCATAACAAGACGATATACTGTCGAGCCTATAATACTGATCCCAACATACCAGTGGAATCAGCAAAACCCAGGATGTTTGTTAGAGGTTTGTCATTAACATTTTCCATTCACATGTAAGACATTTGTGTCATGTAGTTATAAAGCAAGATAGTTTTGTGAATCTGCATGATTCTAGCAAGACCTAGCTTATATCATATAGTTCAGATCTATATAACCCAGCAGTGTTATAGATCAAACTGTGCACGAACCAAGTCAGTTAGGTAAATAAATGATGCATATACCTAAAATATGGTGGTGAACCCGGTAGGAAAGATGGATGCAAAATTAAGTGCTTTCGATTAAGTATCTACAAACTGGTCTGAAATATGTATATTGACAACTTGCATAGCAAAATGTATAATCCATTAAGTAATGTGCATGTATGAACAAAATTCCAAGAATTCGAGTATAGATCCCATGGTATGAGATTAATTTTATGAGTAACATCCTGTTAGCCAGCACAAGTAAAACATATTTTGTTCTAGTTCGCATTTGATCTCTATGCAATTATCACAAATCATTTCACAAGTAAGTTGTTGTTAGATACATGTGGTAGTGGTTGTTTTCATGCTGCTTGTACATGTACTTAAAATGACCTTGACAAGCTAGATACAGCTATCACCTTGCCCAGGCTGTCCAGGCTATTCATACAAAAATTAAAACATGTGAAAAAAGGAAAAACGTCTAACCAATATCTTTGGGAGATACCCCATTGTCAAGTAACTTGATGGCCAGTCGGGCATGGTTTCAAAAGATTTGAAAATTATTTTGCGTTTTATGAAATTGCTCGTAACAATCAAAAGCATACATTTTTGCCTTCAGACCGATAACTTGCAGAGCTGATTAAACATGTTCCATTCGATTTAGAAAATGCAATAATCAACTTGATGCCGTTGCTTTAATTTAAGCTTGGTGCTGACCTCATTTGATGAAAATATCTTGGCTTTTTTGATGGAGGGTGCATGTCTTTTTAAAGTTACCACTGTAGTACAGGTTTGGAGGACCAAACAAATTCCACTTGTGTATATCGGGGGCAAAATCATATAATTGCAGACCAATAAAACTGTAGTTTTCAAGTTTGCTTTGCATGCATAGAGGATAATTGGCGATTCAAAGGTGTTAAGGTTTCTTTAAAGTTTCTGCAAAATTATGTTTTCTCTGTACATGTTGCAAAAAGGAATTTGCCATCATTTGGTCGATTGTAGCAGCTCTGGTTATAGCCATCAAAGGTTGGTTGATTGTAGCTAGTTCCGGTAGCACAACTTTTGGGGCAGACCAACAGGTAAGTAGATTGCCATGTGTTTTTACTTCATACACACATACACATATATATTTATTGGTGACATTTCTGGCGATAGAGTGATGTTGTCCTCTATGCATAAATCCAAATTTATATATATAAAAACAATTAATGGACAATGGCTGCACAAGTGTTTTGCTAAACGGGGACTACTACCAAATTTGAAGGCATTCAGAAAAATTTAATTATAAGAGTGAATAGATGAGTGTTTTGAATTACCATCCACATGCAACAGTCAGCCTGACTAAATGTATTAACTACCATAGTCCAGCCAATAGTCAGACACTATTTTTTCTGAACAATCCATTATGAAAAAATGCCTCTTCAGGTTGGTATGTGCAATAGACATGTCAAACATTGGCTCTTCAGGACCAACAAAAAGATTTTTTCATTTTATATTAAAAGTTTGAATTGGTCAGTTGAACTAGAGTTTTTCAAAACTAGTTTGGATAAAAGGCCCTGCTTTAACATGCAAACTACTATTTGTACCCCTTTGATGGCAGCAAAGTCAATCAACCAATCATTTGCAAGATTACCTCACTTATATATTTGAGACTCACTAGTTATAAAAGCCTTCCAACACAATGATGACATAAACTCATTTTTCAATTTTGATCAAATCGTTTCAGACAAATTCTTGCTAGAGGAGAAAAGAACTTAGAAAATCAGATGCAAGATCACTTAATTTCTCTGCACAGGTCACACTCCTTATCGAAATAATCTGAGATGATAATAATACAAGCATATTCTCTGATTTGGTTCATAACGAGACAGGATATGTTGAGCCTTGCTGTCTCAATATGGCAGCTAAGTGCTTCAAAGATTTCTTAACATTCCAGAGTCACTACATGTATCAATTTGCTTTTGAAAGAATACAGCTGTAATTGCCCAGGTGAGCATTATTTTATGTACATGGGCCTCTTGATACTATTAACGAGTTATTAATTTCTGATTTAATTACAAACACAAAATAATCATAATCTATGCTCTTCTTTACGCCATTTTGGATATGATTAGTTGTGTTCTAGGTATTACTTGCTTTGTGTTTACAGTTAAACAAGACGGACAAATATCTCATCATTATATATAATGTTGTGGGCTATAAAAAATCTCCAAGAATCAGAATCGATTTAATTTTTTATACACACTGATATATATCTATTGTTCTATTTATCTTTTCAGTTAGAGTAACCAATGTGACACTTCAAGAGAATGGCGACGGAGTTTTAAATGGGACATTAATAGTTACTTCTGAACAGCCAACAACTCTGACCTGTGTTACTGGAACCAGTCGTCCTCCTGCTGTCATAGAGTGGTACTTTAGATCTCAGATGATGGGCAATGAAACTAGTCTAACCTTTACCCCAGCAAACAAAGATCATGATACAGATATTTACTGTCAGGCATACAATATCGACCCAAGTAAACCTGTGATTTCAATTAAACAGAGGCTTTTTGTGAAAGGTATAGTACATTTATACCTGTGTTCCTTCTTTGTAGCTATTGCACTATATTGAATTTGATAAATTGAGTACTGCTTGACTTTTGAGTCTTTTGTTAACTTAAACCCAAAATAAACATATAGTATACAAACGTTCACTTGGCTGACCTAATATGAAACATTTTCATCTGATGAAAGTAACAACTATTGATTGTCTTTGTTTATGACATAATGATTAATAACATATTCCAATATTCTGTCATCGTGCAATAACGTGTGTAAATAAGATTTTACAAGGGACATCGTCTCAGTATATAACACTTCATTGACCAGCACATAAATGGATCCTCTCTCAGTCAGGTGTTGATTGGGTGCATACATAATACAGTACAGATGTGCTACGTTATTATTATACATGTATAAAAATTATACATATTCCATATATAATGAGGTGATGGCTGTCCAAAAGGTTTAATACAACAAATAAATATATATTTTCCAACATTCATTATCTTGATGATTTATCAAATACATTTTATACATGACAGGTATTGCTGAAATATGCCAATAAATATACCATTTGTGTTCAGTTATGTGTGGCAACTGTCTGCTATTATTATTAGACACTCTCCAGCAATTTAAAAGTAGGATATAAATGTGTATTTTCATTATCCATTTACACAATAAGCCACTATTGTATTTGGTAACTATCACTTCAGATATGTTGTACCATACTTACGCTTCTAACTGTTGAGATTAGCATCGACATCATGCTAATTGTTATTTCTGACCATCTTTAATTGGAAGTAAGCAATTATTTGTTATATAGGCAGATCTTAACGTTACCTGCTTTTCATAGAATATCTAATTCACCTTGCATTTAAATGAAACCCCAGAAAAAAAGCGATAGTTACTGTTGGTCATTCACATGTTGTATCCAAAACCATATTAGTTAATGTATCACTATGAATGTCCTGCTTGTGCAATGAGAGTTAATTAGCACCTACATAGTACATGGAAGCTGGGTTTAGATGCATATGTGTAGATGTTTTTAATGTTTTCTTTCACTATCGAATTAAGATAGAATTAGCCACTAAAAACAAGTTGTAGGGTTAGCTGTTTTCATAATTACTGTGAAACAATTAGGTTGTGGGGTTTTACACAAATGCAATCGCTGAGAGAATATTTTGCTATATCAGGGAGATTTCATGAGACGTTAACTTGCTAATAACTAGAATTTTCCTGATCGTTGTCCATGGACAGTTTGTAATTACTCTGGACAGCAAGCTAACATCCTGGTGTGTAAATATACTGACGACGCAAGGGTGTCCAATATATGATTTTGAGATTCCAAAAGCTCAAAATAGGTGGAGTGATTAGAAACAGACAAGGACGTTTACCAGCTAAATAAAATCAATCACGTATCGGGTTACCTTGTTCATGTATGTTGAAAGAAGTTATAAAACGTCATGAAATCCTTGTGTGTAATTAGTTTTAGCAAATGACTTATAATAATATTTGATCCCATAAGCTATCATCTAACAGTGTTCCTCTCCTTGTATATGGATACCCAGCTGCAGAGGGTTGGTGTGAAGGATCTTCCCTTATAGCAACAATTCTGGAAGGATCTCTACTATAATATACAGTGCATAACATTTCTGAGATATTGGCTGATTTAGCCTGATATTTACTAACCGAGGTTGACATGTTACAAATATGTGTTCACCCATGCATATATATGTTTAAGAGGTTAAAAGGACATTAAATGATAGTAATGTGCGTGTTTGATCAAGCCCCCACAAGCCTAGCGCAAACTGTGGAAACAGTAGATAATTAGATTTGCATGCAAAAGTGTATATCACTTTGTTCAGATTTTTGATTGGGGAGAAAATATACTTACTAAAAACTGGAAAAGAGGCATATGGAAAGCATGGCTGGGAAAGCTGTACCAACCTATCAGAGTATCACCAGTCTGGTCATACTGTATATCAGAAGTGCCACAATACCATCCATTGTTACCAGTCTGGTCATACCGTATATCAGAAGTGCCACAATACCATCCATTGTTACCAGTCTGGTCATACTGTATATCAGAAGTGCCACAATACCATCCATTGTTACCAGTCTGGTCATACCGTATATCAGAAGTGCCACAATACCAGCCATTGTTACCAGTCTGGTCATACCATATATCAGACGTGCCACAATACCAGACATTGTTACCAGTCTGGTCATTCCATATATCAGACGTGCCACAATACCAGCTATTGTTACCAGTCTGGTCATACCATATATCAGAAGTGCCACAATATCAGCTATTGTTACCAGTCTGGTCATACCATATATCAGAAGTGCCACAATACCAGACATAATTACCAGTCTGGCCATTCCATATATCAGAAGTGCCACAATACCAGCTATTGTTACCAGTCTGGTCATACCATATATCAGAAGTGCCACAATACCAGCTATTGTTACCAGTCTTTACTATTAAAATAATATTAAGTAGCAAAAAGAGTGGCAAGAAACAATCTTTGTATCATTCAACAAATAATTTATTTCCCATGTTTTCAAATTGAATAGGAGTTATGGTATTGGGAATTAAATCCAAAAATAACCCAAGAACTAAAGACACAAGTCCACTCAACTCATAAAAATTTTAGTCCTGAATACAATTTAGTTGAAGTTCAAATTAACCCCAAAGTTGAAAATGTTAATATATATTGTGTAGCTTTTAGAGTGTTGATGTGCAAGCAATATTTTGTTTGCTACAGATTACATTTCCAAGTTTTGATTCACTATCAATTCCAGTCAATCAAAATGTACATTCCTGATGGATCTGAAGAGCAAATAATGAGGTGTGTATATTGTTATATTTATGTGTCAAAACCCCTTGAAGGTTAGAACAACATTTTCACACCAAGTTTGCCATGATCAGGTATCAATGTGAAAATCATTGACAACTACTGCTTCACATAGTCGTTTCTCAATTCAGTCAGCCCTAAACCTAGCAGATGATCACATGGAGATGATACACATTTGGGCAATGTTAGCTCTTCTTGCATTGACCTTTCTGTGAAGGTCAGTGATAATGAAAAGTTTGAGCCTTAAGACAAGCACAAGTAAAATAATTATTTCTACCACTGGTGTCTATACATTTTCAGCCGAGATGAGTGTTAGGAGCTGTTAACAACGCAATGGTCTTAAGCTGTATAACATACAAAAGTGAAAACCAACAGGGTTCGCAAAAGTTGAACACAAAATTCATTTACCTAACATAGGAAGTGAAAGTTTAAAAATAATTTAGAGTTTGTGAATTAAATACTACATAGTCCTAAATGTGCTATCACAGGTCCAAATGTATGAGGTATTCCAGATAAGTTCTAGCGGTAATTCCAAATTATGTTCAATATATTGTGCTAATATGTCAATATTATTGATATGTACGAATGTTCAGGCTAAATGTGTTTAGATGAATTCATAGTAATTCCAACACAGCAAAAAATCTGCAGTCTGAGTACTTTGGGAATCATTAAATAAATAAATAAAATGCACTCAACTGTTTGACTCCACTAAGACTGTTGATTTTGCTTGAAAAAACTAATTTTCAGTTAATCATACCTTGCACAAACAACTATCATGAAATATAGAAAGCAGAATGAGGCTCAAAATAATTCATTTCGAAATCACTAGCTGTTGATGCCAATTAAAGCTACCTCCAAGCTGTAATGTGTTTATTAATATCACGACCTCTCCTTTAAGTACAAATGTACAACCATAAAAAATTAATATTTAATATGATATTTTCTAAACCAGCCTTTATATATAAATATAATCATAACAATTAACGCACATAATACGGACATACAGAACAGAGCCATACTAAAAACTATTTACCTCAAGAGTTCTGGTCATACATATACCTTTTAGATCTACAACATGAGTTGCAAGTAATCAACTGTTACTAAAATTTGTGGAATCACTCAGTATGTGGTTAACCAGAGAAAACCCAGAGTCCAAAGATCAATGGTTTCAATTTCAAAGTCACTCAGACTGAAATAGATATCATTTCTGTACCCAATGTACCATTCTCCATCATCTACAGGTCGGATACTTTACTCTATGTATATATTGCATTGTAGGTAGGGAAGAAGCCAGTCTAGTTTGGGTCAAAAGCCAAGATAACCATGACAGGAAAAAGAGAAAATATTTTTTTGCAGAATAACTTGAGTTATAAACAATTGTATTTACCTAGCATTTTTTATGACAGAGCACCCTATTTTATTTTAGAATCTGTAGTCCACACAAAAGCTATTGTACTACCTCGAGCAACTGACTCCAGGAAATGGGCTGAGAGGGATAAATTTGTACACTTACATTAGTTGTACATTCTTAGTGAATTATTCCTGGCACTTAACTAGAGTCATTTGCACAAGTACTGTCAACGATCTTGCACACACATTAATTAAGTGGTTAGAATTGCTTAATGGTACACACCGGGAAATTTATACTTTATACTGAATGTTCTACATTGGCATTAATTACTTTCATCAAACACATGCTTGCTTATTGTAAAGAAATCATGATGGAAGTTAATCCAACATGTATGTGCTCTAAAGGGAATTAACCGGCAGCACATACGCAAACCTTTAAAGATTGATTAAAGATTCTATACCACGAATATTGTACGCGCATTAAGTAATTGCTATATGGGTCATTTGCCTTTGGTACAAGAAAAAATATACAAAAACGGCTTTACACTGACAATTGTTAATGTCTTTTTTTACTTTAGATTTAACATTGTATTGTATTTGATCCTAAATAACTAACATCTGTTTCTTTCAGTGATTGTTTCAAATGTGACATTTTTGGATTCATCAAGTGGGACCATGGTGTTTTATGAAGGATACTCAAAAACACTGAAATGTATCAGCAGTCCGTCTAGACCTGTTTCTAGCATCACATGGTGGTTTGAATCTCAGTCTGGAACTATATTATTGACAAATAATATAACTAATACAGAGGAGCCTGCTATTGATGGACTACATAAACGGATTAGTGAGATTACCCTTACTCTAATGAAAGACAGCAGAAACAACACAATTTTCTGTAATGGGAGCATTGATGGTCAGCAGCATTCAGCAGTTTCCCCTAAAGTTAATGTTGATGTTTGGTGTAAGTTATTTTTATTTTTGAATTAAATTTACAAATTAATAAAACATTAGTCAAGTTAAAAGCAACCTGATTAAGCTATTGACTGGCTCTTTAGATCATATAAAAGAAAAGCGTTAGGATATCTTGTTAATAGATTAGTCAGTTTGTACCAAACAGTAAATTTTGAGAGTAATCTTTTGTGAAGATTAGGTAACGGGTCTCGCGTAACTCTAACGTACTGGGTCCAGAATGTGTTGTTACCAAATTGTATTTTGCACATAACACTTTAAAATGTGATATCAAATATTTCTAAAATAAATCAGGTTGTTTCTACTTGTGACCAATATTTGCTAGGTGGATGGTAGGTTTGCTACATATTGAATCGTTAGAAATGTAGTTTAGCTCCATCAGTGATGAGACATGACAATCATATTTTCTGTCTATCAAATTGTTTTAAGACTGATTCTACAACACATACCTGGATCACATTTTTTGGATTTCTTAGTCTTGGAATAAGGTGGAACCCTACTATTCTTGGGTTAAACTGTCAAAGGCAATGGACACTGTGGCTAAAAGAATAAAAACTATTTGTACTATAAAATGAGAACTATCACGAATGAGAAATACTTGTGTATAATGTGTCATTCATAATGAAGATTTTTCAATTGAAAAGTACAATGATGGTCTCAATATGAGGGACATGTACACCTGTTTGTTTCAAACAGTCTGTTTTGTGATCATCTGTGATAATATAATGCACCCATAGATGCAAAGTGGGATAGGAGAGGAAATAAACATTTCTAGAGATTGAAGGCTAAATATCTAATCGCAGAGAACACTTGTTAACATTTCAGTTGTGTGGTAGATTTGTAAATAAAGGATAATAATGTTGCTACTATAAATATTTGATTTTTTCTAATAGACGTTAGTTAATTCAATGGCCATCTTCATATGATACCATCTAAGGTGAAAAGACAAAAAGCAATGACAAAGTACCTGAAGAAAAATTTAAACCATACGTTTTAAAACAAAATCAACATAAAAAACATTGTTTCTGCGTAAATAGATAATTATTTATACAGCAAATTATTCTGGTTTAGAAATTAAAAAATGTGTAGCACACAATCAGTTAGTATATCTGCTGAAACAATTTAAATTACACGAGTCAGGTATGTTTTGTAAATCGTGTTCTGTATTCTCTGATATGTCTTGATGTATTTACAAGTGAGCTAAAAGGGCTTGATAATTATTATACACACGTGGTTTCTCACATTCAGAAACTTAAACACATTCCCCTTTGCATGTAAGATACGGATTGGCATCATCATATTCATAAATTAGATGATAAACGGAAGTTTTGCTAGCATATAGTTTAATGTTTGTTCGCTTTGACCCACTTTCTACTTAATTTGCGAAGCCTGGTTGATACCTTACAGTATTATATACAACCGCATCAGATGAATTGACTTCATGCACATTCAACAAGTCTAATATTAGATATACAATACTGACCCATCATTGAAATTCAGAGATCAAGTTTACAGTGTTAATGTGGTTAACATTTTATGAAAAACAACACGAAGCTCATAACATCTTTCATAGCACATAGTCATTTGACTTTTTACCAGGCTGATCATTGTGCTGAGAGAGAGAGAGAGAGAGAGAGAGAGAGAGAGAGAGAGAGAGAGAGAGCTAACTACATTAGCCAAATCTTATACCTTATATTCGAACCCACGCAGATAGAGGTGAGATGGCAGTGATCCGTAACGGACAGCGCTTTAGACCACTCGAACACTCGGGGCCCCTCATTAATGATCTTATGATTGAAAAGAAAACTAAGAAGACACGAAAGTTATTGATACTGCACGCTAGTAGTAATGAATGAACACAAAATCTAAATGAGTGGAAAGCAAAATTCATCTATGTAAGGTAAATCAGATATTCCAACATATCAACATTTTCATTAGCTATGTAAGCACACGTAACGTTTTGCAGCATAACTATAAGTGTCAAAGGAATATATGATCATACAGTGCAGTAGTTAAAGTGGCAGAACTGTAGAAGCAATTAAGGGTATCTCATTTGCTTTATCTCTACTTAGTCTAGTTCACAATTTACTACATATTTTGTCTCTTTAACATGTTTAGTACTCAAAACCTGAAAAAGTGGCTGACACAGTGACCCCTGCCCATGGGATCCTTAATGCAACAATGACGTCAGTTAATTGATTCATTCTTTTTTACTTGTTACGGACTTAGAAACAACCTTCTCTGCTTGAATCGTCTCGACATATGGACCTTATTTGATTGTCCTGATGAGTGGTGTTAACATCCCATGATCAAATTTTCCCTTGTCACCGGTTCGAGCTTGAAAAGCCACGTTCACAAGTCAGAGGTGTAGATGTGCTATGAAAGTGTACTTGGCCAGTACACACTAATCTTAAATCATGTTTACAAAACACCTTTGTTTGATCAAACATTAATCCAATCATATTACAACTGTTTTCAAATTGGTAACCGTATTGCTGCTTGAATCACAATAATTGTCACTAAAATACAATTCAAGAGTATCCGCTTACCTTTGAGAACTGTCTTTGCGAGCTGGCGCATGTTCCACAGTTTTTTCATACAGGTTATGGTTTAATGGGCAATAAATCTCAAACCACAATGTAATCTAATATTAATCCAAAGAAGTCATGTTTAATTCCATCTTTCGTTCCTATAATATACGTCAAAGTTAATATCCAAACAATGTTGTCTTGATTCAATTATACACACCTAAATGTGACTTCAGTAATCTGTTAGGTCCGCCCAGCTCATATTGATTTTGCAAATATGCGATATTATTGGCCGATAAAGTGTAATCAGCAGTGAAGCAAATGTCAATCAGTAGCACATATAGTAACTTTTTTATGGACATGGCGCTAACAGTAAAAAACTATGCCAGAGGTGCACACAAAGTAATTAAGACGTGTGTTTTAGCACAATTTGCGTACGCCATGAGAACGCACAAGTTCGAACTTCCATGCATCCGAAATGGGTCAGATTTACAAGTTTGTGGTCTTTTGAGAACCGTTTCTAAAACTGTCATGTTTAAATTTTTCATCGTAGCTGCTTCATATGCCAAGTTAGACACTTCATCAGACTTAGTAACATGGTGTCGCTTTTCTACGAGAAAACAAAATATACATTGTTTGTCACTTTTAATCTTACTACAAACTATGTCTGAAAACCTATTCTTCCGACAAAAGTCAGGTATTAGCAGATGCAGAAAATAGATATGAGTATTGTAGACAGAAAGATGCACACATTAAACGTACAACACAGAGACATTTTCATACATTCATATACCATACATATTTTTAAAAAAAGAATTAAATATACATTCAAATATCATTGTCAGACCCATATAATATCAATCAAAACATAGAAAATTAGCATACATAGATAACTGCAGAGTAATATAATTCCAGATCATGAATATTTTCTAAAGAATACATTAACATATCGTAATTGACCTATTTGTGTTTACATCTCCCTTATGGTTATGTGTGAGTAAAGGGATTAGTTGTTGATTATGTTGAGTTGGTGTTGCTAAGATATGTCTCAAACTTAGTAAGTGGCCAGTTCCCAGAAGCAAAGGTCACAACATACAATAAAAGACTGTATGATTGCGTAGATGTATTTCGTAAAATTAACCTTTGTAATTTCTGAATATAGGAGTTTCACCTTCTTATGGTACTAGATCTTAAAATTACAGCACGGAAATAAAACCAAGGCAAAAATTCAAATGAGGCCCGCATTGACGTGAATTGAAGTTCAAATAATTCTAAATGATACTATCTTAGGTCCAAAAATAAGAGTGTCCCTGACTCCCTATAGTCTTTGAGAGCCTCGATAGTTTTGAATTTCAAGATATAATAAAGTCGCAAATCAAACGTAATATTAAATCAAAATATCCAACGAGCACTTAAGTAATTCTAATGAATACTAAATAATAACATAATTTTAAATAAGTTAAACTAAATATAAATAAATACAACTGAATTAAATAGGGTTAATGAAAGTAATTAAATCTAATTATTACGTTAAATAAAATTACGGTAAATAAATTAATAAGTGCCTCTCTTTTGCTTGCTGATTTCAACAAAACAACTGTAAACATGACTGATTACAGAGTTTGATCTAAAACATTAATAATTACTTTTTATTTATTAAATTCCTCTATATTCATACATTTTCTCACCGACATACTACTTAAAAGAACTAAAGTCATTTACACCGGAATATTCCATTTTAACTGTATATTACAATGGTTCGTCTAGAATGTTCCAAACTAACATTAACATCACACTTATGGACAATATATTAAGAACACTATATTAAATAGAAACAAATAAAACCATAACATACCTATTTGATTCGATGTTGCTATTACGAGAAGAAAAAAAAAGAAAAAATCGTGGACGGTGTTTCTTCATAAATTAATGTTTGATAAACTGCTTATAGATCAGATTTTTGTATCTTGTACATCCATCTGTAAGTACGATGTTTTTTCTCGTACAATTCCAAACCTACTTGGGGGATGGTCATGAACCGTTTCACACACATTCTTCCCTTGATCTCGTACGTGATCCTAAATGAGAATAGCAGAACATGCTTATCCAATGTGTTCACTACAGCAGTCATCTTGAACCTCCTACCTCTGATATTAATGAAAATGTGGCTATATGAACATGGAGTTTGTACTAAAAGCCTAGTTGGATCCACATTGAAATGGTGCTGACTTGACGTTCATTATGTCGGCTATTACAAGCCGTAATGAAAATGGTGCTATTGCTACTATTTGGAACTTAAATTCGCCTTTAACTTAGATGTTCACTAGAAGATTGGTATGATATTGAATTGTTTGTAAAAGAAAATGGTGTTTCTAATTGTATTGCTATTCCACCTGAATGGATGGTTGTTTCAACATTGCGTTTTCACTAAAGAAAATATGGTATTAGATGGTACCACATACAAATGATGTTTATCTGATGTTGAATATGGGTGCCATAGTAACCATCTTGAAAATCTTAAAATCACTTCTGTTCCATATTGAAATGGGATCTTTAGCAGAATGCGTATTACATTGTCTATATTGTCCGAAATTAAAATGTTCTTCCAGTATATCTAATATGGCATTCTTCACTACCATCTTAAAGACATTGTTAATGCTACCCCCTTTTAATGGACGGTTGTATCATCATGGGAACTTTATTAAAATAAATCTTATTATAGGAGAATGGTGTCGACGGTATATCCAATATGGAACCCCAAACATAAATTATTACATCAGCATGGAGTTATAATTGAAAGATTTCTTGTGATGTCTAACTGGTCATACAAACAAATGGTTTCAGTCTGACTTCTCTTATATCAGCCATAATGATCATACAAAAACTATTATTGCTACATCTCCTAGACGAACATTGTGCTGTTGCTGCTTCACGAAAAGGTGCGGTGTTTACAGTATCGTTCTTATACTATGTTGCTGGTCCCAAAATAAAATGATACCAATCTGTAGTCTGATATATCCGCCATGAAGCTCATCATCAAGATCTTGCTATCGCTACTCGTCTTAACGGAGAAAGTCTTTTTGATACTGGGGTTTTCATAACAAGATGACTTATTATTCCTATATGGAAATAATGCAAATTGACCAACACTACGTTGCCCATCTTGAAAGTATTGTTATCTCTCCTCCTTTAAAAGGATAGCTTTATCAACATAAAGTTTTCTCTACTGGACGTCGTATGCAATCAAGCTGGCCTTAACAGAAAATGGTGCTCGTCATATGTCTTAGATCTACCACTTCCAAACAGATGGCTGCTATCGCTTAACCGACTTGACGATGCTCTTAAGTTTTTGTGCTTTCTTTCATGATATATGTACTTGTTGTCCATCATCGTCTACATTATTGTGTTTCATCATGCATTGGCTATTCAGTTTGTAAGTGTTTCTTCATGTCCTTGTTTTGGAAAGGAGAACTATTAGAATATTTCTCAACTGTATTGCTCCAATGTTACGAGGTCAGTTATTCTTGAATTCACCGCCATCACGTGATCTCCAGTCAACCTGGCTATGCTATGATGAACTCTCATTAATTGCTTTAAATGACCACTCATTGGCTCTTCCTACTACGGTGTGCTAAAAACTAAACGAACTGGTACTACATTCCTCATTACTTAAATGTAAACTGAAGAGAAAACAGCAATTTTTCAAAGCTGGCCGGCGTAGAACAGAAAGAATTCCAATTATCTCCCTTTCTCCCCATCCATCTAAACAATATAAGAATTCCGCCATTAATTTAGATTAGCTGGTGCAAATCCATCTTAAATCGTCAACCGTTGCGTCAACTGTCCCACGAACTTGCATCATGTTACCTCTGGATGATATGCCATCAGGACGTATCAACGTATCAGTCACTAACCCTCCACCTTTATTTGCTCTTTATGATAAATACATCCAAACTAATGCATGAAATCCAAGCAAACCTAACAACAGTCGTACCTCCTGTTCATTGCTTGAGAAACATGCCCTAGCCTAAAAGAGACCGGCGTAAAGCAGAAAGGTTTTGGCTTTCCACCAGACTCATGATTCATAAACAAATGTATCAAGCCGCTAAGAAAAATGTCATATAGTCCATGTATCTAATTTATTCCATTACAGTAATAAAATCACGGAGGGTTCCAGCTGAAAAGAGCTCATCGAGAATACTAACAAATTAATGTCAAGGAACAAATGTACACCACTTCCAGTTACCGTCTCTCCAGCAGATCTTTCGAACCTATTTGCAAATTTCGTTGGCAACAAAGTACAAACCGTTAGAGATACACTTGATAAAATACAGAAATACAGCGACAACAAGTCGGAGCATTTGAACCTGTCTCCATGGATCTAGTACGAACACTCGTGATGAAGATTGCACCAAAATCATGTGAACTTTATCCAATTCATACATCACTGCTGCTTGAATACATAGACCCAATGCTGCCTTCATTTACTGATGTTGTTACTACATCTCTCTCATCCGGGGAATTCCAATCATGTTTCAAAACTGCCATTGTAAACATTTGACCATAGCGATTTAAAGAACTACACTCTTGTTTATGATCACTTCTTCATATAAAAAATCTTAGAAAAGTTTGTTCTAACTGAACCTGAATATCATTTAAATTCAAACAGTCATTTTAGCAATGTATATCGCCCCAGCTAGAATACTGAAACTACTCTTCTGAAACTTGGTAATGCCATTATGTTTGGTTTGGATAGCGGAAAGAGTACAGTCCTCATCCTCATTGATTTCTCTGCAGCATTTGACACATTATACTATGATATATTACTTCACCATCTCCAACATGTACTTTGCATTCACGATACAGCCTTACTGTGGTTCAAGTACTACGTAATTCAAAGGACACAAAATGTATCTGCAAATGGAATATACTGCAGCCCACTTCGTCTATGTTCTAGTGTTCTACAGGGGTCTGTTCTTGGACCTGTTTTCCTCAGTCTATACCCTCAGCCGCTCACACGTGTCATAATTCATCATCCAGTGTCTCACCGTATGTACGATGATGACACCCAAATATACAAGTCTAGGAACGCACTGAAGTTGATGCTACCATCCAAGGAGTAGAAAAGTGCATCTCGGATGTGAAATCATAGATGAAATGGAACAAGCTCGAGATGAATAAGATAAAAGCCAAGCCATTCTGATCACAACACAAAAACGTTCTCATTCACATCCTTTAACCCAAACAATACATATCAGCAACACCAACATTAAATTCGCACTGTCAATAGGAAACATAGGTGTTACTCTAAACAGTACTCTCATATTGCACCAGCATGTCATGAACATATGTAAGACTGATTGCATATCTTGAGCTGACACGTGTCATTTCCTTTCGAAAATATCTTTCAGTTGATGCAACTAAACACTTTTGTGTTCATTAGTACTTTTAAGACTGGATTATTGTAACTCAATTCGTTTTTTATTCGTCTCAATATATACTCCAGAAACTTTAACATATTGACATCACAGCTGCTCAGATCGTCTTTAGGGCACCATGACCATGCTGCTATGAACCACACACTGGTTATTCATTCGATACAAAATCGAACACAATATTTGTTTTCTGTGCTTAGTTTCACTGACTGAATCCAGTTCAGCATACCTATCTGATATCAACCATGTATGCACACGAGCAAGATACGTAAGCTCCTATTCTGACAATATTATACTTGTTAATCCCACTATGAAAACAATGTCATATGGACAACGTTGTTTTGCGTACCAGGACTCAGCAACGTTGAATGAATTGCTCAGTGAGATTAGACACAAGGATACAGTGATCACTTTCAAGAGTGCTGTTAAAACTCAACTTTCGTTGACCACAAGAACAAACGTAAAAAAATAAAATGTTTGTTACCTTATAAATTTTCCAGATTGACTGTCTCGAACATACTGCTGTCATTACTCCATCTGAATGGATAACCAGTTGTCATGAGGTGTTCAGCAAAAGATTTATAATGATGTATACTTAGTCCTCAATTAATATGGTTGCAATCTGGCATCCATTATGTCAAACAAGGAGCGTAATTTTAAAATCTCTGCTTTTATTTGAGAAAAGCAGCGACTGTTTAAACAATCAATAACTAAAAACCTGAAATGTTGTTGTTGTAGAAAGAGAAAGGTTCAAATAATTTTGGATTTAGACTTTTATGGTGCAAACCTTACTAGAATGATTATGCGAAAATATGTCAAATTGGCAAATTACCTACATATAAGGATTTCTTTTCACGCATATATGAAATGATACAACTTTAATCTTATTGGGATTTTATTGTTTCACGCATTGTAATTTTCATCTATTCGAATATTACTTTTTATGTCTTAAAGACTCTTCATGTTTCATTGCATTTCATTTTTCATTGATTTGATTTGCGTGCTTATTTCTGTTACAATTTTAACGGTGTTTCAAACGTTTTGAAATGTCCTTCATGAAACCCTCTCCACTGTATTACAAAAAAGCCATTTAACGTATGCAATTATTTTGTGGAATTATTTTATTTCTAACATGTATTTAATTTGGTCAGATCTAGTACAGAAATTATTTTTGTAACATTTATCAGATTTTCTACTTCACTCAACTTGGAATTTGATATATGCAGTCGTAATATACTCGAGCATGCTCTTGGTACAGACACAGGCATCGTTTGTTGTGGATAGATATATTCAGAAAATTCTTTTTGGATTCAAAATGTTCACTTACTACCATATATATATATATATATATATATATATATATATATATATATATATATATATATATATATATATATATATATTGTCTTAGACCAGCCTCAGAAGCCAGAAGTGATGGAAATCAATGCAGTATTCCCTTGGTTGGTGTCTGGAACAGGGACTCTTCACTGTCACAGTAACGACTATGGTAACCCTAATTCCAGTATTACATGGACCAGTCATAGAGGCATAAAAGACAGCCTGGGATATCTAGTATATCGAGAACTTGTTCCGGACGACAATGGGAAAGTGGTATCCTGCCAACTCATCAACAGTTATACCATAATGATGAACACAAGCATTATTTCGGAATCAGTAACCTTGAACGTTGAATGTGAGTTCATACATTTCCCTAGATTGTAATGACAAATCACATTTACAATTTCAATTAACATTTTTATAAAGTTGCGCATTTTACTGATGAATAGTAATTTCTATTTTCTACACAGATACAACCTTCTGTCTTTGATCAAGACCATTAGTTCAAATAAGTCATAGGTCCTGTGAATTGTATTTTTTTTAAAGTCAACTTAATTCCGACTTTATATAAAATTCGTTTACTGCTAAATATTATCGTCAGTAATTTTGCAGACACGTTTCTAATAGAAATGTACAGTAATGCACACATTGTAGAGAAAGCTACTATTCTACTATCCAGAGTAATTGTGCACTCCTAAAAATTGCACAAAAAAATCAATACGCTGATAACTGTGTACCTCTACGTACAATATTGTGAGAACGTACGGTAAATGCATAAAGGCTCAGTTTAATTTAAAATACATTTTAAGGAGTCTTGCTATTTCATTGAAAATTGCCCCTAATGTATTGCAATAAACTTGCTGCTTTAAAATGCTTAAGATTTCACCTTCCCTTCCATCGTGTTCAATAAAGCATTTGTACATCGATAGGCTATTCTACAGCAGGTCCTTATTAATCATATTCACTGACTAATATACAGCACATGATAGATTTAGTCAGCGAATTCCGAACGACTTTCTAATAGCGATTATTTATGAGAATCAATATGTATTAAGATAAAATAAATAACCATTGTTAATATTGATTAAGTAATGAAAACCGGTTACAACAGTCAGGTATGCGATTTATTTCCTCCTTTTCATCAGATCTGAGTTTCTCTGTTAGGTTCATACACAAATGTAAAAATTCAAGACGAATCAAATTGATGTTATATTTCCAATAAGTAACAAGACTACCAATACTGCCATAATCGGTTACTTAATTACAATTTTGTATAGTTGATTCATTATAGGTAATGTGGCATGGTTATGTAGGATTGATCCACTTTGTCACCAATGCTCCTCAGATGCTATAATCTATATGGTTGGGTGAAAAAAGGAATGTTTATTACACAGATGAATGTTGTAAATGTATGTGTCATGATAATGATGATGCGAGTATTTAAATTGGTCATTTAAAAGCCAATTAGTGACGTTGTCATAAGCACCATCTTACTAGAGCTATGCAGACGTCCATGTTGCAGCATCACCATCTTACTACAGCTATGCATACGACCATGGCGCAATGTGGGATTTGCTATCCAAGGGATCGTGCTTACATCTCTCTGAGATGTGTAGTTCGGGGTGTTCGACGACACTAATATACGAAACGAATCATTTTTGCCTGTTGAGCTACGCATTCGTGGTGATGCACAAATACTATGACTACCACCTCGGCCGTTGTCTGAGTTTGCAGCATTATGCATTCACTTGCATTTATTTGTCTTACTGACTCGTAAACCACTTGGTCTTTTTGTTTATGACAAGAGCCAGCTAATTGTGTTGTGCTGCACCAACACCCAGCTCCGCATCCATGATAGACATCCTCACCCTTTCTTTGCTGGCACCTCCACATTGATGACATGGCACCTACTGCGCACAATATAACTATTATTTCCGTGCATTGTTGCTGCCCGATCATGCGTGTGAGTTCTATGTTCCGACATTGAACTGCAGAGAGCTATACCGCTGATTTGAATTCTCACTCACGCCTTTGTGTTCCGTATCATCCTGGTGTAGGCATTCACCGTCAGCTTAAAGATAGTATAAACTACGTTCAGCGAGCAGCGTGCAGTAGAGCGAGACGTAGAAGCGGTTAACAAACATTGCAGCAACAAACATGTCAGGTTTTGTAGCAGCAGCGTGAATATTCTGGATCCTCAGGTTGACCATGTTGGTTATGTCATTTGTCAGTTTGACAAACTTATCGCCCGAGAATAAGCTCCCTTTAAATTAGGCTCGTGTACAGGCCGGCCCAAAAGACGTGAACCAGCTTACATTGCTATTGTCCAAGCAAAGATTGTTGACGATATAGCTACTTAGGTACATTTTCAACGCAGCTGCACAGTTTTTAAATCTGTTTAATTAATACCAATACATAAATTTATTTGGACCTGGCTTTAAGTTATAGGAATCCCCTTACAATATGCCTGGTTTATCTGATATTATCAATGCTATATATTATCATTTTAAAACAAACTTTCTAGCATACTATACAATTTTATTTTGTTTACATTAAACTTTCTAGAAGGTTTTTTTCCATTTGGAAATGGGATGTTCGTTCAGAAAATATTAACTGTTACTACAGTTTGAGGACTACATAATTTTGCAAATTGGAAGATTATTCATTCGCACTTATTATTGTTGTGTTCATTTGGCCAGAATTTATTCAAAATATTTAATAAAGTTTTTTGCGGGGGTGGGGTGGGGTGGGGGTTAGAATTTATTTATTCAAATTATTTAAGAAAGTTTTTTTTTTATTTTGTGAAATATAGAGTGCTCATAATAAATTTTGTTCTTGGAAAGAAACATTTATAGCGAATTCAAACCTTTAATTACATGACTGTATTTCAACAAAACACTGTTGGTACATTAGCATTATAAAGGTGCCTCAGAAGTTCATCAACACTTTGTCCTTAGACATCAGTTGGACTTTTACTAAAGTTTATTCACAAATTATTAGGACCGCAGTCTGTAATTCAAGTATTATTTTGTGATTTAATTAGCAATACCGTAAGTTGTTTTATTCATCATTTCCACTTTGTATTCTAGATAAATACACTATTTGTTGAATTGTAGAAGGCTTGTTGCTTTTCACCCTTTTCAGTTACATATTTTAAGAAAATAGACCCGAAACATATGTCAAACACTTTGGTCCGAGGTTGTGCCTACTCCAACAAGATATACATGTCCTTTCTGCAATTGTATATGCCACTGACAGTATAATTTGCACTGTCTCAGCACCATGACCCTCTATTAGTGTTAACACATGTGCTTACAATGGATTTTGGATGGCGCAGTCCTCTAGTTGCTCACCTTCTTGAATCAGTTGACATCAGTGTATGTTCTATTGTGAACTTAATAATACCTGGGTGTGTCAGGGCTTCGTTTTTCTGAAGGTGTAATTGTCATATTCGGACACTAGACAAAGGAATACATGCTAATGTTTAGAAACGTTATATATATCTTTTCGTCATGATGACACTTCATTATGTTCGTCGGCCAGATGTGTATCAGTCAGCTTATATTAACGTCCCTTCGCTATATGCTCTCCTTGATGAGTGGGTGATGAGTCCTACGGGACACGCGTACTGCTTCCAATGGAAAACATCATTGGTGCAGGTTACATGAAAGTGGAAATTTCCAGTCAGTAAAATAAATGTAGGTACTTTATGAAACCAAAATAATGGACAAGCAAACGTATGGCTTTTATGTTCATTAATATCATTCGTCTACAGAAATGTAAAGTTTCCCGCCAGGAGATTTTAAAGTTCTTAATATTCTGCTCTCGAAGCATGGTAAGTTTCTCATAAGTATTTGAACGTGTTGACATGAACGATATTATATGATTATTTGCATTCTAAGTGTGTGTCATTGTAAATCTCATCCACTCAAAACATTTTGCCAAAGTGGCAAATTAAAAACATTCAGTTGGTTGGTAGTGGCTAAGAAAAATAACTTTAGGTGTGGGATGGGGGCTGACTGGAACAAGTTGGCATTTGTATACTCCATGTTTCGAACTGTTAGCATGGGTACCATAATGTTTTATTTGCTGGCTTGCCATAGGTAAGATCACAACTTTCAGACATATCATGCTTAAGTAAGTGTCCTGCACTGTTTTATGGGCAACCATGGATGAATCAACTTTATTTCGCGGCTCCAAAACAAAAAGAAACTCAGCCGCGAAGGACAATGCTGATCTCAAATTAAAGTGTATGTTTCTCTTTCGGGCTTAAGAGCATCTTTATTCATTGTAATAGTTTTTCTCCATCTTCATGTAGTAGCACAGATGTTATGTCGTCACACATGCAACCAGTGACACTGATGTTGTTCAGTGATGGACGAGAGTCGGCCCACAACTCCTCTGTTGATGACCCGCATTTTCCAGAGTTTCCGTCACCCGAGAAAAATCTAGATAATGCAGCAGGAAGCGTTTGTCCCAGAATACGTCCAGTGGAATAATTGGTATCCCATGGGATCGGATTGCTCATTAGTTTGGTGCAATAAAGAAAGAAGTCATTTTATGTGGGTTCTTCCTATGGGTTACGTCTGAAATGTTACTTGAGATTATGCTACTATTGAGATAAGAAAGTTGGTATATCTCCAGCTCTTGGCTAACACTGAGAGCTGTAAAGCCTAGTTTTGATGTTAGGCTATCCCAGTACTTGGTCTTAGATATGAAGGTCATACTGTCATGGAGGATTAGTGTTCTTTCGAACTTACTCATCTCTCCCTCAAACCTCAGCGGTTTAATGGGGTGTTGGTGTAATGTTACTAACAATCGACGGAGAAACCGTTGGGGCAGATGGTTTCCTCTACGCTGTAGTCTTTCAGACCATCATTCATCAGCTGAAACTCACACCGCGGAAAGGTTGCCGTTTTTCACGCGTGTTCTAATATTGAGTATGTCTGCCGGCCATTTTAGTGCATGATATGCACCAGAAGCCTCATGATATGTGTATACCTGAAAGTTCCATTACCATGGCTGGCGAGTAATATGTTTCACCTGTTTATTTGATATCTTGCTATTAAAATGCACCATATTTCCTTGTTATTGTTTGCTTTTGCATGAGTTGATGACCTCAATCACATTGATGTATGGGAAAATAGTAGCGTAAACTTTACATTTCAGTAGAATCAAAGGACCTCAGACACGATCTTTGCAGACTACCTCTGCTAAAATGAAAGCCAGAAACACATGTTAATAGATAGGAGCCTTTGAGGTCGTCATTCAGAAGGGACATTTCTGCCTTTTCTTACATAGACTACCGAACCATTCACAATAAGGAGCGCAATTTCCCCATCCCATAATGTTGTATGTACCATAATAATACTTGCCATATTCTACTCGTTGTTTCCATTGAGGTTGATAAGGGTCTATTTGCTCAAACTCACGACATACCTGCTGACGTATTACACAAAAGCTGTAGGAATAGGTATCCAGTTAGAGAGCTTGATTACCCGCATCTCAGGAGTATATGTGTACTATCTGCAGACCTTGTCGACTTGTACATGCTTTCGTTGAATTCTAAAGTATCCCCATATGCGTGTACAAACTGCTCGGCAATCTTGGGAGCCAGTTTTGGGTTGTTGGCGCGCCAAATACCCACACTGCCTAGGTTTGGTCTCTTGTGGCCTCCTAGGCAGCTTTCGTTACATCGCCATTGTAAATCTCTAACTTGCTCACATCCAAAAAACAGTACGCTCATCATTAAGGCAAGTCCATTGTCGTAAACAGGCTCCATCTCCTGAACCTTTGAGCAGTAGTTTCCACTGTTTCAGATGTTGCAGTCAGCTTCGACTTTTTCCACATCAGCTATGTCATTTTATTTACGCCTGCTTCATGAATTGAATTTCATATATCTCCACCTTCTTGTGTCATGATTCTGTCAGTCTTTACCTTCTACTGACGACATTATGAAAATGTTCCACCAACCATCGTGCGGTATAGTTACATCACTATCAATGTTGGTAGCAAGTTTGTGAGGGTTAGATTCTTGCATTTCGGAAAAATGTATATAACGACTGCTGCCAGATAGAGGTTTTGGTAATAATTCTTTGCATGCGATTAATATAACCAAATCCCAAGCATCTTCATCACTGGTGTTAAATTAGCTTCATACATGCACCACTCAGTTGACCTCGAATTTAGCTCTAGCCCGGTGACAGCTGTGGTACCAGCCACGGACTAAGTATCTGGAAATTTCCTTGGTATGCGAAACTCTCTGTTCAGGATCAAAGGAGACCTTCTAATCATCGGGGTGAATGGCTTCATTTCTTCTTCTCTCCACTCTTCAGAATATAACTCGTTCGTGTAATGTATATGTTTCCGAAGCTTCTGCAGTGTATCGTGGGTCCTCTTGTTAGTGTTCTGATTCTTTAAATGCCTCATCGTCGAATTGGTATGAATTTATGTATGAATACATATATAATACGGCATATTTTCCCGAAGCAAAAATATTTGTTTTTCTAGAGAGTACGTGCAGATTCATGAACAGTTAAGAAGAACTGTATTATGGTATTTGTCGTACACAGCACTTGTCCCTTGCCTGATCTTTACAACATACCTGGCACAGTCGCATCCAGATACTGTCCCGTCTATACATGAACAACGTGATACTTTCAACACATGTTCATAAAATATGTAAACCTTTGTCAGTGCACGTTGTATGACACACAGCATCTCGCATCACTCTATTCTTTTCAGCAGCAGATACGTCTACACATTGTGGGTCTACATGTTATCGGTGAAACAAATTTCTATAACAAAAACGTATTTGGCAGCTGTAAACCGTAAACCGGCTCTGAGCAGGGGCTGGTGCAGCCGATCAATAAACTTTAGGTCTTCTGTTCCTATTGCCCGAAATATAATCTAACATTTCAACCAATATAATCGAATATTTCAGGGGCCTGGTGTCGATTCTCACAGACCACAATACATATCAGTTGGTTGATTCACTGGAGTAACTACCACCGCAAGCTTCCTTCTGATGCATTGGGAAACATTGAATATGAAAATCCTTTGGTTCGGTTAAATTGAAAACCTAGAAGGAATGACACATTGCATGTGTATCGTGAAAATATTTTTTTTGTCGGGCATACATTTTCGTAGTTTTCATTTAAAATGTATTGCCCTATCACCTTGTCCATTATGCCGACTGTGTTATTGTTGCTGAAGCTTTAAACGAATCGCTTGTAAAATTATTAATGCAATAAAGATTAGTAATTTAAATTGTTTGTACAGTGTGTGCGGTTGATTTAACATTTTATAGTACAAATTAAATAGTGCATGACTTTAGATTGTTGTTAAAATTCACATATGTTTCCTCATTGTAGATTCACCTATCATAAGGATGAACATTACCGATTTCCTGACTGTAAACGAGACACAGTCTGTCAGTGTTCTATGTACTGCTAGTGGAAACCCTATTCCAAATCAGACTGTTTGGAGAGAAAAGTCTGCTGATAACATACTGAGATTTAACAACATCAGTAGAACAGCTACAAGCAATTATACCTGTGAATCTACAGCTGCATCACTTACGCATGGGACACTGAAAAGCCAGAGAACAATTGCCATTATTGTCCAATGTAAGTTAAGTATTGATATTTTCATGTTTGATACTGGAAACATACTAGTACTATGCATAGGGTAATCACCACTGAATAAAAATTGGGGTGATGTCGTTAACATAAATGGCTGTTCATAATATCTATGAAGCCGTACATTAAAGGCTCAACGCTGTTAGAAATATATTGTTGATTCATGTTTGATATACAAACGTTTAAAAAAAACTACCCATAACAAACAAAATGTGAATGGAAATACCTGCATTTAACAATTATCGAAATTTTATTTTGAATTAGGAATCTGTCGCTGTTAATCTTTATAACATTATATCATCAGAATAAGGGATCGATACACTTGTGAATAATTACTGATGTGTATGAGAAATATGCTATGGATTTGTAGTGGTGAAAATGTTTTTTCTTCAGAACTCACTATACTAATAATATTGGAAAGTGGGAGCTAGTCTAAAAATGGGGATAATACCTTTGCTAGCCAAGGTTGTGATACTATATTTCTATCTACAGCTTGGTGGATTGATCCGATATTTCAGAGCTTTGCCCAAGCGACATATATTAGATTGCATTAGTTTTATCCCTTAGTATGTAATGCCAACCGACCAATAACTTGTAAAAGCAGTAGTAAATCCAGCAGGCAACTGACTTTGTAAGTTTAGCATCGAAAGTTTGACTATATACCAGAGATATATTTGATGCAAATATTGCTTGTGTGCAATACATACAAGCAGTTTTCAATTACGACGACTCCATTACAGTTGTATGCTCCCCTTGTCTTTCTTGGCATTTATTGGATGTGGTGGCTTTCCGTGGATCGTTTAGTTGGAAATGTGGTGCCATGTTTTTTTTAAGAGAATGTGAATGTATTGTCGTCATTCCTTTCAGACAGATTTAGTTCACAATGAATGAGATGAGCAACGTTCAGATTCAAAACATAATGCAATGTCATTACTCCACTAAGGCAACTCCTCCTTGATGCAAACTTATACAGAGATCTGTTGATAAACTGTGCACAAAGGCAGAATTATTGTGGACTTTGGAATTGCCTTCAGAGTATTATGGATGAATTAGCAGATATCTTTTCGTCATTGCGGAAATCTTTACATTTTCTGTCTGTATGTTTGCTAAAGATTTAATATATACTAAAGATGAACAAAACATACACATAGTGGCCAAATAACAATTTCCCAAACATCACTGAAGTGGAAAAGCTCAACAATAAATAGTTTCCTCCTGCAGTTAATATTGATTTTCACAATGTTATGGACAATTTCTTTACATAAATATGAATTTATTCTGTTTATGCCCTTTAAGCATATATTTAAGAGATTGACAATATCATACATATTCTTTGTGTATGTATCAGTACATATTTGCAAATAAGATTTAAAAATGTAACTTACATCAAGCAGCACATCTGTTATTTTCGTCTTTCAATGAATAAGGACTGGCAAAATGAAACAAGTGTTTTAATGAATAATATTTAATTCAATCGATATAGGTAATTCAATCACTTGTTATTAACACCTTAATATGAATAATAGTGGTATAAAATTCGTGAATTGCTGCTAAGTGGCACGGTCTCCCTCATAAACCTTCCAGAATGGTAGCTTGATACTTTCATACATCTATGAAAACTACTGATGCGTTTGTATTGTCCTTACCAATTATTCATTTGCTAACTGATTATTAAATAAAACAATTCAAGGTCATGCATGTTTAAAGAAACGGCCAAAACCTGAAGAAAGTATATGATCTGGTTGCATCCATTCCTTTATTGCTATCATAGAAACTGATTATGGTAAAAGTTTGCAACACGGTTTGAATTTCTGTATTACGCCACTAGGAATAATAAGCAGCTTTTGAGTCGATACAAATAGGGCCTTTAACCGACAGAGACGTCTACAGATAAAATCTAACAAGCTTAAACAACCGTTCTAAATTTATGTAATAACTAAACATTGTATAACATTCATGGTAGCTTAAACTTTACAGAACCAGAAATTATATCTCTAATTTCAACAAAATGAGTGTGTATAATTTCTAATGTCATGGTGATAGTGTAACACAGATTGTATTTTAGTAGAAGTTTCTTTAATTGCTGCCCCTTGTGTTCCGGATTGTTTCTAAACTCGGTGATAAAATGAATCTCAAATGGGTAACGATATATTAAATGCAGGCAACATATGCTTGCTTTTCCTGAAATATTGGCATAATTATACTGTTTGACGTGCAAATTTGATCACATGTTGTTTCATAACTCGATTTGTCGAGGACAGGGTGGGGACAGTTTGTATGTGACGTCTATTCGTACGTTGCGGCACAATAAACGACGTCTTTTGCAAACAGATTATGTCGTTTCAGTCTGCTTTTACAATTTCTGAGTCTGAAATATTCTAAAATTATCATGCACCTAAACCTTTCAATTCGAGCTGATCAGAACATTTGCATTCATTTAAAACTTGAAATTAATGAATCTACGTTGGACATTTGTGCGTATACTTTACCTTTCAGAAGATTTACTCTTGATTCCGAACGCATTTTGAGAACATTTTATTAACTTTTAGCTTTGCTATTGTCGAGACTCTAAGTAGAATTGGTGTTGGAATCACAAGATTTCAAATAATTCTTCTTATATTAGACTTTGAATTATGATGTCAACAAAAAATATTGTTCATTATCTGACTCTTCAGGAATGAAACAATCAAGAAAATGTTAAATTCACCTAATTGTGAAAACTTTATATGGATCTAACATTTTAAATCCTTGCTTATTTTACCCATTCTGTTCCATGATATTTATCTGAATACAACATATATTCAGAACATGTAGCTTCCTTTACACTTACAGTGTCCTTCAATTGAGTCTTTGCTCTGTCTATTTGTCCTCATTCTTTCTACTTTATCGTTTTCCACCGTTGTTATATTTTCCTTCTGCTGTCTTCTTAACGATCCATTTATAAGTCTTGGAACTGATTAGAACTTGTGCTTCCATGACTAATGTATTACTTAATTTTGTGCATAGCGACCATTGCGAATAACGTGTCAAATTTCAAAGCCAGGGTCCCTGCAAAAAAAATATTTTTAGTGAGATATATGAGAATTACATATATAGAGAAGTGTTTGCACAGTAATAAACGATCCTTGAAACACCGCATTTCATGGGTTCAGTTAATGAATGTGTTACGAGTCAATATTGTTTGCGAGAGAGTATTTTATAGTCTTGAAATATGTTTGTAATGATAGGGTAGATACAGAGCCAGTTTTCCTTTGTGGTCACCCATTTGTGACGTTCTGGATACATACTATAAAAATGATATAAATCAGTATGTTTTATTCATTGTTAGGAAAATATGTGGTGTGGACACACCATAAACAAGATTCAGACTGTAGAGTTTCATCCCTCATGTAGAATATATTGCAGAGACGATATGGTATTAATCTGATTTTATAACGGACACCTCTTTTTCACTCGAGGATAGCGCCTAAACTGTGAGTCTCGAACAATGTAAATCTATAACCAATGTCTTCTGACGGTTGTATATATTCATCTTTTTAATGTTATAACTTCTCCCCTATGACACATAAGTTGTTTATATATTTTCGCTTAATTTATATTTCGTATCTTATGAACTCGTTGAAAACACTCACCGCTAGTGTATTGCAGTTTCCATGACAGATTTTTCCGTTGTTCATTGAGTTTACATGTGTTGTCTTTGTCTTGAATTTGTTATATATTTATCTGAAGTTATATATAGTATTTCATTCTCCTCTTTAGTAAATTATTTTGAGCTCATTTCTACGAAGTGCAGGAAACGTATTATATTATCCTGTCGTCAGTGAACAAACTCATTTACCTATATGTGCTTACTATTAATAACTGTCAACCAATCTTTATCCTTGGTCCTAGGAGACATTTTTGATTGGGTTTCATAGCAACTACCTCCAGGAGAGGAGACTGCTAAGGATACTGTTGTGTGCAACTGTGTATTTCTCATGCATTCTTCAGTGAGTTGTTTAGTTAGCTCTAATTGTTTTGCACACTACATAAATAATACAGTTCATTGTAGCATCTTTATTGGACTGCGAATATACTCTGAAATAAACATTCGACATGGGATTGTAAACCTTGGACTTGAGATTCTATTTTGAAGCAAATGTTGAATTGTTGTCGGAATCAAACATTTTTCAAATAATATTTCTCATATCAGACTTTGATTTCTAGTGTAAACAACAATTACCATATTCGTTATCTGACACATCAGGACTGACAATACCAAGCAAATGTCCAATACACCTAATTATGACTACTTTATACGGACCTTAGATGTTAAATCACTTGCTTCGTTTTAATCATTCAATGTGATTTGTATCTCAATACAAAAAAAAAATCAGGACATGTACTTTTCTTTAAACTTCAATTTCCTTCAGTTATCATGTCCATGAACATAAAGTTTAATAACATTATTTAATTTAGAGTGAATATAGCTTTGTTTTCCCATTAAACCCTAACCCTAACCCTTCGTCTAAGCTCATAATTCCGTCCTCCTTTGAGATAAAATATTCCAGAATCATAGGGCACAGAAATACCTTTAAGCAACCTGACATCGAAGTCATAGGTTCATGCAATACATCTTAACATGTGCTGTTGTTACTGTCTTGTATAAATGGTGATAAAGACATCAAATATTCACCGAAACTCTAGAACACTTTCCAATATTTAAGTGCGTCGGAATAATAAAATGCATATATGACCACCAAGATGTCCTCACTCTGATGTTAGAGTTCTAGTTGAAATAGAGTGTGATTGATTTGTAACACAAAATGTCGACCATTAGTCATTATTTAGAAGGAAACATTTTTTTTTAGAATATCTGGTTGATACATTTAAGCTGAATGTAGCGCATTACCAATAGTGGAGCATTTTATTACTTTATATAACTCATTGTCCAGATTGCCTATGACATTGGCATTACACATCATCTGACAAGGGTAAAATGCAAAACGCAGTCTCAAACGTACAATCTTTAGACTTCCTATCTTGTGTGTGAATTGCTTATTTGACTCACTAACAACAATACCTATTCTGAAAAATTGTTTTCTATACTGAGAATGATTGATCAAGATCTTGGCAGAAGCTTGAAAAGCACCATCCAATTATTTGTCCGTACAACAAGTAAACTCTAAAAACACTTTTGTTTCTCCTTCAAACTTCCCAACTGATCTACTGGGAGCATAAAGGCAGCATCTAATTAATATGATACTATACAGTTCAAACGTTGATAAAGACACAAACTTTGGTGGTGGTGGCATTATTTATGGCTGACTGAGTGCTTGTGTAGAACATTTAATTTAGATGGGGAATAACGGGACCTGCCTTTGAAGGAGAATAAATGTCTGGACCCCTAATAGTCTTGATTAGAATTCCAGAAACATGCAACCAATGAAATTCTAAAAATTTTCAAAAAAATTTACCTCGAAGAAAATCGTCAAATAGTTTCGCAAAATATAAAAGATTATTAATTCCACCAACTATGTTCAGTTTCAACAAATGCTTAAAAGGTAACGCATTTATTTCCTTTAATTCAAATGTGAGCACATGAAAGTTCCCTGTGATACACGTTGTACCTGCTTGCCATGTCAGAGGTGGAAAGGGACTGATCTTTGTCACCGACTAGTAGAAGTCGGCAATCTGTCTTTGACACTTAGTGCATGCGCCACATTCATACATCAGACGATCTGAAAACACACATATCTTAATACTTTGATAAGTAGAATATTGTAATAGTCCAACCTATTAAGAACATGATACGTTGTGCGTTTTAGTTAAACAATAAATATACGCATTTTCAGATGCCCCCGATGTAAATGTGACAACTACTGGTCCACCACAGGAGAACGTGTCATCATCAATAAGGTGTGAGGTGAAGGGGTTTCCAGGCTTATACACATTCCATCCTTGGAAACACATGTGGGGAGATGTGCTAATCCGAGATGTTCTACAGCAGAATAGTTCAGGTTCCAATGATAACACACTGTGGTTTGAGAGGATGACCCTGCAGGATACGGGCACATATATCTGCTCTGCTGATAATGGAATAAAGGGAATTAATGGAGTTGTTATACAGAAAGGCACTATGGATATCAATGTCATAGGTAAAACATCATATCATTACATTACAGGGATGTTTAAATAGTAAACTTTGCGAAATGCGTGTCTTTTCGTAGCATATAACCCTTTAGAAACAGAACAATCCCATGTCACAATATGTTCACCTGACCGTTTCCTGGTGAGTGCGTATGTACAAATGCATTTATTTGAAGTGAATAAAGAGACATATGAAGCCTTGCCATTTGCCTTTCCTTTTAGAATAATAAGGCAAGTAATATCTTTACAAGTACAAGTTTGGTCTTTGCAAATGTATTTATTTTAGTGGTGAATATATTCAGCTCTACTGGACATGAGATGGTCTGACGTTCGTCATCTGTTCGATTATGGCAAGCCGTTCAATATCATATGGTATTTATGATCAGTCCTCCTACCCTACTAAATGGATTTTTTGAAATTGACATAATGTACATTGAAATATTAGTAGCATTACTCATCCTGAGTTGATGGTCATATCAAAATGTGCATTTTGCTTAAAGACTTTTAATGATATCTAGCTAATACTGTGAAATTGTTCTGATTTGACATCCAATATTGCCACCATGCCAGCAGTCTATAAAATACATCCACCATTACTCCCCTTGAATGTAAATTGAAATCATCATGGTACTTTCACAAACAAATTTAGTGTCTAGTTGCTTTTACTGCAAACATGCAGAACAGTATTATTTTAAATCTGGAGGTCAATGCTCGTCCTGAATGGATGATTGTATCAGCATGAGGGTTCAATTCAACAGGAATGTCTTTAAATATGTTGTTGGTTTTGAATGAAATGGTGCTACTAAGATTAGAATATGATACTTCTTTTGAACACGAGGTTATTTCTAAAAACAGTTTGTGAAGTGAATTTTGTCTTAACAAAAACATGTCATCCTGACGTCCAATATAGCCACTAGAGTAGTCATATTCAAGCTGTTTTAATTTGATACTCCTCCTTAATGATACCATATGCTACACCTTTAGAATTTTGTCGTAAACGCATATGGCAACGGTCCAAATTGTTATGAATACCAGGTAACCTCACCCTTCCCTCTATAATGAAGCTTCAGTTTCACACTCTGGTGCCTACTTAGGGACTAAGAAAAGGGCCCAAGGTAGTCTCTTGTACTGGGAAGAATATTTACTTCAGATCAACAACCAGGAAATGCGGGCTGTATCTGTATTGTACCACTACAGGGTCATGAACGACATAAACACCATTTCCTTATGAATGTTAAAACATTAAATCATCCTTATCGCAGTTCATATATCGTGTAAGTTCTTATTCACCTTTTCTTATAAATCTGGACCTCCTCTTTTGGACAAGCATACTGTAGGCTAGACATATTTCTGGCCGAAAGATTGTTTAGAGACGAGCAGTCATAACAGAGCAATCTCTGTATTTTTTCTTTGATACCAGAAAAGATTTGGATGAGACTTTTCGTCTGCTCTTGTCATCTGCTAGGAAATCAGTTCAAAATTTATTCGTTGTTGTCCTTCAAAACTAATTTTGGACATACGGTCCATTGACCTTGAAGTTATTAAGAAAGAAACTGTTTCAACTGAGGATTCAGAGATTAATCATATTGACTATCTCTTTGACTATCTCTTTGATTTTAAATAGAGGTTGTCATAGGGTTTCTCAAGTAGCAAGAACTAACCTGCACTCACACGAAGTCATACATTAGTTATGTGACAGAAATACAAAAGAATAACATAAAATTCCGTCTGGTGATATGGATCTGGTTCTATTGCCCATACCTCTTAAGGCCAAGAATTACTGCCTTTATATAATTAAAAGGAAAGAAAGGGACTGAACTAATAATATGGCTAACACTCCTGCAAGGTGAAAACAGAAACATGGTTACTATATAAATATATTAAAGGAGTGTATTTGAAGAGATAGCTCTGTTAATCACTCAATCGGTTTAGTTTTACATGTCCCACACAGTGATGAATTTCCACGCAATCGGACTGTAGTGACGTTGCTTTAACCAGTCTTTGGAATTCAGAAATATTGAACAATATGGACCAGAGACTTTCACATTATACATCCTTAAGAAGAAAAAAATGATTTAAAACATGTGAATATGAGAATTCAGATATTCCAATGAGAAGACGTACAATCTACCATGAAGGTGAAGTTGTAAATTCTACACTAGTGAAACAGCATTCGTATAGGACGGATTCTGTTAAGCATGAATGTTCTTTTACCAGATAACACTTTATGTATGTGTTCCTTTGATTTTCTTTTACTCTTCGCTAATCAACCCCACTGTCATCCAAATTTAAATTTCCCAACAAATACTAACCAAAAATATTCTTTTTTCATTGTTTTGTTAAAGATGCTTTTGAAAGATCATAACATATGACAAGCTCAAGAGGCTCTACCTTTCTTAACGACTCTAACATTCCTTGATATGATCTAAACTAATGTTGTCCAGTTTAAATGACATTGTGAATGCGGGCTGGTATCATACAATATATCTCATGTAAAATTAAAATCTCTAACAAAGACAATTAGAATGCCGAAACAAAGACTTTAAATTTTAAAAGCAATTTCTTTTAAATATCTCTGAAATGTTTTTAAAAAGTTCAGATTCTGGACGAAGCAAAAATAATTTGTGTTTCTACTGTATGGTCTTAAATTATATAACAGATGTTGGACTCCAAAAACATCTACGTTTGTAAATAAGGCTAGGTCATGAACACAGATATCAGACAAAAACTTATTTTAAATTTACAAACATGACAAAACCATTAGTCAGGTAAGTCAAACTGCTTTCCGTAATTACGGACAAAAGTCAAGCACACAATAACAATTGAATATACATACCATGATGATGTACTGTATGTAATACAAATGCTGCACATCTCACACTATTCATATCGATATTCTCTTTTACCTTTCAGCAATTCCAGTTATAGTTAGGGAAGACAACAATCTAATTACCGAAGAATTGGGCCATTCAGTCAATATATCCATACCTTTCTACAGTTACCCTGCCATTATTTCTTTTGTCTTTATGAAAAATGGTACTAAAGTTGAAAACACGAGCCGGATAAGTATGCAACTTTCCACTGTCACTGTCAACTATACATCTTATAGCAAAACAGTAAACTTGGAGGCTCAAGTAGCTCAACTCTTCATACAGAACCTGACACTACATGACTTTGATAACTACACACTGCTGTTGAAAAACTCTTTTGGGCCAAAATCATTCACATTGAAACTGGATCCAGCAGGTAAGTAGTGTGTTTGTAAAAATGGTTGTTTTAGAAGTTCTTGACTGCCTTATCTGCCATTATAATTAATGAACATTTGAACCTAATTCATCCAATCATTTATATTGTTATTACAGTATATTTAAACTCCATGACACTCTGAACAACAAAGTATTATTACCTTTCTTGTATCCAGTATAGTCATGATATGGCCGTCTTTAAAATTGTGTTACCACTGTAGCATATCAGAAATTGGATCAACATTTAGGTGTTGAAAAGAAGAAACGCTATTATCTTTGATCTTTGGAAATTCTATAGTTAGTAAAAAGCTTCTTAAAGCATAGAGCTTCTAAAGATTAGGCACAACACAATGTCCTCATTTGTATTATTATTATTATTATTATTATTATTATTATTATTATTATTATTATTATTCAAACATGTTAGTTCGTCGCATTATCTATGTCAAACATAAATGTGTTGCCTGCTGAGATATTGACATATGATAAAATATTTCAGCACTACATTTGTGCTTATGCATACGAATCTAAAGAAATAATGTCATTTAATATTCATCTGCAAATTTTCAGTTTTACGAGACAAAGTTAATTGTACTGGACCATCTTTAGTCTTATTATAGGAATGGTATACATTTGGATCATCAAGTGATGATTTAGACCCCATGAGTCATTTACCAAATGAATATTTACTTACTTGACAGTAAATTAATGTACACTAAAATCACTCAAAAAGCAATGGTCACATGACCACTTAGAAACCATTTAATCCTCTTCATATACTCAATTCCTATATAGCATATGCTGTATTGTCACTCTTCAAGAAGCAAGGCAAAATTATTTCATATAGCATTTTCTTCAGTTTTTAAGTAGTTAATAAATAAATGTAGTTTTGCTTATTTCATATATGTACATAACCATATCAGATATTGCATTTAAAATATGTCTTCAACAACCCACCCGCTTCCAAGAAATAGAGACATTGGTTTCATGTTATCTATACATTTCTCTGTCTGCCACATTACATGTATTTCTGGGGAAAAAATGTTAAAAATCTGTTCAACAAAACCATATCAAATTATATCTTTAAATGCCAGAAATGAATTCTAAGAGCTAATTTCATTGTATTAACTAACGTTAGTTTTTAATGTTATTTTTACCCACATCTTACATTTTCCTCACACGTTTTTGCAACAAATTTGTATGCAAGATTATGAATGAAATCACTTGTGGTAGACAAATAAAGTTTGATAGGCATATTTAAACTAACGTTCAATGATTTGATTGGATTAGTATGTCAGTTTATTGATTTTTCAATCGTGTACAAATTCTAAGCTTTTAGGCTTTGACTAGTTTATATAAACCATGTAAGCAGGATTAAGCTAAAACCTCTTAACTTTAATACCTTCTCATATGAAAATGTTATGATACTGCTTTGTTCCTACAGTGGCCTTCAAAATTCTGAGATAACAGTAATACAAATCTATAGTAGCATTTACAGTCATGACAAAACTGGTGAAGAAACGACTCTTCTGAGAGGTCTTAATTGTTTTAAGCTTAGGCTTCAAGCGAACCATCAAGCCACCTATAAACTCACTTTGACATTTTGATCATTTAGAAAGAGTTGATTCATGTTCCTGGACAGAAAAGTTATATAAACCTCTCGAAAGGGTGATGCAATTTGCCTTAAGGAGTGACACTCTCTCCTGCAAAGTTCACTGCCATCCAAGGGTCTCAGTAGATACTTGGTGAAGATGTTTAGCTGGATCTATCACATTATGCAAATATCCTATCCAGGTTCTGCTGCTAGCAAATCGTAGATATCACAGAACTCCCTCCTGTAGTGAGATTTGTTTCTTTAGGAACCAGATTCTTTCACTATCCATTTGTCACGGAATGGTATAAATCCCTTTAATTTATGTATTACATTCGTGTAATAGGGTTTCGTCCTTGGCCTATAACGTTACCCGAAAGTGAATAATGTATATTGTGTCGTATTTCAAAATAATGTGTTTGGTTCATTATATGCCGCACGTGCGAAGTACTTTGAAGAGATAAACCGAATGCCTTCAATGCAAAGACATCTGTGCACAAATACTTCATCGCGTATAAAGCTCTTTACATTAACGAACGTCTTGTCAGTCGGCGGTCACTATAAGGACTCACGCATCTCCAGCTGTAGAGGTATGTAAGCTTAAATCATTTCTCTTATATACGATAACACTATTATACTACCACGTCAATTTATGCATGATTTGTATCTTTGGTTTAAGCAGAATAATGCACACATTTATATTCTCGTTTGCGACTTAAGGAAGAATTTATTTTAGTAATATAACGCTACACATTGTTAAGAAATTTTTAATTCAATAGGATTCTTATCGAGCATGTTTAGGTTTATTTTTTAACTTAATGTTTTGAAATTATTGTGCCGGTAATATAATCTGTATAATTTACCGTGAATAATGTTATGACACGGTATTAGATCTATTTTCAGCTCCGCAGTGTCAGGAATGTCTATTGTCCTGTATTGTCCAGTGTATGGAACGTCCAGTATATGGAGTGTCCCAGCCGTAGAGCTTTACAGTATCTGGAGTGTAAGGAATGTACATTGTCCAGTGATGTCCAGTATATGGAGTGTCTAGTATCTGGAGTATCCGATGTTGTCCGGTGCTATCTGGAGTCCAGTGTCCGAAGCATACGGAAGCTGTCTGGGGTGTCCATAGTGGATTACGGGACCTGAACGTTCTAATTATCGGATCGGTCAAGGTTTACGTAGTACAAGCTGTAAAACCAACCTCAGGAATTAAATTTTGGGGTTCGTAGAACCCATTGAATCTTTTGGGACTGTAAAGATAAGTTATATATCTGTCCTTTGCTTCATTTGCATCATTTCACTATGAGTGAATTGATTTTACTACATGAGTAAAATTCTACATTATTTGCATGCTGAATAAACTATATCCATTTTTCAAATTGTTTAGTCACTGTGAATCATTCACTCCTTGTGTTAGTCTTTTGTAGAGTAATTTGTTTGCATTTTTCTTTAATACATTTGTGAGATTTTACGTTGATAATCCAATATTTAGATTAAATATACACGCATGTATTCATAACTGAATTGCTCATTAATATCATTCATTGTATTTATATCATCGTCAAAAGTGTTTTGTTGTGAAGCCGTAAAACTCACCCGGTTATCTTCTTACAATGGTGTCAGAAGTGGGATCAATTCAAACTTAACGGAAAACTAATATTATTTCATTATATTTGTATACTTTTTTGTGTGCTTCAAGCGCACATCACAAGACAGTGAGGTTAAGTAGACACATAACATTACTTTATTTTTTTTACACATTTCATGTTTGTGTTGCCTTGCGAGATAGGAAAATACTGTTTGTTGAAATAGTAATTACGCCTTTGGTATAATACTGAATTTTAATTTGGTCACACCAAACCTTTGAAAATATCATCAATGAAAGAACTTGTTGAACTGGGGAAGCAGTTTGGCTACGAAGGGGAGTCCATTAGAAATTTCGTTCATGAAGAGCAGGCTAGGGAAAGTGATTATATGTTAAAGGAGAGGGAAATAGACAGGTGAAAACTAGAATAGAAAAGAAGACTGAAAGGGAAAACCTAGAAAGGGAAGCCGAAGAAGAAAAGAACAAAAAGGCTTTTAAAAAGATAAAATTAGAAAAACATGCGGCGAGTGAACAGATAAAATTAGAACAAACAGACCGATAAGGAGAGCACAGAATGGGAAAGAGAAGCAGAAAGGGAAAATATAGAACTGCTAAAATAAGTAGTGGATAGGAAGTTAAAAAGGGAAAAGCAGGTGTGATTAGAAGCTTTGCAGATCAAAGATAGAAATAGGGAGAGGCAGTATCAATAAAATTCTGAGATATTTCAAACTAAAAGGGAGGGGAACATGATTTTAAATTATTAGGTTCAAAGTTGCCCATATTTGTCTACGACAAAGATAACATTCATAAACGGGTTTGAAAGGTATGCCACTGTACAAAATGGAAAATGGAAGATTGGTCGCTTAGTCTTAGTGCATTATTAAAGGGGAAAGCATTATACGTTTTTTTTGCGTTTATCAGCGGCCGATTCGCTGAATTATCTAGCTTTGAAAGACGCACTTCTGAAGAAATACGAGCTAACCGAGCAAGGGTTTCGCAAGAAGTTTAAGTATTGAAAATCCGAGAGAGGTGAGACATTCACCCAGTTCATCAGTAGGACGTGCAATTACTTGCAGAGATGGTGGAATGGGATAAAGTCTTCAAGACATGAGAGTCTTGTCGATTTCGATTGCTGGCTGATTAGGATCGTGGTTGATGCAGACCATAGCTGATTCGGCCCAAATGATGAGCTTATTCGGACCAAATTACGGGCTGATTCGGACCATGTGAACTATTATAAGAAAAACCGTGTAACATACACATTATTTTATTTTTGCAGACATACTAAGAGAATATAAAAAAAGTTGATATATTCGGCTTTTAAATTTACGTAATACAGTTGTTAGCAAACTTCTAACCAAAATCAAAACAATCTCCACATTAACTAACTGCATTTAGATTTGTTTAACCAAAATAAAGAATATATATATATATATATATATATATATATATATATATATATATATATATATATATATATATATATACAACAAACAGTGCAAAACTAGTATCTAACTTGCCTGAGCACTTTCGACTTTTAATGAGTCTTTTTTTCAAAGGCTCAAAGGCAAATACAAAAAATAGACAAGAAAAACAATGAAACAGAAAAACGGTTATGTTTGCAAAACTTAACATGGCTGTTTCTACAAGAATTAAACATTTAAATTTATATTTTTTATCAACTAGTTTATTTCAACTTGTTGCGGGTACTGGAAAATAATATTTTTTAAAAAATCATTTTTTTCTTCAGTTATTGAACATCCTAGAATCTCTGAATTACATTGCGTCAACTTTCCTTTGAAAATGACTTACTTAACATGGGTTCAAATGTTTACATCCTCAGGACAGCGTTGCGGTGCCCCGGTCAAATCTCAATGAGTCGTAGATGCTGGCCTTTCAAAATTTAACACTGAAATGGGGATGGGGAGGCGGGGAGAGGGGGTGAGGGGCGGGGAGAAGGAAGGTCGAGGCGACCCTTCACAAAGACTTCTCTGGCTTAAATGTGATAAAATGTTACTGCTCAATGCATTCAACTGTATGGTTCAATACTTATTCAAAATTAGACACTTTACAAATAGGTTATGCATTCAGAAAAACATTAACAGACGTTGCTTAAAACAAATATTATTAAAATATAATTCGTCTTACCTTACGAGTTCCACAAAATTAAAAGAATATAAACCTATGATATTGACCTGTGATATTTTATCGAACTAAATCCTAAATGGTACAGCACCTTACTTTCTCCTTTAAGATATAAGTTGTATGTAGTACTATTACTATATTGCAAAATAGTATAATTAAATTCTACATGAATCTATGAAAGGCATAAACCTACCCAGACCTGTATGTGTGGACACAAAACGTGTAAACTCAGATCAATAAGTATGAATACATGTTGCTGCGTGGACACTGTTTTAGCGATTTTTGTCCCCAACAATCGGCATACAATTTATTGATATATTGCATAAATGCAATTTAATGATTGATTCCATAAATTCATATTTAAACTAGTCAACGTACCTGGGAAATAATGAGAAATATCATGTCTTTATTAAATGTAAGTGTCACATCATTTACATCTCAGACGAAACTTATTTATATTTCACATGGTCCGAATCAGTCATGGTCCGAATCAGCCTTATCGGGTACCGTAAGGAAGTATAAAAAACGGGGACTCCTCTAAATTCTTTACTCGAAAAGGTTTAATGTATAGGGAATACTCTACCCTTGATAGAAAGTTCTTGCAGCTAGTGATCCCTCAGAAATTTAGGTCATACGTACACAGGGTGGTGCATTAAGTAATGTACGGGAGGCCATTTGAGTACGAAAAAAACAACAGCTAAGGGATTTTTATTGGCCTGGTTTTAATAGCGATGTTAGCCAGAAAATTGTCTCTAAGGAAAGAGTAACTAGAGACGTTTTAGTCAGAAAGAAAGACAGGACGAACCGTTTTGCACTGACTTTCGGCAATTTAACAAAATCACCGTTTTTGACGCAGAACCGATGACATACTTTGAAATTGTATTTTTAAAGTTGGCAGGTCATAAATAAATTTCTAAATTAGACCTTATCAATATTTAGATTAAATATACACGCACGTATTCATAATTGAATAGCTCATTTAAGGCATTCTTTATTAAACATTGTATTTATATCATCGTCAAAAGTGTTCTGTTGTGATTCTGAAAATCCAACCCTGTTATGTTACACCATGCTGGCAGTGAAATCAGCCAAGGAGTGTGTGTGTGTGTGTGTGTGTGTGTGCGTCCCTGAAACCTGCCTTCTTCAATACAAAGATGGCTCAGCGACAGATTCAGTGCTTAACAAGGTAATAGCCCTACAGGACTCGCGGTCTTGGGAAGGATATTTCTTTCATATCTACAAGAAGTATAATAGTGTAACCATGCATTTTGCATCATGTTATAGTTAAAACTCCAAAACAGGACACAAAAAATTTAAATTTTGGTAGGAGGAATTGGATGGTATGTCTGGTATTCGGAGGTTCACAGTTATATTATCCACGATGTGTTAAGTCATCTACTTTGCTTAAACGAACTTAGATAATACTAGTTTACTTTCCTATGCATCATTAACATTTGGGTTAGAGCAGATGCTACTAGAATGGCATTTAAATGCAACTACAGCCAGAGAGACCATGTTTAAGTCACTGGAGGGTCAGATTGTTTCTTTCTCAGGTTTTTTCAGCGATTGTTAGGGCCAGCAGTCAGCTTGTTGCTATCTTGGCCTACTAGCAGCTTCATAATAATTTTGGCTACTATGCTTTCGATGGAATTGTGTGAGCATTTCTTTTCTCAAAACCACATCCATTTCTTACCCATCACTCACATAAACTATGAAGTAAGGGGTTGTAACACAATTGTTTTGCCTATCATAGTTATGTATTCGAATAAGAATCCAAGTTTTAAAATGAAATATATTTATTTGATCATAATATGGGCACGACCTCGTAAGTCCTCCCTGGACGCCAGACATAATTTAGTGCCAATCGTCCTATCCAAAGATAGGTCACTTTCTTCAGATATCTTTCTCAGTAAATAGGACTTATTTTAGTAATTTAATTGCTCACAAAAGTCAGGAGAGGTGGTTAATGTCATTGATGGCTTGGGAAGGCTGGGGTTTTGAAGTAATGATTGTTCTTCTTATGTATCATGCTCATATAAGTATTCTGGACGAAAATTGGTTTAACACAACACCAATACAAATGAACTCAAGGGACAGATTTTATTTTTGCAATCTTTATCATTCTCCAATATCCCAGAAAATCAGTCTCACAGTATTCGGTAGATCTTTAAAAACTTTATTTTAAAAAATTATATTAATTTGAAAATGTTGTTGACAATACCATGCTAAGGAAATATGTCTTTCTAAAACATGCTTAGAGTCAGCTGATCCTGGTTGACTTCATCAGGTACTGAACCCATGATTCTTGGATTTTAAGTCTGTGTCTTTATCAACTAAACTTCCAGTTTCTTCAGATCTTTACGATGAGCCATCATAACACATCGCAATGTGTGTAAAAACCAGTACTGCATTCCAGACATTTTTGGAATATTTAAATCATTATGGTGGAGGAAGAACATTCTTTAGTAAATATATATGTTGTAGATAAAGCAGAAACTTTGTGTTCAATTTGAAATGTAAGCTTGACATAGGATTCAACGTTTAACAGAATATGTTCTTTCTCAACGTGGAATGTCACTCATACAGAATAAACTCAAAATTGTATTGTAGATATTCTGGGCTTGTAATAAATAATTCTTCTTGCGAGTTCAAAGCGACATCAATGTTTAGTATATTGAATACACATGCATTCATATTTATTGTTTGGCTTCCTGTCAGCATAAAGGGAGGGAATCTCCAACTGAAATTTATATGAATTGAGATATCGTGTTTACTTCATATGCAATTGTCTTGACTTTGTAAGACATAACGATGAAATACAATATGCCTCCATCATCAGAGAAGATAGCTGAGTCTTTAAGCTATGTTGTAAGGTTAGCCCTTGAAAAAGTTTGTGGTATTTAGCAGAGTAAACTGAAGTTTACTGAAGCCAAACATCAGAGTAGGGTCTTTAAGAAAGCTTAGAGCAAATTGGTATACAATATTGGTCCCTTGGTAAACAAGTGTTTCTAAATCTCAGGACACTCTTAAGTGTCATGAATATAATTCATGCTCAGTCATTCATTGTACTTGTTCATGTGTCTACCCTGTGTGATATATAAAAGACATTATGAGATACCTAAACATTCCTGATGACGTTTGAGATTAACACTTGCACGTGTATAAAACGTCTGTAGAAAGTATATATATATATAGCATTATAAATTCAAGTTCAATTAGTGTATTTTGCCAGGTCCTCCGATGAAGATTATAAGATTGTACTTCAACCGATTTATGGAGAAACAGATTGAACTCCATTTTGACCCTGGATTTAATGGAGGCCGTGTGCAGACATTTATCTTAGAGTGCAAGTCTACAACTGGACCTGAAAATGCCTGGAAGAACTCCACAGATCTTAATGAAAGACAGATCCAAAACCGTCTTCCTAATGGAACTTACTTTCTTACTGTCATGCAGCTGTCTCCTGGAAATTATAATTACAGGATGTACTCCAAGAACGAGCTTGGCCGAAGTGTGTACTCTGAAGAAATTTCAGTATTCATTCCTGAAGGTAGTACATGCAGTAATGGTTTATTATAATATGGTTAGCACTTGCTAGTTAGAAAGACAACTTATATTTTTTTTATATGGCATATCATATATAAGAGCTAATGGTATGAGCCTGGCATATAGTTTATTGGATGTTAAAGGTCACATTATTGCCCATTTGAAAACAATATGGATTTAACAATCACTACAATGTGTAGATCAGAACAAACTTTGACTTATCAAAGAAATATCATCCAACTTTGCTGATTTTGTTTGTGCAGTGTATGGACCAAACGTTGCATATAAGCATTACATCATTGTGCAGTTTTACATCATTCATTTATAGCTCATGGGAAGGATTCATTAACGGCTCAAGCATTTGCATATGTATACCTAGCAGCAAATACTTGACATTATCGGTTGTTTTATGTGCAGTGCTAGTAACTTGTTGGCAATTTTATAGCGAACAGAAATTCAAGATTGTTTAAGGTGTTGCTTTCGCCGCATAAGATGGAATTATATGTTTAAATATTACTTGCTTGTGTTAATATTATGCCTCTGAAATTGTTAGTTTTTAAACAATATTGTTCAGTTTGTTTTAAATTTATTTTTTAAATGAAGTAACATGATTAAGCTTAACGTCTTTTGTTTAAGGTGTGTGATCTGTAGCAGTTAAGTTTGCCTTGAAAACATTGATCCTATTCATAAACAGAAAATGCATTTTAAAATTTTACTTCTGTGTGGCATGATATGCTTGATCATTTTTCATTAGTGTTTGCTTGACCATTTTTCATTAGTGTTTGCTTGACCACTTTATATTAGTGTTTGCTTGACCATTTTTCATTAGTGTTTGCTTGACCATTTGTCATTAGTGTTTGCTTTACCGTATGCAGGACAATGGAGTTGCTTTTACAGACAGCGGTAGATGTGGTAACATTGTCAATGCCATCAAATTTGGTTTTGATCTTAAGGTGTTTTGTTCATATGCCCTTAACCCGATCAAGAATTTCTTTAAAAATTTAAACTAAATTGTTACTCATTGATGCAAATCCCAATGCCTTTTATGCATTTTGGCTAAGTTAGGCTTGTCTAAAGTCTGAGTCTATATCCCCGTTTGTTTGTACCCCCTGTGATTTCAGTAACGAAAAGCATAAACAAGATTAATTTATAATTTCTAACCCGATTGCGACCAGGGTGTCCATAACACCTTTATCGTCTGCGCGTCTGATGCTTAACGGAAGTTTTTATTACAACCAAGGCCATCCTCAAGATCAATTTCCAGTTTCTGGACAAGTCCATTTTCAGCGAAGGGACGGATGAATAAATACGCATGTACATAGAAGGTAGATTTTATATATTCTTTCATACTATAGAGGGTCCTATGTCTGACTGGGTCATGGGATTAATCTAAGGTACTTTTCTCATTCTGTATGATTTTTTTCCTTTAGATTATTTCTTTTTCTTCACACTGAGCTCGCGTCAAGCATATGTGATTCTACCGACATGTCCTACAAAATCCAATACACACCAAAATTGAATATTAATTTCAAGAAATCTATATATTCAGCTGAAGTCCAGTCTATTTACTGCAATGCATTAACCTAACAATCCAGTTCCTCTTAAACAAGAACAGAATTGAGCTGGATCAATATAGAATCAATATGCATACACATAAATTTACAACACGATTCCAAAGTATACATTTCCGAATTTTAAAATTTAGGTTTAAAGTAAACAAAACGACGATTTTTGTTTAAAAAAACTGTGCTTGAGTAGTAGCTGACTTGTGTTTTAGTAAGAGGTAGAATTCTCATTTCTGTTGAAGTCAAGGCTGATTGTATAGATCAAGTTGATAACTGTCGTTGTCAACTATGCCTTCAGTTTAAATATAGGTGACGAATAAAAATCTATTTGAAACGTGAAACGCATTTGTCCTGCAGAAATATCATGCATGCCCAATTGTTCAATAATTTGAGAAGCTGAGACCATGACTGGTTGGATTATTTCAAAATAATATGATCTAAATTGTTCGAGAATATTAAAGTTATTTCATTGATTAAGTGCGCATATAGCGGCCATATAAAGGTACAAAAATCACAGCATGATCATTCTACAGGTTATGCCAGCTTTAAAAGAAAGAGAGTGGAAGTTGTGATTTAGCTATAATTGTTTGTGGGAATAGCAGGATGGAAACCCTTTAATTTAAACAGTCAATACCAATCAGTTTATGCGAAATTATTCAAAGAATTGAATATTTAAATAATTATGTTGAGTTGCGTTAAACTTTCATGGACTTCAATGATATTCTACTTTCATGAGATTACCTTGAAATATTCATTTTTTATATAGAACTGCGATTCCTGAGGCATATAAACACATTAAAACCTCCATTAGGAATATATTTATAAAGTTTCTGGAATAGTGTGAAATTGATGATGCAAGCTGAATATTCTAGGAATTTATATTCGTAAGGGTGCTTTTAATTCCATTATTTTGTTCAATTTTATATTTTAGGGAAATTAATCGTTATTTTGGTATTGAACACTTATCGGTTTTTACTTTGTCATGATTCTTATGTATCAGCCCCTAGATGTGGATGATTAGAGAAAATGTTTAATGTTTTAGAAGTTATGGATATGATTCATGTCTATAATAACAAAGACTATGAAAATAATAAAATGTGTCTAACACATAATGAACAGAAAAAGAGCACAGTATATCATGATAACCTTGTGGAATCGAAAAAGGAATTTATATATATATATATATATATATATATATATATATATATATATATATATATATATATATATATATATTGTTGACTTATAGAATATGTTCTGGTAAGGACATGTAAAACTGAACTATTTGCTATATATACAGAATACAAGTCTGTAGGACCTGTAGGCCCCAGTGTAGTGGCAATTGCTGGAGGTATAGTAGCTGCTGTGGTGGTCATTGCAGTTGTCACAGCTGTTGTTATCTTCATCAGAAAAAGATCCTATTCAAGAAGTAGACCTAGTGGTATGTATGGATTACATTAGCATTAAATTGTATACATGTAGACATTAAATCGTATACATGTAGACATTTCACAAATATGCAATAGAGAACATTTACATCTTAGCTAGCCTGCAACTTAAAGTACAAAACATTTGTTATAATCATTGAATAGAATCTGGCACAAATTGTAGAGGCATTTATGTATTGCAGTAATGACTCTTATGTTTGATTAAATATTGATACAGATACAAAGAATATTAAAATGTTGAAACAATAATCTTCAGATGAATGCATTCAATGACATCAAAGAAATTTTAATTGAATGCATCCTACCTAAACAATTATGTAGATTTTCTGACCAATGATCTTGAAGATTTCAATTAAATGAACAATCACACGCATGTGAGTCTTTTGTAATATAGACGTGCCCAACAGTTACACCAAACATTTAAATTTAGTCATATGTGATTACTTAACCAGATAGGTAAATTATTTGGTTTAATTTTCTGAATAATGCACTTTTTTCATAAACAACATTGTGTGCATCACATACGTATTTACCAGATGGAAGAGCATTGGTAGGTTGGCTTTAATTTGTACTAGATTTAACCAAGAAATATATACACTGTGCAATGAAGATAAACATACATGATTGCATCATGTACTCTGGACATTTAACTTCGTATGATCACAATAGAAACTATACTGTTTAATTTTATCTGATAAGTGTACTAAGATTACAATAATGTAATCATTAACAAGCAAACATATTCAAACAATTGCTATTTCAAGTGATTTAATTCTAATCAGTCTCTTAAAGTTGAAACAATTTCAACACCATTTTGAGACTGCCCTGATAAATGTACAACAGCACAGATGTGCAGTTGTATTCACACTGTGATGTTAGTCAGTTTAATACTTGGTGGTAATATATTAAGTATGAGCAGCCTCAGCATCAAACATATATCCTAAATTAGAACTATTTGGGCATGTCAGTATTTCTTGAAGATTTGAATCATATTAAGAAAGAATAGATTCGTTTTTCCGATATATATTTGTACAGACAATTGAATTGGATTAAAAAAATCTGAGAGTGACAGTTGATCAATTATTTTTAGCATTTTGAAATTATCTAGGTTTTGAAGCTAATATCTTTATAAGCTAGCAATCATGGATCTTGTAATTGAAGTATATATGTTCACACTTACAAACATACACTTCAAATATCCTTATTTTATGATAGCATATGATAATCCTTGCCAAATTATTAAAGTAAGCTCACATTCACTTGAGCATTACAGCTTTCTAATATTTTCAATGTCTGTTGTGAGATACTGATACAAATTGAGTCCAAAAATCATGAGTGTCTGAATTTATGGGGGATGCTTTAGAGAAATTTCCTTGTATTATCCTGACATTGGTGCGGTCAGTAGAGATTATGGAAGACAATGACAATCTTAAGGTAGGAGTGATGATTCAACCTGTTCAGCCAACATAATGAAAACAATAAATTTAGAGTAATAGAGACTTATGTGAGTTGATGTATTTTTTACCAGGATTGATTGATAACCCAGTGTATGCCAGCCCTATGAATCTATCCAGCCCATCCATCAGTTCAAATGATGTAGAAAGAGAGCGAACAGTGAGGGTCAAAGCTAAGCATATCCCAATTGTTGCAAAGGTAGAGGACCCCAATAGCCTGTATGCTCAGGTAGACAAGAAGAAACACAAAGCAAACAAAAAAGGTATGCATTGAAAGTATTTGGTCTGTAGAACCTATTGAAGTATTATTGTTTCTAATGTGCATTCTGTTATCAGGATTTTTTCAGAATCTAGTTAGGTATGCTGGTGTTTAGGATACAGCAAGACATAATAAAATAATTTTGTTTTTTGACATTTGTCCTTTATGACTTACCTGGACTTCAGAAAATGTAACTGTCAGTTTGATACTTAGTGTAAGACTCAAATTACCAGAAGTTGAAGAGAAATGCAAACACTTTGTTAGGTTTCACTTTATCATTCATCAGCTAATAGAAGATCAAATAACCAGGACTGAGAAACAATATCTCAGGGATAACCACATCATTTTTAATTCTTGGAAATGTCAAAATGTCTAATTCTATTTATTAAGAT